>JAJJWX010002250.1:0-600000 GCA_023529315.1 Papaver bracteatum | reverse complement strand
TTAAGAGCATCTCCAACAGTGGGTGCTAAAAATCCTACGTGGAGTTTTTATTTAGATCCTTATTTATGGGGGTCATAGGTATGTGGTAAAAATAACAATGCTTTTCTCATGGACTATCTCCAACAGTGAGTGTCTTATTTTGAGGATTTGTTTTTCAGGATAATGATAAGATTGATTATCTTTTTCCTATTAGTTAAGAAAAAATTATTTAAAAGTAAAAATTTAAAATATGGTTAAAAAGATGACGTGGAGGTCATTCTCAAGGTCTAAATAAGACTTTCTCCAAGACCTTCATATTTAGTTTCACACCCTTCCTAATTAATAGGACCCACTGTTGGAGATGAATTTAATATAAATGAGGGTCTAAAATCCTATGTGTCCTATAAAAAATAAAACCTTCACCCTCTATTGGAGATGCTCTAAAAAAGAAGATGATCGTATGAATAAAGATGTTAAATGATGTTAAAATTTGACATAAGCTAAATTATTGAAGGGTATAATTGTCAAACCAATTTCAATATAGCATATCTCACAAACCATACATAGAAATTTGACAAATTTTATATATTTAGAAAGGCTTTTGAAAGACCAATCCAACGAGCGTAAATTCAAATATCAAATTATTCGTATTTTTAGAAATTTGTGTTCCTTAAATGATTTTTATTTTTTTTCTTATTTGTAGGTAGATATTATCCACATAATGTTTTTAAAGTACAACTATTATTCAAAGTATAATATTTTTAGTGTGCTGATATTATCCACGACTTTTTTTCAGTGTGCAACTATTATCCACGGTGTTTTTCTCATGTGTATCTATTATCCACAATGTTAATTAACCTTTCATAATGGTTTATACTATAATATGTACATTAAATAAGTTTATAAAACCATTTTTTAAAGATTAACAAACACATTGATATGAAGTTGTGTAGAAAATATCCACGACTAGAATCCGTGCAGGAAATATGCACATCTAGATGTGTGCAGGAAATATTCACAATTGTTTCAGAGCCAAAAGAATAATTTGCATAATTATTTTTATGACCCCAGGGCCAAAAGAGTAAGACGCATGTTTTCTAGGGTCATAAGAATAATTAACCCTTTTTTTTTGTATCCAAAAAGGAGAGAAAAAACTAGCCATTGTTTACGTCCCGGAGGCTAACAATGCTAGGTGGAAAATCAGAACTAGTCCACATTTGTTGGACGTTGTTAGAAAGAGCAAACGCATCCGATTTTCGCACAAAATTGTAAGCTCCAGAGCAGTTAAGAGAGTGCATTCTTGAGATGATGTCATTATTTATTCTCCAAATTCTCCAAAGAATTATCCTCGAGACCCCTTTGAGACTGTTTACCACAACTTGACTGTCACCTTCAATGATTATATTTTTCAAATTTAGCAAAGCAACTAGTTCAGTTGCTAGCGTAAAACCATCAGCCTCAGCATATACCACCGTATCCATTCTTCCCACTCTAGTTCCTACTCCACACCAAGAACCAGTGCTACCTCTTGCCACAGCTGCAACTGCATAATCACCATCCTTCCGGGTAGCATCAACATTTATTTTTAATGTAGGAGGATCTGGAGCTTTCCAGATTTTGTTAATTAGCATCTGTTTCAGTGCTTACCTGGTTTTCTTCCACAACTTGTGTATCCTCAACTTCAGAAAAATTGTAGTAGAGGTTGTACCAGTATAGTGTTGTAGCCAAATCTCCCTGGATATTAACATTCTTGTTCTCAAAAACCTTCGCATTAAGAGATTTCCAAATGGCCCAACAAATAGACATGCCTAGGGCAGTGGTTGAGTCCTTATCATTGCTGCTGAAGAGGAGCTTCATTAATTCAGAGAGAGTCATATGATTTTTACCATGAAACCTGAACCCTAGAGGAGAAGCGAACCAGATTGCTCGAGCAAATTCACAGTGAATTAGGATGTGCTCTACCATTTCATCCTCATTGTTGCAAATATTGCAGTTTGTAGAAACTCTATCTATGAATCTGCCAATTCTCTTTGATATAGCGATGCCGTTATGTAAAGATCTCTAGATAAAGGATTTAATTTTTGGTGCTACCTTTTTTATGGCCCAAAACTTTTTCCAGGGGAAAGTATTATCTTATAGAATATGTCTCACCTTTTTGCTCTGCAAAGATCTTCCTGGAAAGATTAAGGTGCAAAATTTCCATCAGTGGTGAATTTCCATATAAGTTTGTCTTCCACTATAATGTTGGGAGTAATTCTCTTGATTAGATAACTGATATATGAGTCTTCTAGCTGTTGAAGAGCTATTGTGTTCTAGTGTCCTGTTGTAGAGTCGATAAGATCTTCAACTTTCTTGTTCGCAAAACTTCCTTCTCCCGAGATAGCTGGGATATTACCTGGAACAGTGGGTATCCAAGGATCCGTAAAGATACTAATGGACTTCCCATTTCCAACCAGCCAAAGACATCCATTCTTCAAATCTTGTCTACTATCCTTCAAAGGATCCGTAAAGATACCTGGAACAGTGGGTATCCTTCAAATCCGTAAAGATACTAAGGATCCGTAAACTTAATATTCATTTCTAGTTGACTTGAAACTCGATAGATATTGATTTTTATGCTATATTTTGCTCGAACCAGTTACCTAATCTATGGCTACAGCTTTGTGTTATTATTAGTTTGATTAAATTATTTTTATTATAATCTTGTTTTGTAGTTTACGTGGTTTATAAGTTTATTGAACTTTCATGTATATAATTTATGGCTTTGTGGGAATACCACCTTCGCCCAGAGTAGAGCTATAAAACACAAGATTTTTAAACCACGAGAACCAAATACTCGTGTTTTATAGCTCATTAACACCAATTTCTTAGCAAAACTTACTAGAAAGGCTGCATAAAATTAGCATAGATCAAGGGTTTGCTTTTAAAGCTGTGTATTTGGTTCTCCATTATGGCTGCTAAATGGATGTGGTCCCTTCTAAAAAGCTTATATCAGGTCCCAACACAGTATATCCATGAAAAAAACGTAAAGGTGAAGAAAATCGTCTTGGTTTGTCTCGTTCTCGAGCCACTGAGAAGGGAAGTTCATCCCTTTCTCTTCCCTCTTAATCTGAATCCCGTTTTCTAATTGTGTTTTTTTGTACAGAGAATTTATCCATTCAACCTGCTGCACATAATGCGCAATTTGAATCAGGACTGGATCGAGAGGACAGTGTAAGAAACATTCTTTATTTTCAAACTAGCTTAGATCCCCTAAAGTAGCATTGATTCCCAAGACTAGACCAACACATTTTGACGAAACTGTATCCCCAAAACTAGCATGTTTACTATTAAACTTAAGTATGTTCTTTTTATATATGTTTTGTATACATATCTCCTATTTGTCACACTGTTTGCTTAATTTACCGAGTGCGCAATGAATTTCAAAACTGCAGAAGATAATGATCTTTGCTGGGCTTATCTTGTTTGCTTAGAAGAAACTACAATGGAAGAGAGCACAGCAGCATTCTGGGATCGCGTTCTTTAATTTTTTGTCAACTTAAATGGTAATGATCAAGGAAGAACGCCACAATGTCTATCAGAAAGATTCGGGGACATATGGTTTTGTTGTTTACGATATAAAAAAATATTGATGGTTTTCAATATGGATCAAGAAGCTGCAATTTTTGCATATGCTGCATATGTAGGGCGCGAATTTAAATTCATGGAGGCATATGAAATTATCAATGGAAATGTCTGGGTTTTTTATTAAACTTGCATTAAGGAATTAGTAAAGTTTTCTTTTGATTATGATTATGAGAAACACTAGTGCAAACTGAATTCCAGCTGGGCAGCTATTAAATTTTCATGTCATCCACTTAAAAATTGTTTACCAAATTTTATTTTGTTCTACAGAACCTCATAGCTAGAGAAGTTCCGTTTTAGTGCCCTCCTTAAAGTAACTCCTATATTGAGTAGCTCTTATGTTGTTAGAACAAAACAGGAGAAAAAAAAATTCTGATTTTGGTGAGAAAAGCATAAGGGACATTCTTAATGGAAAGTTTTGTAGGCCACATCAGTATGAATATGAACAAGGGAAACTATACGTAATTTTCAATAGAGTGGTCAATTAAAGAGTGGGAGACTTGAAAACATAAACAACTAACAAGGTCCTTCTTCTTTTTTTCCCGAAATAAAAATGTTGTATTAAAGAAAAAAAAATCAAACCAATGGCAGGTCTGTGAGAGTTATAGAAGATGCAATACTAAAAGCAATACACAGGCAAAGAACACAATAAACGGTTGCAAGTTTCTGCAAAGAAGAAAAAAAATAAAATAATGAACACTACCCTTCCAAGTAACTCAGATGTTGTATCTAATTCCACCAGCTTCTGGCTTCGGTCCAACCAAAACGTAAATGTGCCTATACAGTTCCTTTTTGCACCTGAACAAAGTTCAAAAGAAGCTAATTTTAATACTAACATATAATTGTATACTTAGCCGCATAAACAGAATTTGTTATAATACGAATGTTAAAGGGATAGCAAATACCTGGGTTTTTTTCTTAGAGGATGATGCTAATTTTTTACCAATATTTTTAGCAAATCTTCGATCCAGTGTGCTAATATACCCTGTATTTTGTTCCCCTCGTAATTTTTTTTTATATTTGGACCTTGGATGGTGATCAGTTGCCCTTTAATATTTCTCCTTTCATTATTATATTTTACCTTTCCTTATTGTGCATGATTTTCAGATTCATCAACTGGTACTTCTGTCTCGGGGCTTATTTTATATGCATTTAATTCTTCTACACAAGAAGCTAGATGACGCTTATTCTACAGAACCATTCATTGCCACAGTAGCAATATGAGCTAAATCACTATATTGCACGCTTGAAGATTCATTGTAGTCTGAAAGTATTGGATCCCCTGAGCTATATATCTATGAGACCATCCTTAGCATATAGACCACCTTTTTAGAAAATACTATGGTGGAATCTCCAAAATTATTCTTGAGAGAAGTACTCTCATAGCATGTATACATTGAATACCTGCAAATTTGAAACCATTGCAACTACATTTCCACTATACGTATTCTCTTTTTTTATTGAATCATACTTTTCGATCTTTGTCATTCTTTACCGGACTCACTATTTCCACCTTATGAACAACAATCTCACTGACAAATATTTCACTGATCGGAATATGTGGCCCAACCACATCGTAGCCGGATCCGTTGTAAATCCATATTTCACCGACAACTATTTTTTGTCTCTATTATATAAGTAATCCTAACAACAAATTATTTAGTCACCGATTTTTTTTTGTTGTGTCTAAAATTTGGTCATTATAAATATTATTTTCAGGGACTATTCTTATTTGCGGTAAAAAACACACGATAGCATCAACATTTTATTTCTCGCCTAAGATTTATATAGTGGTGAAGTATTTTAGACGCCAAAACCTTATGGAGACAAAGTCTCCTCCAGTCACAGTTAAAAGTTACTAACGATCGACGGGTATTGTCACCCTATATATATTTAACGAGAAAACAATATGATGGTCACCAATTATGTTTTTTGAGACCGGTGTCTGTCATCGTCAGTATAAGTAAAATTCGTGACTGTCAAAATTCTCACTGAACAAATCATTTGCGACAGACGACATTGCGACAAGTTTTTATTGTCATCCATAATTTCGGTGACAATTCTAAAGACAAAATAGTTTTTTTGCCGCAAAAAGAATATTTATACTAACAATTTTGCGATTCGTCGCAGCTGAATATGTTTGCTGACAAAAAAATATTTGATGGAAAAACATTTGTCACTAAATGCCCATTTTCTTGTAGTGATCATCTGATACAATACCCAGATCTGCTTCCTTACGTGCAGGAACACGTGATTTGTAGCATATGTCGATACCTAGATCACGGACTAAGTCATGGAGAAACTTAATCCCTACGTCTTTAGCACAATGAAGCGCATAGTCGCCGAAAATATCCATAGGTTTATTACAACAAGAGCAAAAACCATCTTCGACGAACAAAGGAATACCAAGACGATAACACACTACATCCATGAACTGCCGGGGGCCAATCCATTGACCAAGTCCACTAATTGGGACATCCAAAAGATAATCCCGAGCATGCTTGATTTGGTTACACTGCCATAAAATTGAGTCCCTCGCAGATAAAGTAAACCAGACATGGATTTGCTTCTTTACTGCGTCAAAATAAGTAACTGCCAGGGAGTGCATAGAGGGGGGGGGGGGAGTATCATCGACGCAAAAGGTAGAAGGCAAATCACATACCCGAGTAAATTTCTGAAGAGCTAACTTGTAAGCAGCACCGTTGTCGGTTGGGAATAAACTACCAAGAATCACCTTCCGCACCGAGGCCGTTTGACTCTGGGAGGCAAGATAGCAGTAGGTACGAGTGTCTGTCATAGTGTAGATACCAAGACCACCATCCTTGATAGGTAGTGTAGCCAATCTCTTTTGCAAAGGACCAAAACTAGCTCCATCTCCTGAAATCAGAAGCCTCAAATACTTGAGTAAGTGATCGTCGAATAGGTCGGTGGATTGATGTATAGCAGCAGGATTTGTGGTACACATAGCAAAATATAATCTGGAGACACCGACACAGTTACGCAGCAACAACATCTCACTTTGAGGGTCCTTGAGTTTTTTGATAGCCGACATTAGTTGAATAGTCTTGTTCACCCTACCCTAAACCATATCTCCCATAAAATCCATGTCCAAACTCACAGGTCCCCCCAAAAGTTTAACACCTTTGCTAGGCCTCCCAATATCTTTAGGGAAAACACCTACCTCAAGGCTGCGAGGATCAAGAGTAGGCCAAAAGACCTCAGTTTTCTTGATATTGAGATGCAAGCCTCTACTCGGCCCTTCAGATTCTATAATATTCAAGGCTTTGGTAACCTCCAACGTGTCGCCGACAATAGTGCCATCGTCAAGATACCAGGCGTGTAGATCGAGCTTTCAGCGAGAAGCAATGGACTTCACTAGAGGGTGAAGAGTCAGAGCAAACAGAAGGGGACCGAGAGGATCACCTTGCTGAACTCCCAAAGCAGAAGACAGGATGTACTGGTCATAGTATAATTTAGGAGGCCTAGCATAACAAAATTCAACCCAACGAGAAATACCTGGACAATGAAGTCGAACCTCTCTAATGAGATGAGACCTGCACACCATATTAAAAGCGTTCGAAAAATCAATAAGCAACATTGACATGTTATCCGAGTTCCCTCTCAACTCCAACAAACCATTTACAGCATGAAGGATGCCCTCACCACCAACTGGCACGCCGACCCCAAACTGATGATCTCCTAAATAAGAAGACATATCCTTACCAACAGAGAATGCGGCAACCTTAGAGACCAAACGACGCCAGATAGTACCAACTGCAATAGGCCTTAGTCCACCCCCAGGCTTGAGTAAAAGTGTGAGAGGTGCACTAGCAATAATCTCCCCCAACACCATAGGGCACTGGCCAGCCAACCAAAGATTAACCACTCCCGTAATCGAAGACAAAAAATCATCTGCCACTGCCGCTGCTGTACCACTCAAAGCGTCAACCAGGTGTTGCGCACGAAATCAGCGCTGGAATCATCAATGGGTACGATCAATACGGGTGGGACTGCAGGCCTGTCGATACCATGTAGCAGAAAATCTGCAAAGCTACCATTAAAGGGACCTGCAATGGTTTCATGACCTTTACCTTTGCAGTAGGACTTCCACGAATGAAGAGTCATGCAATGGCTACAAAGCCACATCACTAATTAAAAAGTATTAATTCAGATTATTAACACTAATACTGAAAGGGTAGATTTCCCATTACCAAAAATATTTGGTTAAGGGGCTTTTTATTTTGCTATTTACAACCCCTTTTTGTCTTTGTTCAGCATGCCCAATAATTTTTAGGTACGCCCTAAAGCAATATTCAATAATAGGGCCTCCCCCTCCTCACTGGGCTGCAAACCGTTGTCTATTGGAATCAAAGGCTTGTTTATTCCACCACACAAATATCTTCATATAAAATCAAACGAAACCCTAGGATTTCAGTTGAAGTTGAGAGTGAAATTGGAGAGTGAGGCACTGAGGCGCTATCAAGGGAAAATCCAGTAACCGGAGTTCTGCTTCCCAATTCCAAAATCAGATGGGTTGTGATGATCGGAGTATGAGTTTTACGTGGGAACCATTGCACATTCCTTGGGGATCAAAGATAAGGGACACACATATCTTTGATATTGTTATAATGACTTATCCTCTCAAATCTATGTAGTTGGCTATCTTCAATGCAGCATATCAGAGCCCATCTTGTTTCTTCTGGTAAGATCTGTAAAATACTGGTATTTGATTTCATTATCCTGCCCAAAAAACTGATATTCATGTTGTGGTTTTTTTAAGCAGAGACTCCAGATTTCGCTTCATCTTCAAAGCTCCAGCTTCATCTTCATCAGTTGTGGACTATCGACCTTACAACCAACATTGGGTGTCCGATTGTGGGAGCTGAATGTATATTTGCAGAGATCTTATTTTGGTAATCATTGAATTAGAGAATCTTTTAAGTTTTTTCAATGTGTCCAATTTGTTTTAGTGAATTTCTTTTTTTGGATTCATTTATATATGAACATACAAAGATCAGTTCAGAGCTTACATTTCAATTGTTGGAGGAAAATTTTCTTGGCGACCTTATTTGCTACTACAAAGTACAATTGAGATTTGTAAATGTTAGTTATTGTTCTGATAGTTACTGTATTCTTTTTTTTTTTTGATAGTTACAACTTACATTACATGCATATTCATTTTGGTGCTTGATAGAACCTTGGATCAAAGTAAAATAATACAATTGATGATAATGGTTTCCAATTACTTATAAAAAAGACTTAAACGGGTGCTGATCAGTTTCAAATGTTGTTATCTCTTTATATCTTAAAGCTATTTACGCAGATATCTCCCCATTATTTTGTCGATTTAGTTTTGTTTCCAAAATAATTCAGTATTTTCGTGACAGAATAGAGATATTAGTAT
This sequence comes from Papaver bracteatum, assembly GCA_023529315.1. NCBI lineage: Eukaryota > Viridiplantae > Streptophyta > Magnoliopsida > Ranunculales > Papaveraceae > Papaver > Papaver bracteatum. The sequence goes on along the minus strand of JAJJWX010002250.1, from coordinate 590,993 downwards.
GACCAGGAAAATGTTTTGAACAGAGTTAAAGACGCATACATGGTTACTTTTATGTGTCGGACAGGGACTCGGACTGCATTAGTGATTGTTGGAATGGCTGAACTACTAAAGATGTGCTTGAAATTTGGTGGTGTTTTTTTTTTTTTGGGTATATGTCTTGAGCTGCTTCTGTAGGAGGGGATATAGAGTACACTGTTGCTTCTTGCCATGGTTCGGTAAAATGGTGGAGTGCCTGAATACCTTGTCAATGTCTTGGTGACTACAGATAATGTTAAACTTTTTGCTGTTGTAACTTTTGTTTTCACTTCACCTCAAAAACCTATCCATGCACAAATAGAAACTCTTTTGATAATGCTTGTCAATAAGAGTTACATTGGTGTGCAGACTAGTTTTTTTTATGTTGTAACTATTACCTCTGGATCTTGAAGCTCTTAACACTTTTCTAGGTATGTTGTTTGCGCTCAGCATTTAGTTTATTACATGTTCCCCTTTTTGCATTTCTCTCCTCTGAGCTACAATGTACTCTTTTTCTGCATCTAGATCATCTTTAAGTACCCATGATTCTTGCTGTTACTCTCTTTAAGTACTTGTGCTTCTTGCTGCCATGCAAATTATGGGTCCTTTTAGGTTCTTATGTTTCCTCAATGTATTGTAAGATTAGCTCAATTTTTTGGTTTGTTGGTTGTCAACAATGAGTAGTATAATACTGTTAACATTATGTACTTGCTCTGTGAATATAGCTGTTGTTTATGCTCTTCATTTTATCTCGTGCTTGAATATCGAAGACTTGGCTATTTTCCTAATGATATACAAGTTTCATTTAATCTCTACCGGAGGTAGCATTTGTGTTTGGTTTAAGTCAGATAACAGTTAGCTTTTTTGTTTTTTTTGTTGTGTTTAACCTTCTGGTTATAGTCAAGTTTTGAATTGTTTGCAGTTCATTTTATGGTATGTTAGACTAATCTTTCTAGCACTTGGAACAAGAATATTGGTAGAATATCTTCCACACTTGAGCAGTGGAGATATTGGATTTATTTATACTCAAAGATATTCAAAGATTGTTACAGATTTGTTTTACAGTTTAACAAACTTTAGAAGACTCAACATGCCGTAAACAAAGCCTAGAGACGTTAACTAATAACTAGGTCATACGACTGACTTGGTTATGAATATCTGGGACCCATATCTTTGGTATTCTTAACAGCTGTCTTCTACTTCGGTGTCTGGTTAGCTTGGTATAGTCCAACCACTTGCAAGATTGGATAAATTTTTTGTTTCATTACTTTGAAAACTGAAAAGCAATTCTGTTTAGTTAAAATTTGTAGACGATTAGTGGGTTCTCAATTTTATGGCGGTGCGGTAGTATATATTGGGTCAACTAAATTTTGTAGATTCAGGATGTGTCATTGTTCCTCGCATCTTCTGTGCATACTAAATTTAGCACCGAGAGTTGGTTCTGTTATGTATTCCTTCTGCTATCCATTGTGGGTGGTGTGCATTATAAGATTGTATACTAGTGATTGACAACATTGCTGATGCTGTTGCAACTCCAGCAAGGGGAACCAGTCCACAGTGTCAGTTGGGAAGTCGCCACTTGCACGCTGAAATGAAGCATCAGCACTCGCCACAAGTTCAGGTTGGGAATAGAGGTAGTTAGACTGAAGATGTACGGAAATAAATCATCAGGGAGAACATCCGGTAGCATTTATAGTAACAGATTTTGGTTTGTATTAAATCTTTGAACTGTCCACATATGTAATCCATTTCACACTGATTTTGGGGTGCAAAACCAACCGTCCCACGATTAAAATCATGATTTTTGTGCGGAATTAACGAATTTAGATTGTAAGGTCTTATTCTGATACAGTAATACTGATCATGAGCTTGTAAGTATGTGCATGTCGGATGGTGATTCTGCTTCCCAATTGTCTAATGACACTCATGCCCAACTAAGGTCAGCTGGATACTGCCCAATCCCACATTGTTAACAACTCAAACAATGTTCGTCTATCGTGCCCGAAATTGAACAGATTTCTCTACTACAATGGACGCAAAGAAAAAAACATAATGGTCCTTCAATATCTCAGTATAATACTCGGCTAATGGAATAAAGAAATAACCTCCACGCGTATCGAACCCATAGTCAAATGCAAATACGGTCAGTCTCAACATATACAAATCATCCGTTAGATCATGTAAATCGACGATCGAAGTAAAACCCTAATGGCAGCATTCTAAAGCCTTATAAGATAGAAGTAGTTCTCCTCCGCAGTTAGTAGTTCCTCTCTTTAGAGTGTAGAGTATGAAAGAAACCCTAACCCTAAATAACAACAACAGATCTCTTCTACTGCATCACTGCAAATCCATGGAAGATTTCTTGAAAGCGTCATCAACAACCTTAATTTTGAAGCATAATGATATCTCCTCTCAAAAATTTAATTTATTACGGCAACCACGATCCGAGAGAGAGATCAGGGACTTGATGGACGTGCTGATAAATTCATCACAAAGATTTTCTCGCCGATTGAGCCTTACAAACTTGCTGAAATAGATTTCCTAGATCAGGAGAAGCCTGATGAGTGTATCTGCAACTTCTTTTTCCCCTCAAATTGACAAATCTATGTAACCATTTTATGTAAGAATGAGATTTTAGTTTCTTACTCTAGTTTGTAATCTATGTGCTGCTAGTTCATTCAGTTTTGTATGTTGGCAATATAGCTATATGATTCTAAAGAAAATGAGTCAGCTGTAGTTCCTCCTTATTATGAATGATAATCTTTTAATACTACAAAAGGGAGTATTATGATTAAAAGAATAAACTACCTTGACGGAATAAGGGTAATGCTTAATTAAAGTGACTCTCAGTACGGGAAAATCTGGTTTCCTGCGTAGGAAACCAATTCCACCTTTCATTCCGTCTCCGAAGGTGCCTTCTGGGCATTCGCATGCGTAACCTCCGATGGTATTTGTGCAAGTTCCTTCACAAGGGTTGTTCTCTTGATCCTCACATTCATTTACATCTGTTTTATCAGCATAAAAATATATAATTAAATTAACACATTAGAAGAATCAACCTCAGCTGTACCAAAGATTCATCATTTTAGTCTTTTTCTTCAATATCTTGTATTCTTTGAGTGTTTTCTCAGTTGAAATATCACTACTTTGTAGCTTTTTGTCTCGAGATTTCGCTATAATCTAATTTTGTGATCCGTTAAGCTTGTTGTTGGTGCAAAAATCTATCACTCCAACGATCTTCAAGATGCAGAAGGTTGATCCAATCACCGTCGTAGGTATCGAAACTCCAAAGATTGATCAAAAAAGGGCGTACCTGCAAAAACACCCTGATGCTAAAATTGTGAAGAAAATTGTATGCCGTCCTTTTGTGTTGGGATTTTGCCTCTATTTATAGGCAAAAACAGATGTAGCTTTAGGGTTTCATCAGTTATCCTAATAACTATCCTCATCTGTATTAACCCCAAATACCGACTAGATTTCATGATAAACCTTAATGTTTATCATAATCCTATTTTTCTTGGATAACTATTATCATGGATAATCATTACTACTTAAGATAATTATCCCTTTTCCCATTAGGATTTATCTTAAATAATATTTAACCATTATTCCATGAAATCTATTTACCCATGGATCTTTAGGCTTCACCAATAAGCTAGGTGGTTCCTTTTATAAACTGATCCGGGCTTCCATAATAAGCCCCATGCATTTTCACAATAACACCCTGGTTTCCACAATAAACCAATTCCAGGCTCCCACAGTAAGCCACGCGGGTTTCCAAAATAAACCCTCCGGTTTCCTCGATAAACCGGCCGATTTCTACGATAAACCGGATTATTGCTTCTATTATAAGCCACGTGTGACCCGCATGTACACCATTTTGGGTACGAACATCGCCCCCTTCTTAGCCCTCGACTTGTTCGAAGGGTTAAGAACAATTGAAGGCATATGCAAGGCCTGATGCGCTTCATATTAATCCCAAACCCAAAATGGTTGTGGGCCTCCACTGTTCACTGGATCTTTAAATCCCTCGTGCTCACATCCCAGCCCACCTTTGCAGCGTATGACTCATATTTCGTCTCCACTTCTGACCGAAGATCAAAATATATCATCCAGTCGACGGCTATCGTTAATATGGAGAATATCACTCCACATAGGACTAGTGAGTTTGAATATCTTTGGAATTCTAGGAACGCTTGTTTCCTGTCAATCTTCAACCTGTATATCCCAAGAAACTTGGTTTCAATATCCCTACACCACGTGCATGTATCTAGTTGAAACCAATTTCCGTACAAACCAAGAGTTTCTTCCGGAATTCGTTATGTAACCCTATCTTCCATTATAAATAGGATTAACATCATCGTGGAAGATCACTAACATCCATCTTCCTTCTTTTCTCGCTCCCTCGAGTAAGTGTGGCTTCGTCTTTCTTGTAACTTCCCTTTTATTTTTTTGTTATTTTGCTCCATTAGCATGGTGCGTCGATACTGCAGCTAACCCCTTATTGATGAGGTTAGGAGTATCAAACGTGCTGTCGATCCCTGTTCGTCGCCGGAGTATAACCCTACTACTCCTCCTTCGAACACTCCAGCTAAAACTCGTCTGCCATTTGAAGACGAGGCTTCCAATCCAGGATTGTGCAGATCCTCAGGCTCCGCGGTGACTATAGGCGATTCCGCCATTCAGAATCCTTCTGTAGCACATGGCCCTATGCTCTCCGGTATGCTTCACTAAATCAAAGATTTCTCGCTGTATTGCTAAACTCTGACCTCTTCTGCAGTAACTAACCGATCTCCTTACAGAGTCTCTCGCTTGTCTTAAAGGTCGGTGAGCTTCACTATGATGCCTTGGTTAAACAGAAAAAATTTCATGCAGCTTCTTCTTACCATATCGAGCGTGAAAACGAAAAACTGAAGCGCCAGATCGAAACCCTCCATGCCAAAGGACGTGAAGCTGACAATTCCTTGGAACTGATGCGCAGGCAACGTGATCGTGCCAACTTCAAAGCTAAAGGATTTGGAGGTTGTGCTGCTACCCCTTATGATGCTGAAAAAGCTGCTGATGGTGCTGACAATGAATTCTATGACCCGGAAGAAGAGTGACGAGAAGTCGTTTGCGCTCTCCAGAGATTCTCCTTCAGCAAATATAGGAATATAGACATCTAGTCCGATGCTTCAATTTCGTGCTTTTTTTTTTAGCTTTGTTTATTTCCTTCTTTGCGGTTCGTTCAAATTCGCCATGTTGTTTATCCGATAACCTTTCGTGGCCTTGGCCAGCTTGTTATGTAGATTAAGAAAATTATAAGAAGAACTAACCTTCCCGGATCGTTCAAATTCTCCATATGTTGTTTATCCGATAACCTTTCGTGGCCCTAGCCAGCTTGTTCCAAACGCCAAATAGATCCGCATGATATGTTCTCTTGCTCTTCCTTTAGATAACAAATGACCTACGTGCTGGTGTGACATCGAAGATACGCTTCGCTCCCTGTCAAATAATCACTACCGCCATGATCGATAGGAATTCGACTCTCACTTGAATGCAGGATTCTCCTGCCATGCATAGGCCTTTAATTTTTCGACTCAACGCTCTTGTGTTTGCGAATAATGAATGTACGACAATCTCTGGTGTACATGACATTCATACATTTTCTTTCATAATAAGCCATTGGTTTCTACAATGAACCGAATTGGGCTTCCATAATAAGCCATGTGTTAGTTTCTTTAATAACCCACCTGGTTTCTATAACAAACCAAATTGGGCTTCCATAATAAGCCAGACTTGGTTTCCACCAGACTTCCCCAATAAGACCGGTTTGGCTTCTTCCATAAGCCAGTTTTGGTTTCTTTAATAAACCACCAGACTTCCTTAATAAGTCCGGTTGGGATTCCTCAATAACCCAGACTTGGTTTCTTTAATAAACCACCAGACTTCCTTAATAAGTCTGACATGGTTTCTTTAATAAACCACCGGGCTTCCTCACTAAGTCCGGTTGGGCTTCCTTAATAAGCCAGACTTGGTTTCTTTAATAAACCACCGGGCTTCCTCAATAAGTCCGGTTAGGATTCCTCAATAAGCCATATGAGTTTCTTTAATACTTTTTCTTTTCTCCTTTCGCTCCTTTTTAGCTTCAGCTTAATTATGTTGAAACATCTTGTTTTCGCCTTTCTCTCCCAAGGCGTTCGTTCGTCCAACCCTAGCCGCCCCCCATATGTCCAATGATATTGAGATGCTCCCAGGCTTGCATCAACAATTCCAAGTACTCAGATGTACTCCAAAAATTCCTTGTATAAGATACTCACGTACTAGCTTTCCAAGATGGGCAATGATAACCCATTTTACAACAAAAGGCCCACACGATACTCCTGCATATCTTTATGCCATGTTGACCGATTATTCCTTCGTGAATGTCACAATAGCTCTATGCTTTGGTGTTGTCTTCTTACCGGTGGCACATGTCGTAGTGTTCAATTAGCTTCTATACTAGTTGACATGTCACTTTTATTGACGCGTCAATATTATATTGGATGGAGGAACTAAAAAAAATATCGCCTCGAACTCTTGCATAATTTTATCTTGTACGGCAGTAAATCTTGCCTTAAAATAGTGGTGCTCCATTCACCGTATTTTTCATAAACAGCGACCAACATCTTTATTCTTCTTCTCAAGTAAATACTCTGTCGTAATTTTTGTACGAGGTGCTTTTATTAATGCCAAATATCTCTTTTGCAGTATGTCACGCCTCCAATTCCAACGACTTTACGAAGAAACAAACTGCTAGATAAAGACTGGGGTTACCTATATGGTACAGGTTGCCAGTTTGCTTTGCGCAGCTTCCTGTCTTCCTTTCCTAGACGTGAGGGTGTTCACACGCAGGGGTCACTCTCCTTTGATTGCATGCTTGGCGTCACTTTATCCTCCCCCGATATCTATAGAGATATTCCCAAGTAGAAAAGACGCCCCCATGTGAAGCAGGAACTAGATCTATTATATCCGTTCCTCACTTGCTAGACGGCTCTGGGATTATGATCACATATCTTCCCGATTTCTTCTTTTTTCTGGTTCCATCATGATTTTTCCTTTTGGAATCGCTCAAGCGGGACATTATAAAGACGCCCCCAACTGAAGAAGGATCTAGATCTATTATATCCCTTACGTGGTCTTGATCGGCTGGTCATGTGAAGTCCTCCAAGTTTAGCTTAATAATCCAACGTACCCAAGATGTACTTAAAACTTCCTCAAGCACCAAACACGTGTGGGCATGACCTCGTGCACTACTTTTAGCTGAGGACCCATGTGTAGTTTTTTCAACTCTTCAAACATTGCTCGGTCATGTTGCTTCAAACCGGTACAATTGTTAAGATTCTTGGATGACCAATTATGCATCATCTCTTGTAAACTGCTTGGCTTACATTTTGATTTCCTCAAACTGTTTGCTAACTGTTTCGGAGAACGAGAGACGCCAACAAATCTTTTATAAGGTGGAACTTATGTACAGGGCACATAGATGCGACTGTTTCGTACCTTACTTCTTGACGAGTCGGATTGTATGTAAGACCTTTGATTGGCGTTTTTCATGGTGGTCCGACGTCCGTGTACCAATGATCCCTTATAGCTAAGAACAAACATATTCTACAAAGGCTTGGATCAAGGTTAACCGTCATGGCGTGTAAACTGACGCCTCTTTGTGTTTGTTGAGCAGAGAAGTTTGTATAATATTGTATGGACTAAATGCCCGTCGATGATGTGGACAATATTAATGCACCAAAACTAATGCTCATCAATCACCAAAACTTCGAAGCATCTCCAACGTACTTTAATCTCCTTAAGATAATGGTGCAAGAACCAAATGTGTGGGCATGTGGTGTCCATTTGCTATAGACCTACACATGCTGCATTAATCCAAGAAAAACAATGCCACTGTGAGTTTTCTCTTTAGACGACTGCTGATTCCCATGCTTAGTTAGCACGTCAGTATTATTAATGCATCAATTTTATCTTGGAGAAAAAATCAGCCGCCGACAATCGCAAGTACTTGTTTATCCGAGGAACTCTAACATTTTTTGCATCGGGTCGGACTCCTTCCTTATTTTTCCTTGTACGACACTAAGTTCTGCCTTACAAAATTGGTGCTTCACTCACCGTATAGTTCACAATTAGCGATCAACAACTCCATTGTTCTGATAACGTTCCCACGACCTCACGATCAATATTGGTATGTTATACTTCGAACTGATCTCGGAATCATAGTCGCCAAAAGTAATAGATTAGTTCCGTGTGGGACTCTAGAATCTTCACCTGGTAAGAACTCAAACTCACTCCATGTATTTGTTTCTTATACAACTCTATGTATGTCTGGAAAAGTTATACAGAATCAGTGTTGCTTCTTTGTTGAGCCTCTCCTATTTTCTTCATGGATTCTCAGGAGGTAAAGCCTTCTTTCTTGGGCGCTCCTTTTCACGCCTAGACTTCTTTGAGTGACGATCATTCTTACGATCAACCATCTGTCTATGTTTCACATCACTTGTTCCTCCTTGTTTAATCCTCCTGGACGTATAGTAATGATCATTATTGGTGGTATAACGATCATAATAGCCGTCATCATGGTGATCGCGGCTCTAATAATCGTCCCTGACATTCACATTTCTTCTTTCGTTAATTTGTCTACGCCGATGACGATCGTCGAGGGTTTCGTTCCACCTGCGTGGGTTGTCTTGCTCTCGGTAATGGTATGACCTTTCATTCCCGGAATGAGTGATAGCTTCTTCTTCAACCTTCTTTCTTTTCTCTAATACAATTTTGAACCATTTGTTCTCTCTTTCCAACTGCTGTAACCGTTCACGGACATTCAAGTCGATGGGCGTCGCCTGTGGGTTGTTCCCCTGTACGACCTGTTGGACATGCTGTGCAGCAGTAGTTTGTTGGTTTTCAACTTGCGTGACCGTCTGGAGGTTAGCTTGTATCATCGGTGGGACGCTGGTTTGATCAGCTGGTGCGGAATTAACCTGACCATCATTAACACGAGCTCTCACGCCTCTGCTTACTATATCACCCTCTCGTTGGATTTGATCACTGGGATGACATCCTGAGGTTCCTCCTTGAAGTCGATTCCTCCTGCTGGTGGATGGCGGTGGATATCTGTTGATCAACGTATAGTTAACCCTAGGTTCATGCCCTTCCGAACGCGAACGAGAAGCTGATGCTGTGGGCGTCAAAGACGCCGTTCCGCCATCTCTTTCATTGTTGGTTTGGACAACAACACTCCTCAGGGTCCGAGTATTGGTCTGCTTATTCAACTGTCCCTGGTTTGGTACGTCTTCATTCACCTCAAGGCGATCTGTAGCTGCTGCCTCCATTTGTTTTTTTTTGTTTTTTGTTTTAACACTTTTCTCTTAACAACTTTGGCTGTACCTTCTGCGACACTAGATTCTCCCGCAACTTTCAGGAAAAGTTATGATGCTTTCAACAACTTAAACAAAGTGTTCTGAAGATTATGTGACTCTGTCAAAGAGTCCTGGAGCTCTAACAACTTTTCTGGAACGTTATTAGATCTCGCTGCAACCTTCTCAAACTGGGCACGAGATGCGTCTATAACTTCCAGGGAAGTTAATAACCTCAAACGTTTTCGAACACTTGGAATCTAAATTTTGTTTTGGGTGCACGATCTCTTCTTCTTCGTCCCCTTAGTTGGCGCCAAAAGATGTTGGTGCAAAAATCTATCGCTCCAACGATCTTCAAGATGCGGAAGGTTGATCCAATCACCGTCGCAGGTATCGAAACTCCAAAGATTGATCAAAAAAGGGGTACCTGCAAAAACACTCCGATGCTAAAATCAACGGATGTTGTATGCAAGTAGTTATTGTGAAGAAAATTGTATGTCGTACCTTTTGTGTTGGGATTTTGCCTCTATTTATAGGAAAGATGTAGCTTTAGGGTTTCATCAATTATCCTAATAACTATCCTCATCTGTATTAACCCCATATACCGACTAGATTCATGATAAACCCTAATGTTTATCATAATCCTATTTTTCTTGGATAACTATTATCATGGATAATCATTACTACTTAAGATAATTATCCCTTTTCCCATTAGGATTTATCTTAAATAATATTTAACCATTATTCCATGAAATCTATTTACCCATGGATCTTTAGGCTTCACCAATAAGCTAGGTGGTTCCTTTTATAAACTGATTCGGGCTTCCATAATAAGCCCCATGTATTTTCACAATAACACCCTGGTTTCCACAATAAACCAAGTCCAGGCTCCCACCGTAAGCCACGCGGGTTTCCAAAATAAACCCTCCAGTTTCCTCGATAACCGGCCGATTTCTACGATAAACCGGATTATTGCTTCTATTATAAGCCACGTGTGACCCGCACGTACACCATTTGGGGTACGAACACTTGTCTAATAAAAACCAAGGCCTATATGGATCGACTTCCCAAATGCTCTGTACTAACCAAAACATTACCCTCTTTAGTATCTTCCATTTTCATTATGCTGGAAATTTACAAAGTCCAACATATGATTTAGGAATTAAACTGGCTCACGGCCAAACGGATCTACCGTACTTTGCGAAAATATGTGAATTCTTTACCTTCTCGGTGTCCTTATTTTGGCCACTCAGAAAGGTGAAAAGGTTAAGCCTCTGAAATATCTAAAACTTAATTAGTCGATGGTTACAAGCTTACCATCAAGCTAGCTCCCCCCCGGCTCAGTGTTCTCGAATTCGGCTCCATGGATTTTTAAATCGCGTAAGCCTGAAGCAATGATATTAATTTAACATTGTTTGGAATGAGTAATTTTTTTTATTAAAAACAAGACAAGATTGGCTAAAAGTAAAAGTAATTTCAAGGGATAGATGAATAAGAGCAATTCCTATGGGATGAACAAATTTAGAGTTTGTTCATTTTGATCCCATTATAGGATGAACAAACCAAAGATGGATGTTCAAGTGAACAAATTTGATGGTTTGAACATTGAATCACCACAACCGACGCGCGACAAGCAGTGACGGAAGTGGAAATATCAAATACCCCTGGCTTAGTGGCTTGACGAGTTTTACAGCCCTGGCTTAAGCCTAAAAACAACATATAAAATCTGGGCCCAAAATATTTAGGTAGTGAAAAACATGCACTTTTTGGGCTTTGGGGGTGGCTTGAGTCAGGAGAAGCCTGGTTGTAGCTCCGCCCCTGGCGACAAGGGTAATAGCGCGCTATCCCGTATAACGTTGGCGTCAACAGCGATGACGCCCGCGTTCTCAGCTCTGTCGCGCGCTCTCTACTAGGACGCCAGCGTTCGTGCTTCCAACGCCCATACCAAATTTTCTCTCCAGGTTTATATTTTATTATTTGTTTTATTATTAAATAATCCTGTTAGATCCAATTTATATTAATAAAATCGCTAACGGGACCCAACTTATATTAATAAAATCAACTCTTATTAGTTTATATTAATAAAATTACTAGTGGGATCCTAAAATATCAAATTTGTTCATTTTAGTGGGATCCTAAAATATCAAATTTGTTCATTTTGCCTTGTTTCCCATAATGGAGAATGCAGTTTGTTCATCCACCGATGAACAAATTTTTGTTTTTATTCATTGCCATAGGAACTGCTCTAAGGCCGTGAGATAATTGAAACAATGAGCTTCAAATGCTGAAGCCCAAGAGGTGTATGCCAAACTTTTTCAGGAAATTTTGTTTAGAGGTGGAATGCTACAAAATATCCGACCTCAGCATTGTTTGCAGCTGTTGAACCCCTGCGGACACACTAGCATGGGATGCAGCCTACCTACCAACAGTTGTGTCTGTCGGGATTTTTTCCGGTACCAACTCTTCCTTATTCCTAGAAATAGAATTATTGGAAAAATAACCTTTTTATTTTTGCTATAAGATACGGAGAGAAGCTTCATGGGTTGCGGAGAATACTATAAAAGAAGCAATTTACTTGTTAGACAATCTTCCTCAAGCGCAGGTTAAATTTATAAACAGGGAATACAATGCTGAAGCGGACTCAGTGGCTAAAGAAGCAAGGATCAGAAGACTTCATCATATGTCATCACACTTGTGTCAAAGAGTGCGAAAAGAGAGTATTATTTCTTATATTTTTGATGAAAATGAAACTTTGGATCTTCTGTATCATATTGCTTAAGTTAATATATTAACCTTCTCCATCAAAAAACAAAAAAAACAAATTGCTAGTAATTGCTAAAAAAAAAAAAGGCACCAATTCGAGGGATATAGGGGTGTACATGAGAAACGAAGTTTGAGCTACACCAAGACCAAAACATGAGTGATGATGCAAAGACGCTTGGCAAAGCATTCTCATTTAGTCATCTTCCAACACAAAGTTGATACCAAGAAAACATATTTGCTTTATATATTACAGGAGCCAAGATCAATGCAAGTCCAAGAATCAACTTTGCAGTAGGCATACCATGAGCTGCAAACAATGTATCAGAGCACAAACGGTCGCATCATCTTCCGACTTGATACCAAGGAAACCTATTTGCTTTATAGATTACAGGGGAGAAGATCACTGGAAGTCCAAGAACCAGCTTTGATGTAGACGTTACCAACAGCTGCAAACAATGTATCAGTGCACAAACGGTTGCAGACTATTCTAATTGAATCACTAAAGCTAGCATTTTTCTCTAGACACTGCCCATGGGGACGAATCTCGAGACACGGCCGATGGTAAAGCACTAAAGCTAGCATTTTTCTATTGGAAAAACTAAAAAAGCCTAAATGAAAAAGACAGACAGTAATGAAATGCATTCCAAAAATGTGACATGTAGTATTAGTCGAAGTGCATTTGTCAAAAAATTAAAATACCAAGCCTATATTCCTTGGCCTGAGATGACCCACAGGCCACATAATGGCCTCTTCGCTCTAGATTCAGAAATGAAGACAATGTCAGATTTATGTGCTAGGCACAACTAGTTCAGGTGAGGTTCAGTTGGTTTAGAACCAATGCCCTGACAGTTCCAAGAGAGTATAATCACTGTGCCAAATGAAGCAAGAAGACAATCCAAAATAACAGAGAACAGTTCAATGATACTAACAAGCATGTCCTAAAAGCAAATCAACAAGCATTTTATCACCAAGAGGGAACACAAATCTAAAATTATGAGAGTGTAGTATACCTACAATCTAAAATTGATGAAAGTCAAGCAGTTTATCACAAAGGGGCACAACATGTTATCAAAGTTTAAGAGAGTAAAATCATACCTACATGCAAACCAACAAGCATGTCATCAAAATCAAGCTTTTAAATATCAAGAATAGTAAGGGTGTAAAGCGAACCCTTCCATGTTAAAATTATTACCTAAAGCATAAACTAACACCATGGGTAATGCCAAACAGTGATTCCAAGAGAACTAATTAGTCAAACAACCATATAATCATATATGAACTTCAGAGTTAAGAGAAATATGAGAAGCAATAAATTAGCACGAGCAATTGGATAAATGACACGTGGATACCACATCCATATGGTTGTCTGGCCGCTACCAAATGAATCAAATCAACTGGTTTTCAATTTCTACATCATTGGTAAACAAAAGTGCAAAGAAGGTCCGTCCAACCAAAACACCATAATATAGTGAAAACTAAAAGAACGCATACAAGAAGGACCAATAGTAATGGCATGCATTAAAAAAATGTGAGAAATCAAAGAGATTCAATTTTATGTTGCCCCACGAGAGCCCTCTCTCTTCTTAATCACTTCCAAGAATCACAAACATAAAATACTATTTCAGGCATTCAGAATTGAATTTTCCGTTTTTCAGAGAAAAAAGGCTAGACTTACTAGGAATGACCGGCATGTTTAGACCTACTCCCATTTTGAAGTATTTGATTTTATAAGATTTCACATTACAAGTATCCAGAGAAACAGTGAGTATCCCCGTCATCCCCCTGAGAGATCCAACCCACAGTCAGTCTTGCAGGATTGGCTAAATTAAAAATCCAAACAATGCTAGACCTACCGTGAGTTGGATACCACGGGATGTGTCGTCCTGCTAGAATTATAGCAACAATAAAACCGGGGATGGCACAAAGGACAATTCTTCGGATAAACCACCCATTCATAGATTTACAAGAATGAAATTACACCCGTATAAGCAATTCTATATTACACCTCTAAGGGTGGTTTATCTGAAGAATTGTCCTCATAATATTCAAAATAGCTAAACTGTTCGGGACGGTGGATTAGGAAAGTGAACTTACCAGAAGAATCAAGATCCATAAGGCAGGTATTCAAGTGAGATTTAGAAAATGATGGATAACTAACAATCTTATTCCAAGATTTAGATACTAACTTTAACTGTAACACCGATTCAGTTGGTATTATTGTTAAGATGTTGAAGACGATATCTCCTGGAAGCATATTTGAAACCCTTTGCACAGTATTAATGGAAAATCAAAGGAGGAGAAGAATCTGTATTTCTGAATCCACTCTGCACAGATTAGGCATAGCAGAGTTCCAGTTTAGCTGAAGCCTGAAGTGGGAAAACCCAGTTTTAAACTAAAATAGCATCCCATAACAACAACCACTAACAAGCAAAACCCAGTTTTAAACTTAATCAAAACTCACTGACATATAGATGAGAAAAAAGGCTAAACTTACTAGGAATGACCATCAAGTTTAGCCCTACTCCCATTTTGAAGTATTTGATTTTATAAGATTTCACATTACAAGTATCCAGAGAAACAGTGAGTATCCCACCCGTCATCCCCCAGAGAGATCCAACCCACAATTAGTCTAGCAAAATTGGTTAAATTAAAATTCCAAACAATGCTAGACCTACCATGGGTTGGATACCACAGGTTGTGTTGTCCTGCTAGAATCAGAGCAACAATAAAACCGGGGATGGCACAAAGGAGAAACATACGAGTCCATCGTTGCATAAACGTGACAGTGATGAAACTTTTATTGGCAATAGCATGAACTTGATATTCAATAATTACCAGACTGAATGAAACATATGTAATAGTTCAAGGAGCCTAACAAACACCAAAATATCACACTATAGTCATTTTCCAAACAACTATGGTACCAATATGAACCAGTTTGCTTTATCGATGACAGAAATCTAATACCAAACAGAAGGCAAAAAAGTTAACTTCTATTTTAAGTCAAATCCAAAATCTAAGTAAACAGATAATATTCTTATTTGCCATACATCCACCAATAAATAGCTATTCCAACAACATACAATACTGTCAAATGGTACCCAGAAAGCTCCCAAGTAGTGGAAACCTATGGGGGGAGTAGCTGAGGCTCAAACCCTGGTCAGCCCCCAAGCCTAATGTGAATGTTGGGATTAATTAAAAAATTTAGTCCGTAAAGAATTCTATTTCCAGCCTTCCTGGATGCGTCCATGGTCCAAAATTCAGGAACCATTCTTCGATAACAACCAGGGACGGACCCAGGGGGGCTGGAAAAGAAAATCTTACCTTCACCTTATGAAAATAGGTTTGTGGACTTGTGAGTTAACCACGGCTTGAAACTCAGCTAGACCCCGTAAGTCCCGTCCCTATCACAGATTCACAAAGGACTTGTTCAAAAGGCCTTGTACTGAATAATTTCTGGTTCAACAAGTTAGATTCTCTATTTTTAAAATTTAATACTAAGTTAGATTGAACATCCAAACAAGATCGAGTGTCAGTTGCAACCAAAATTTCCAATAATTTCAAAATCAAGAGTAAAAATCTTAATGAGTTCCTATCATAGAGCAGGGATTAGCAAAGGGCAGGTTTTTGGCCTATGATTAACACCCCAAAGTCAGGCAGCCAGTGAGCCTAGCATTTCGCAAACAGAGATTCTAGACTGACTGAGGGCTAATCCAGCGGGTAGTCCCGCAAGAGACAAGCCCTTAAGTCTAGAATTTCCATTTGCAAATTAATAACCCAAAACTATTATCCATCAGAACACTATAATAACGGTAATTCTAAAAGAAACCATATAAAAAGAGACTAAAAGTAAAAGTTAATGAAAATGAGTTTGATATCGAAAATGTGAGATGGAGTTAGTAAACGAATCGGGACTGAATTAAACCCGTCGTCTGTGGATACCACATCCCTAAGGTTGTCTAGCCGTTACCAATTGAAATATGAATCTCAACTGGTTTCCAATTTCTGCATCATTGGTATACACAACTGCAAAGGAATAATACATAGCCTTCACACCCAATAAACCCAATAGATGCAATATCTCCCGGCCAAAATCCCACACTTTTCAACCATAATGTCTCCAACTCATGAATTTGCATCCACCACCACCTTTCAAAGTGATTATAAAACTAAAATTTCTGCCCCTAAAAGAAGCTTTATAAAAGCAAATTTGGGACATATAAAAATCCCGTACCTTTCAAAAAACAATCAGTATATTTTACCGTAACAACAATCATTTAACTCAAAATTTCGCCAAATATCTTTACAAAATTAGTAAGAATTGTGTTATCAAATTATCTTCCATTAATATACTATCTAATTCCTTGTATACCACCACATGTTTACAAAGGCTCATATCAAGTGTAGTTTTGACTCAATCATTGTGGGAAATCAAATCAATCTGAAATCTATGATAAAAGAGAAGAATAGATAATAAAAAGATACCGGATACTTTTGAATCATAGATTTACATACATGATTGCTTATAGGAATAGAAATTTACATTGGGGAATATACTACTATGATTCAAAGATGGAACCTAATTCATTGGGCCGACCGACCGGAGGGCCCGTAGGGAGGGAGTCCCTTTTATGGCCACGTTTTTTGTTAAATGTAGGGGTGTGCAATGGACGGACGGTTGCGGATTAGGGGTCACCCGTGTCCAAACCGTCAAAGTTGCGGATATGGAAAATAAAACCGTAACCGGTCCGCGGATCAGCGGATAATACGGACCGGTTGCGGATTAACCGCGGATCCAGTCAAATAAAAAAAAAGTAAATTGCAATTCATACCAGTCTCCCTGTCCAGGTATCATCATTTAAAATAAATCTCCACTAAGAATTAACTAGCAATTGGGATTCTACATCATACAGTTAATTGCAATTCATACTAAGAATTAGCTTTTTTTTAGGAATCAATCTCACAAAATTGAAATTAAAATATACATCATATAAGAAAATAAGGTTCCCAAAGCGTCTTCACATAATAATCCACTCCCTGCAACCACACACAAAAGAAAAACAAAATCTCATGAGATCAGATCTTTACTAAGATCCATCATCAAATCAAAATTCAACAAAAGTAAACAAGCCCATGAATTATATCATCAGTAATTCCTAAATCCACATCAGAAAGATTATGTCACCATACAAACAAGATTGAATCACACAGATCTGTTATTAATATAGATCGGAAGAACAAAAATAGGGTGTAAAATTGAAAAGCCCCTTACCTTTTCACCTGCAAAATTATTCCATGTTCCAGATCTGTAGTCTTATTCTTGATGGTTCGTTAACACATCTTGACATCAGTTGGACATCTAAACATAATTAAAATGGGAAATTGGAAGAAAAAAACTAAATTACCCATTTCTCACCAATCTTATACCCCAACCAAATCACCCAAAATCCCTAAACTAATCTAAAAAAATCCTAAATCAAACATCACCAGTATGACAAACTCAAAATCCAGTAGCAATAGAAACTTTAGATCAGAAGGAGGTGATGATTTAAGAAGAATCGAACATCGCCATGACTTCTTGGGTACTGATGCTGCTCAGAGAAGAAAAACCGACGGTGGTCTCTTCCTCTCGAGAAAGAAAATGAAAAATATGATATTAGGTTTCAGAAAGATAAATATGATTATATATAAGACTTAAACTTCCCATTTTATCCTTTATAATTTAATTAAATCCCCTAACTGCCCTACGGTGCGGGTAATCCGCGGTTTTTGAAATCCAATCATGAACAATAGAATATCACAGCGTCGCGGATTTGAAAATGCAACTGTGACCGGCCCATAACTCTTGCGGATTGGTTTTCACCCGCAATTTTGCGGACGGTTGCGGGTGAAATCCGCGGTTACGGTTTTTCTGCACACCCCTAGTTAAATGAAGAGTAACGTAAATGTTCAATTTCATAAAAAGATTGAGAAAGAATATTCCTTGCAGATTCCCGTCACATTTTCACTAGACAAGATTATCCCTCTCTTTTAGTCCAATTACTATAACTGTTTGTGTATCCTACTTTTTCAGGGGTATAATTGGAAAGCCAACTTTAATATAACATATATAAAAATCCGTGCCTTGGAATTTTACAAATTTTATCTCGTTGGAAAGGTTGTAAAAAAATCTACGCAACGAGCACAAACAACAATATCAAATTTAAACTCCATCTTCAGATTCTTTTTCAGTCGGCCCTTCCACCGTGGCAACGGTCGTACTAGTATTATCTTCATCTCTAAATCAAGAAAATCACAGAGATTCAATTCTATAGTGCCCCACTCCTATCTCTTTATAATCACTGGTGTCATTAAATTTTTTATGATCGTAAGACCCAACTCAAAAGGAAGACTACTTCTTCAGCACAACCACGTAAACATCTAATTTCCAGTAATTAAGGGGAAGGGTCCTGTTAACTTGTATGCCCGTATACAAGTTAAGGTTCACCAAAAAAATAATTTTTTGCATTGGAAACATGTTTATTTTATTGCAATGAAAACAATAATTCTTTGCTTCGGGAACAAGATTTGTTATTTCATTGGAAACTGTGTTTTCATCAGAAATCTTGTTCCAGAAGCAAAGAATTATTATTTCCAATGCAATAAAACAATCAAATCTTATTTCCAATGCAAAATATTATTTTTTTACTGAAACAGGACCCTTATTTACGAACACAGACCACAGTTCTAATTGCAACATCAGCATATGTCGCAGGAGAGATGTAATCCATAATGTCAATGTGTATGTCATTAAGTACGATTGATCACTTACCATGACGTCAAGTACAATGTCATAATGATGAACTATAACATATTGATTGATCACCATGACGTCAAGCATCACATATACTTCAGCATAAACAGGATCACTAAAAATGAGGTTTAGCTTGTTCGCATCTCAACCATAAGCATACCATCCAAATAATGACATCATAAGGAAGTAAGTCATTCTAAATATGTGAACATGTTAACATATGTGTCTACAGCAGCATCATAGGAATTGCTAATTTATGAGGGCATGTTATCATATCTTATACTTAAATAATGACATCTATAGCCACATAATCATGCAGTAACATATATCTATGCTTTCAGAATAAAGATATGGTTTCATATATAAGAGAATCAGAACTGCGTTGGCTTACCTTCCCACTCTTTAAATGGTAGAAGTCAATAAGATCATCAGGTTGTGCATGAAAAATCTGAGCCTTAGCTATAATCTCATCTGTTTCATGGAACTGCTTATCTGCAAGCATCTTGACGAAACTGTCACGGCATGACTGTAACCATCTCGTCTCTGGTCTTCCAGAATAATCTTATGCAAAGAACAATTTTATCATATGAAATATTGTCAGTTGGGTGAAGAAGGAGGGAGGAATGTCCAAGTTGCATAGAAACCATGACTAACAAAGCTTGAGAAGATGCTTTGTTCACTTCAGGTTTAGATGGTCGAACCGCTTCCAATCTCAATAAGTCAGTGTACAGGCCACGACTTCTCCAAGGAAAAAGTCACCAGCAAGAATTAAAGACCTCAAATTTCCAGGAGAAGCCAAGGATCCTTGAACAAGAGTAGAAGGAGATATGACAGTTTCTCAGGCAGCACTCCGAGTAGCATAGGTACCATCAGCAAGAATTGCGGGTCTCCTAGAAGACTCTCCAAGGATCCAGAGGGCAAATGAACATACACTTGCTGCACATATCTGGTAAAACGTGTACATGAGCCTAGTTATAATTGCAACCCTAAGTTTAGGGTTGGTCTCAATAATCTCGCGTACAAAAACCACATCAATAGCTGAAGCAACATTGCTATCACCCAAGAAATCCCTCAATAAATGAACCACAGTGCTGGCAACTTCAGAGAATTTTATGGCACAAGAATATTTAGCTTGAACAAACATTTTACGGTATTCTGCAATTCTTCTAAAGCTCGGTGCTCTGAGTCTTCCCAACTTCCTTCTTCAGTGCTTGAACAACTTCATCAATGTTTCGAGGAGTTAGCAGTTCAAGGGCAATGTCAATTGTCTTCCTTCAAATATCCAGATTAGGTCTTGTAAGTGCCCTAAGCACATCCATGATCATATCAACCATAATCTCCCTGCGAGAAGTTTTGAGCACATTTAATCGATCAAGCACAATAAGCTTAACATTGTTATTACTCTAAGATTGTAGAAGTTGACAGTAGGTGTTGGCAGCATCCCTGATAGCCGTTTGTGCAGATGAAAGTGAAACAAGGGTTCCAGCACATTCGTATATAACAACATTTAGCAAGGAAATAATAATATTTCCCCTTCTCTCCACGATTAGTTCTGCAAACTTTTCGGATCAATTCCAATACAACCATCTGAAGAAACTCTCCCCATTCAGGAATGCTAATTGCAGAGGAATCTTGATCAGATGAAAGAGCTTTCTCAATCATCTCAGGCGCATCAACAAGAAGCTGCTAACCTTGAGGAAGTTTATAAATAGACATAACTGCCAAAATTGCATTTCTTCTGATAAAAGGATGGCAATGTTCCAAGTTTGCCAATATAGACGGGATCAAAGGCTCAATAATTTCAGTCTCATAACACTTAGTAATGTATTCATATGGATGCTGAAGATTATTTCTTAAATTCTGACAAATCAAGATCATCCCAGGTAAAACTTTTCCCTTGGAATCAGTTTTATCTCTAAATAAAGAAGTAAATGTATCATCTTCTGATAGTAAAACATGACGAACAACAGTTATAAAGAGTTGAGTAAGCGTTTCACATAACATCACTGATTTTTTCATCGCAACAACATCGCTTCCTTCTAATGATTCTTTGATTTCATTAGCAAGCGTTGGTGTTCTCTTGTCGAAACGTATCAACAAACTACAAGATTTCTCCATCTACAAAATCAAAACATAAAAAACAAAATTGTCTGATCAGATCTCAAACATAATAATCCCTAATTTAACAAAATCCATACGCAAACAATGTTTGTTTCGTCTATAACAGAACACGAATCAACAAAAAATTCTAAAAATTGAAGAATCAGATCCGATCAAATTTATACAAGATTCACTAACAATTCTGAAAAATCGGGACATGGAGTTAGTAGACAAATCGGGACTGAATTAAACCCGTTGTCTGTGGATAGCACATCCCTACAGTTGTCTAGCCGCTACCAATTAAAAAAACGAATCTCAACTGGTTTCCAATTTCTGCATCATTGGTTCCTGGCTAAAATCACACACTTTTTAACCATAATGTCTCCAAGTCATGAATTTGCATCCACCTTTCAAAGTGGTTATAAAACTACAATTTCTTCCCCTAAAAGAAGCTTTATAAAAGCAAATTTGGACACAGAAAAATCCCATATCAAAAATCAATCAGTATATTGTGCTGTAACAACAATCATTTAACTCAAAATTTCGGCAAAAATCTTTACAAAATTAGTAAGAATTGTGTTATCAAATTATCATCCATTCATAGACTATCTAATTCCTTGTATACCACCACATGTTTACAAAGGCTCATATCAAGTGTAGTTTTGACTCGATCACTGTGGGAAATCAAATCAATCTGGAATCTATAATAAAAGAGAAGAATAGATAATCGAAAGATACTTGATACTTTTGAATCATAGATTTACATACATAATTGCTTATAGGGATAGCAATTTACATTGAGGGGTATACTACTATGATCCAAAAGATGGCACCTAATATCTTCATCTCTAAATCAAGAAAATCAAAGAAATTCAATTCTATAGTGCCCTACTAGAGCCCTCACTCTTTATAATAACTGCCAAGAATCACAGGCCTAAAATAAACAAATAAATATCAGAAAAATGCAAGAAAATCAATATGAAAACAAGAAAATCTCTCCTTAAGATTGACAGCAACCTAAATTGCATATAAATAACAGTTAGCCCAACACATGACTAAAAACTATTACAACTCAGATCAAAGTTAAATACTTATAGTTATCGAGGACGCACAAGAGATGGAATGATGTCACCTACAAGAAATGTAGTTATCCTTTTTATATACCCGAATCTAATGCGGATGTTTTTAAGTTGGAACAAGTGGGTCATTAATTTTTTTTATGATCGTAAGACCCAACTCAAAAGGGAGACTACTTCTTCAGCACAACCTCGTAAACATCTAATTTCCAATAATTAAGGGAAGGGTCATGTTAACTTGTACTGTATACCGTATACATGTTAAGGTTCACTAAAAAAAACAATTTTTTACATTGGAAACAAGATTTGTTTGTTTTATTGCACTGAAAACAGTAATTATTTGCATTGGGAGCAAGATTTGTTGTTTTTAGTGCAAGAAAAACAAATCTTGTTCCAAATGCAAAGAATTACTGTTTTCAATGCAATAAAACAAATAAATCTTGTTTTCAATGCAAAAAATTGTTTTTTTAGTGAACATGTTAACATATGTGTCTACAGCGGCATCATATGAATTGCTAATTTATGAGAGCATGTTATCATATCTTATCTTATACTTAAATAATGACAACAATATCCATATAATCATGCCGTAACATATATCTACTCTTCCAGAATAAAGATACGCTTTCATATATAAGAGAATCGGAAATGCGTTGGCTTACCTTCCTACTCTTCAAATGGTAGTAGTCAATAAGATCCTCAGGTTGTGCATGAGAAATCTGAGCCTTAGCTTTAATCTCTTCCGTTTCATGGAACTCCTTATCTGCAAGCATCTTGACGAAACTGTCACGGCATGACTGTAACCATATCTTTCGTTATCTCGTCTCTGGTCTTGCAGAGCAATCTTATGCAAAGAACATTTCTATCATATGAAACATTGCCAGTTGGGTGAAGAAGGAGGGAGGAATGTCCAAGTTGCAGCATAGAAACCATGACTAACAAAGCTTGGGAAGATTCTTCGTTCACTTCGAGTTTAGATGGTTGAACAGCTTCCAATCTCAATAAGTCAGTGTACAAGCCACGACTGCTCCAAGGAAAAAGTCACCAGTAAGAATACCTCAAATTGCTAGGAGAAGCCAAGGATCCCTGAACAAGTGTAGGAGGACATATGGCAGTTTCTGAGGCAGCACTCTGAGTAGTAGCATAGGTACCATCAGCAAGAACTGCAGGTATCCTAGAAGATACAGTGATGGAATTTACTTGCTGGGATGGTTTTGAAGTATCTGCTCTATCTCCTTCTTCATTCACTGTGAAAAACGGCAGGTTCCCAAGACATCGCTTGATGGTGGCAAGCCTAAGAGAGAGACAGTACTCTCCAATGATCCAGAGGGCACATGAACATACACGTGCTGCACGTATCTGGTAGAACGTGTCCAGGAGTCTGGTTATAACTGCAACCCTAAGTTTAAGGTTGGTCTCAATAATCTCGCGTACAAAGACAACCACATCAACTTGAACAACTTCGTCAATGTTTCGAGGAGTAGTCAGTTCAAAAGAAATGTCAATTGTCTTCCTTCGACCATCGAGATTAGGGCTTGCAAGTGTACAAAAAAAACCACATCAATAGCTGAAGCAACATTGCTATCACCCAAGAAATCCATCAATAAATGAACCACAGTGCTGGCAACTTCAGGGAATTTTACGACACAAGAATGGATAGCTTGAACAAACATTTGACAGTATACTCCATTCTTCTAAAGCTCGGGGCTCTGAGTCTTCCCAACTTCCTTCTTCAGTGCTTGAACAACTTCATCAATGTTTCGAGGAGTTATCAGTCAAGAGTATTGTCAATTGTCTTCCTTCGAATATCAAGATTAGGGCTTGTAAGTGCCCTAAGCACATCCATGATCATATCAACCATAATCTCCCTATGAGAAGTTTTGAGCTCATTTAAGCGATCAAGCACAACTAAGATTGTAGAAGTTGACAGTAGGTGCTGGCAGCAGCCCTGATAGCCGTTGGTGGAGATGAAAGTGAAACGAAGGTTCCAGCACATTCGTATATAACAGCATTAGAAGGTTAGCAAGGAAATAATGATCTTAATATATCTCCCCTTCTTTCCATGATTAGTTCTGCAAACTGTTCGGATCAATCCCAATAGAACCATCAGAAGCAACTCTCCCCATTCCGGAATGCTAATCGCACGCGCAACCATTGCAACAACATCGCTTACTTATAACGATTATTTGCTGGTCGAAATGAATCAACAAACTACAAGATTCCTCCATCTACAAAATCAAAACCATTAATATTCTCTGATCAGAGCTCAAACATAATAATCCCTAGTTTCACAAATTCCATACGCAAACAATGTTTGCTTCGACTAACATCATCAAACCTAACAAACCACGAATCAACAAAAAATTCCAAGAATTGAACAATCAGATCTGATCAAATTTATACAAAATTCACTAACACTTCTGAAAAATCTCTGTAAACTTCAGTATCAGCACTCAAAACCTGACAAAAAAAAAAAAAAAAGTAAACAAATCGAGATTAAAACTGACCAAAACATACCTTGAAATTCGATTACCCTGAAAAATTAAATCCGTAACCAGATCCACTGAATTGCATATGAAATGCGCGATTAGAATAGAGGGAAATATCAGATCTGACAATTTTGAGCCACTGGGAGAGTATGGAGAGGTGAGGAAAAATGGGATCTGTGAATTTTGAAGATTTGGTTCGAGAGTTGCACAAATAGAAATTGTTTGTACTTTTTCGTAAATTCAACGAATTTTATTTTCACACCCGATGCTTCTTTAATCAACACCATCTTGTTTCCTACACTTGGTTTACACCTCTTCTATAATCATGGCAGCAATCCTGGTATGAGTTTGTCATCCACCACTATAAATATAGATTACCGGTAAGTAATATGCCATGAAAGACAGGTTCGTAAATTATTATTTAAAGAAGAAACCTTGATGTATTTATCGAGTAAAAGTCTAAAAGGGAAACTCTTGCCTAATTTATTTTGGAGATTAAAAGGGAACTGAATCTAAGCTTAAGAGAACCATAAACATAGAGTTAGAAGGAGAAAGATGAAGAAGGGTGGTTTCCCTTCTCTTACTACGTGTGCGTCGAACTTTCCTCCTCTTGTTTCTCATCATCCTCTAGTCGATGATGAATTATCAATTTCTGAGATATTCAGCAGACTCCCTGTTGATACGCTCATGAGGTTCAAGTGTGTATGCAAACGTTGGCAATCTTTGATTCAAAAAGATGACCACTTCATTGATTTACACCATACAAGGTCACAAACACGTAAAAGTCTTCTCATCTGTCCGCCAACAATGTATACATATGGAGAAAGCTGTTATTTATTAACGGAGCTGCTAATACCGGATGAAGGTAGTGGGGGAGGAGCCACAGTTCACAAGAAAATACCTGATATAGATCGCCCAGATGCATCTCTTCTCCAACCTCTCAATGGTTTATTTTGTTTCATGGACGGTCAAGAAGCGTCTGTCTGTGTGCAGAATCCTAGCACCAGAGAATCAACACCTTGGATTAAGTCAATAATTAAGCAACAGCATGAAGATGAAGGTAAGGTAATAGAAGTAATAGATGAGCATGGTGATCTTGTGAAGTATGATGTAGCATATAGGAATTATGTTTGGAAATTCGGATTTGATCCTGCCACCAAGGAACATAAAGTGATCTCCCTTTGGGTTAAACAATTATCCAACCGGCGACTTGGGAGAAGCGAAGAATGGCTTTGTGAGGTTTTGACGGTAAGGCAGAATTCATGGAGAAAGATCGATGCGGTACCACCAGTCTCACCCCTTTCTCTTGCGTGTTCACGATCTGCTTATGCAAACGGTTCCATATATTGGCTGCATTACGGGCCGCGTGAAGATGAAGACCCATCGATTGTTGAATTTAATGTTGGTAGTGAAATGTTTAGAGTAATCCCCCTTCCTAAGTTTATCATGAATGACATTCGTGTTCCTTATGAGGATGGCAATACTATAACGGAAGTCGATGGCCATCTAGTTCTGTTGGCTAAAAAGGTACGCAGGTCTGACGACGGCTTCTTGACTGATTGGATAAAGAACAACAACTCCTCGATGAAGATGTGTATACTACTATATAATGATGCCCCATTAGTCCAGAGAAAGAAGGATACTGGTTGTGGTTCGTCTATCTGCAGCGATTACTATTGGATGGAGGATTCCTTCTTAAAGCCGCCTCTTGATTGGAAACAACCTAATGAAAGATCTTTGCATTGTATTTACCGATTCCTTCTACTATTATAATTGGAAGAAGAAGAGTTTTGGTAGCAAGTTCCGAATAAATGGGCTCAACTTGTTCATGAATGAGAAAGCCAGCAAAAAACCAATTAAGGAATTGGAATGTTGGGTCTTCGAAGAAAGTCTTTTGCGTGTAAACCACTAAGTTGCACTCTCCATGGGCACATATTACAAGCAAAGTACAACAAGGCTACTGACATTTCACTGGAGACATGCCTGAGTTACTGTTAATTGTTTCAGTTTTGCGTTCTTGGTGTTTATATGTTTTAGTGGACCAAGTTCAGAAGTTTGAGTTTAATCAAGAGTAATTTTTGCTCAATCATATTATCAAAGGATCATATCTTGATTGGAAACAAGATTTTCATAGCATGGTGGAAAGAGAAACAGTAGAACCTTGAAGTGCCTTCGCTCGACAAATTCGGAGAGCATATCAATAGAAGTGCATTTAAGAGTAATACGTCATGAACAATTTTATCTCATGTCGGACAAGTCTTCAAGGTATTTGATTCTTTCATTGTATTTGATGATGTTGATGGTAATGGTAAATGAAGATGAAGCCTACCGATTCCAGGACAGACCTAAATGATTGTAAATGATCATCTGATGCTTGCTCCTTCTACTATTATAATTGGAAGAAGAAGAGTTTTGGTAGCAAGTTCCGAATAAATGGGCTCAACTTTATATTATATATGAAACGAATTGTTGATCCATCCTTAGTGGAGTGTGAATGAGAAAACTATTATTGTTATAGTGGAAAACCAATTAGAATTTTTGCTTCAAATGTTATCAAAACAGTTGATTCGGATTTCAGATCCAAGTGTAAGTTTACAATGGGAGTTAGTTTTGCTCATGTAAGTCTTGAAATCTTGGTAATCACTGCCCAGAATCACAAGCATAATATAAATAAATAAAATAAAAATCAGAAAAATATAAGAAAATCAATTCGAAAACAAGATTCTTACAATTGAAGCTATTCTGAAACTGCATGTGTTATTCTTACGATTCAAGCCTACATTTCTTGGCCAGAATTGATAGATGACCAAGAAATGGCCTCCTCACCACCATCCATTAGATGTTCATGAAATATTCATGGTAGAACCCATATCAGATCTTCTCCGAATCAATATATTTAAGAGATTGAACTTTATCTTTATGGAAAATTTGAAGTTGAAGTCAGAAAGAAGCCGTGAAACGACTGAGGGCTCGTGCAAGTTCACTTTGTTGCCCCTACCTTGGTGGACTTTTGGGATGGGTAAAATACTACTATCAGTGATTGAGAGGCCCATAGTCTATGTGGATCTGTCGTTTATTTAGTTTTTTATTCGATATCATTCCCTAGTTACATAACAACATAGAGATATCGGTATGGACAGGCAAATCCTTTTAACTGAGATTACACATACAACGTAGAGATATTGGTTGTGTGACAGTGATTGTTTGTTGGTTGAACTACTAAAATGGGAGTGAAAATTTGTACTTTTCTTGGGTATATAGCCTGCTATATTCTTGCGTCAATTTTGAGTTGTATCAGTAGGAGGGATACCCATGCTTCTTCTAGCCCATGGTTTAGTAACCGATAAAACGGTGGAGCCCGTTATTCTCAATGTTTTGGTGACCATAGATTTGTTAAACTTTTTGTCGATGTTATTATTTATTTATTTTTTCACTTCATTTCATCAACCTATATACTTGATGGTTTCTAGCTGGAACTTCTGACGGAAAATAAGACAATAGGTGGAAGCTAAGCCAAAAATTTAACTTAGTGTAGACCTGCAGACTTCGTTTGCATAATTTAAGCCTTGAATCTCGAGGAAAAGTTCAATTAAAATAGGACTGTTAGACTAATAAGACTTGACTACCTTTTTTTTCCTTTAATTTTGTCCCTTGTTTAGACAATCGTTACACAAACTTACTTAAATGTGAAACTTGCAGCACTTAGATAATCTTCAGAGATTAATTTACTGTCAAGTCCAATTGCAGCAACCCCTGGTTCAAATCTTACGAAATTTATTGGGAAGTTGGTCGATTCTTAGTTTGAAACTGATTAGTGCTCCAAGATTAGGAAAAGAGAAATCGATAACAAGGTGCCGAGAAGATAAATGTAAGAAAAATAAAAAGCTAGCAATCAAGGTGAGCACACCAATGACTCTAGCAAGGAGAATTTCAGACCTCAGCTAGGAGTGCAAAAAAGAGAATTAGCAAAAGAGCAATATGGATTCACATATTAAGGATCTCATTTAAAATAGCGGTGCAATTATATTTGCAATTCATAAATTCTGGATAATATAGCTTGAAATTGAAACTGATTAGCGGTCCAAGCCGAAAAAGAAAATTAGCTAAAAAAGCATTATTGATTCTCTTGTGTTTAGGATCTCATCTAAAATAGTGGTGAAATTCGGTTTGTAGCTATGTTGTTTTTGTAAGATCCTCAAAGCGATAAATCAATTTACATTTGGCCTTGCAAGAATGAATATCTTTTACATCAAAAAAATTGCATTATTACGGATTAAGCACAGTAATGGATAAAAAATACGATTTTTATTTTTCAGTTTTCCAATCTCATTTAATTTCTATCCCCAATTATCCTAAGTACCACCTATATAAATTTGTATATGTCCTAAATCCCATCTCTGACTTTTTATTTACACCCACCATTAGAACCACCGTACAACTAAATTAAAGAAAAACCTAGGTAATCACCTTCCCTTCTCCATCTGCACCACCAATCTCCATAATTCATCACCATCATCGATCAACGTTTCTTTAATATTTAATTTTTGGTTTCGTATGAAAAGATGATCCTAAGAATCCCATATCACCTTGTATTAGATGGATCATTCAATCCATTGTTTTTCTATAATTTTAAGACAATGTGAACAAGTGAATCACGACAACGAAATCCACTGCAACGTGATCATTAATTTTGTCTCTAGTAGGAAGTTATCCATGATCAGTGTATTGAGTATCCTCAAAGAGAGTTTTGACGATGGAGCCACTTCATTAAACTTAATTAGATGAACAAATATTCCCTTCAAGTATCCCCTAATTAACTTCGATGTACATGTATCCTCTCCAAGTATTCCCTGATTAACTGAGATGTACAAGTCATTACCGTCCGTAACTGGACGACTTGTTTTTTCCAAATCTTTTCAAAAAAACTTACCAATGTGGGTTGTGATTAATTAGGTTAATTACTAATCTATATGGGTGAAATGGACACCAAAAAGAATAGCAAGGATGAAACTGGATTCATCCTGGCTTAAACTTAAAAAATAGCGAGGATGAAACTAGATGCATCCTGATGTAAATTAAAAATAATAAAAAAATATTTAAAATTGGGTAGGATGAAACTGTTTACATCCTGACTATTTTTACATTTTTGTCCATTTAAACAGTGATGTCTTTTTCACCCAAAAATTGTTAATTTTGGTCTTATTAACCAATTTTGTGTGGGGTTTAGTCTGATTAGTTCATCTACTTGTATAATTTACATGACAAAAGAAAAAGAAATAAGTGTACTATAATAAAAATTAATGTATGAATTTATCTTAGGGTTTCTAACTTGATAGCTTTTAATTATTATTATTTTATTTAATGAAAAAATAAAGGTGATGAAGAAGGTCGTGTTGTGCCAACGATTTAAACGTGTTGTGCTTTACTAGTCAAAAGCTAGGCACAAAGACATCCATGGGCACAAAGACACGAATAAACGTGTCGTCTTGCGTGCGTCTTGGGCATACGTGCTATAAACAATTTGAAATCACTTAATGTATACATTAAGTCGGATATTATCACAAGAATTTAATTAGACAACATATCATTTGAAATTATTTCAAGTAAAACTAACAAGTTTATTCAATAAAAAGAAATAACCCATCAAATATAAAATTGGATTATTGTCATGTAAATTAATGTTATAGTTAAATATAGGTGACGACATTATAACAACGATATTGAAATATATTTTCCAAATATTAAGGTATTATATGTGTTCTTATAAATAAGCCAGCATAAAATGTTAAAAACTAGCTAGAATAGTGACTCTTTTGTGAAATATACAAAAAATGCGATGTATTATGCCTTGTTATATGGTGTATTTGTACATGTTATGCCGTGCTTTCTTAACGTGATGTGTTGTGCTGGGCCACGTGCTTATCCGTGCCGCGTGATGTGCTGTGCTACTGTGCCAATTAGTCAAACCCAGCACGTCCCATTTAACTAACGTGTTGTCCCGTGCTGGGCTAAGTCACGTGTTGTGCCGTACTGGGCTAAGTCACGTGCTGGGCTCTGTTGGAAATTCTGGGCTGCAATGGAGATGAAACACAAACAGACTGTGGTTGTACTCAAAAGCTTTCAAGGCTCTGGTGATTTCTTTTAGACAAATATTTCTACCCTTCCAACGAATTGGAAATTGCAACAGGTATGTGAAAATAACGCCTTCAGATACAATGAAATCCTACAACCGAAATTGGATTCAAGGTTTGCACCTTTGACCCAATCAAGAACACATGAAAAGAAGGTTCTGATGATGCTTTAGAAGAAGAGAGAAAACAGAGAAAGGGTTTTCAAGAGATGATTTCGAAAAGGGTTCGGGAGATGCTACTTATAGGGGTTTTTGCATCTGTTGGGAAAAGACATGTCTTTTCACCAACAAGTTTCTCTTCACAAAGAGATGCGTCTCTTCATCAACAGACACTGTCTGTTGAATTTAGAATTTTCTGGAAACGTTTTCCAACTGTCCAAACAATTGCATATCCAAAAAAAAATTCCGGGGGCGTTGCCCCCTAGACCCCCACCAGGGGAGGTCTCCCCTGGACCCCCTTCGCAGCGCAATTGAAAATATTCCAACATTCTCCTCCTATTTTCAAAAACCATAAAACAAAGTTAAAAACTTTTAAATCGGAGCGACTGCATCACCGAAGTGACTGCCTACGTACCCGAGTGGGATCATGCCAACGTAGTTCTAGCACGATTGAGACTAAGCATCATCGTTGAAACCAATACATAAATGATAGGTACCTTCTGGGTTTGAACCTTCACTTAGTGTAAGAAACTCAAAGCTTTATCGATATTCTATGGTGAAACTAGTCTTGAACCAAGAATCCCTTATGACAAAACCGGAGTCTCCACACATATTGATTCCATAATACATGTGTTCTGTAGACAAGCACTATAAAGGCCTTGTGCTTATATCCTTATCCATGAGTCTTCTTTAGAGAACGGTCTTCTTCTCTTAGGAAACGGCCCACATTTCCATACTCATATAGGTAAGTCTCGAAGGTGTTTCTGCGAGTCACCTTTTACTAATCACAGACTCATTAAGGATTTACATCCATCCTATTTTCTTGCATAAAAAACCAGCACTAACTTGAAATGGGAAGTTTTATGTTAATGCTCCATAATCTACATCCATAACTTGTTGGTACCACATTGAACCTTGTTTATCCTTTTCAAAACATAGGTTGGGTTTCTGCTATGGGAGATCAACCTTCCTTCACAGACCTTAGTCCCATTTCATTACATTTTATTGAAGCAACTGAATATGGTAGACTTTTTGTGAATGGGTCTGCCAAATTCCTCTTTGATTCAATAAAGTTAACCGTAACTACTCCCCTCTTGAGTAGTTGCCTAACCATTTGGTGTCTCAGACTCGCATGTCTACACTTTCCATTATAAGTCTTATTAGAGACATTATAGATTGTACCTTGATTATCACAATTAATCAAAACTCCTGGAGATGGCTTCTTCCAAATAAGCCTGGGGGGCTACGCCCCCCAGGACCCCCCTTCGCAGCGCAATTGAAAATATTCCAACAGGGCTGTGCTCAAATTTTAGCGTGTTGTGCTGGGCTGTGCTCGTGCTGGCACAACCCAATTTACACCTCTAATTATAGGTGGTACATACGGAGAATTGAGAAGTAAATTTGGTTTTAGGAATTGAGAAGGGGACGAAAAATAGGGATAGGAAATATGGGTAATTCTCTCTTAGAAATTGAAAAAAAGAAAGCTTGTGGGAGTAATTCTCTTTCTAACAAAGTATGCACCTTTAATAATACTACTTAAATTTGCAAGAAAGCATTCAACAAAGTAAGAATTTGGGTATGCACGTACATCGAACCATACTCCACAACGCCTCAATATCTTCAACAGTTCGATAAATCATATCCGCCGGATTCTTTAAGCGAATGAATCCAAATAACCATCATGAAAAAGGCCCTATTAGAGCAGGCAATCTAGATATATAACATTTGCACCATTTTCATTTTCCTCCACAATCTCAAGGATGATTTCCTTGAGTTTCGACATCTTAGGATTCTAGTACTTCGCTACTTTATTTTTTACCATCCAAGAAAGCAAATGAAAAACGAACTGCATCAACAAGAGTCTAATATATATGCACATAGCCTAGGTTCCTAATTTGAACGAGGAAACAAACGATTGACGAATGAAATCAATTGTTGGGGAAAATCATGCCATTTACGCTTCACTCATGGAAACTAACAAATAAATTTATAATGAGCCTCATAAGTTATGAATGTGCATGATATGCAATGGTGCATATGCTTTATTTTGTTTTCCCTTTTTGTAATGACAAGCCTGCGAAGAGGGGCTATATTGCTTGGACGTATACAAATTAGATATTTCATCTTATATGAATATCTATACACTCCTAAGAGAAAGGGCTATAGAGTGAGGGTTCCCATTTAATATGAATGAGTCTCACTAGATTTTCTCAAATTAGGTGCTACTATGGAGTAAGAACACCTACTCATTCATCAATAATCATTCATACACTCATTGGATAGAATGAGCAGGCGACAGCGGACACTAAGCGCTGACTGTTAGATGTTTGAAAAAAACACCTTGGGCGACTGAAGATCCGCCTCTCAAGCCTATTATTAAAGTTATACAGTATTAATTTATATTTCTTAGAAGCGGGACCCATAATTAGGTTTTACTATTATAAAATGAAAGAAAAAACGGGGCGGCATATGTTCAACCGCTTAAAAATATTTTTTCTCTCCAAGCTGATAAACATAAGCCGCTTAGTTCCTTAATTTAGCTTCCCATGGTCACAAAAATACTCATTGAGCTAGTCTCATTGAGTTTAAGGGAACGAGTGTTTTTAACACTATCCATTGTGCTATATACAATAAATAGAATTGCCAACTTAAAAGAAATAGCAATGAACCATTGTTGATGACCTCCTAAAATGTATGATTCTAATCTCAAGATTGATTTCGCACACTTTTGGGTAAATTTATGAAATTACTTATTCTTCGGTTTCTTTCATTCAAAAGCACTAAGACACCATGAAGATGATTAGTGGCCAAATTTTCTTTCCTCTTCTAAATTTCCAAGCTTGCAGTTGTAAAGAGACCGCTCCTCCCTGCACCCATCTTATATTGTAACCATTTAAGAAATAAGACCATACTTTGTGGGAGTAATCATGCAACAAGAGATGAATTAACAGATTCAGAGAATTGCACAGAGCACAAGTTGTTGATTGATTTAAGTATCCGCCTCTCAAGCCTATTATTAAAGTTATACAGTATTAATTTATATTTCTTAGAAGCGGGACCCATAATTAGGTTTTACTATTATAAAATGAAAGAAAAAAAAAGACCTTGAAAGATCGAATTCATTGAAGAGTCTTTTGGCGGCATATGTTCAACACACCATTCATAATTGCTTAAAAATATTTTTTCTCTCCAAGCTGATAAACATAAGCCGCTTAGTTCCTTAATTTAGCTTCCCATGGTCACAAAAATACTCATTGATCTAGTTTCATTGGTTTTGGCGGTGAACGAGTGTTTTTAACACTCATTCCATTGTGCTCTCGTTCTAAGTAAATTGGCACTTTTATTTGCAATGTTGCAGGAAGGTGGGTGTTTTGTTCAGGAACTATCTTACTTTTGTAACAACCTTACAATGATAATTCAGTCGGTACCTCAGAATTGAACCTCTTGATGTGCTGTGAAGCATACAATTCGATCATGTATAATTCGATCCGTCGGTAACTCAGAATTGAACCTCTTGATGTGCTGTGTTGCAGGAAGGTGGGTCCAAAATCAAGTGGGATAAATAATTTCCAAATTATTATTTATTTATTTTTGGATAGTAACATAACAATGAAATTTCGGCTATAAATTAACAACTCTGTAAGATTAGTTGAATCGATTTATAAAGTAATAGGGCGTTATTTTTAATAAATAAAGGTGCGTGATAAGTTACAAATTCTTGTATAATTGTAAGAAAAAACCAAAATCTGGGTAATTTTCTTATAACATGATAACTTATTCTCTTAAAGACTAATAAAATTATTTGAACTTGCAAAAAAGAAGGTGATAAAGTACCTTTAAGAATTTGGATAAACGCAGAAATTGTAGCAGGCTCGACAATACCTCGGTATCTTCAAAGGTTTGATAGATCATGAAATATATATGTGTAACATTTACGTTTTTTATCATTTTCCTCCACAATCTCAAGGATGATATTCTTAACTTTTGAAATCTTTGGATTTTGGTACTTTGGTACCTTTTTTTTACCATCAAATAAAAGCAAACGATAAAACAAGGACATTTATAGGGTATAATATATGGACATAGCTTCTTATAAACTGAAGGAGTAACTGAACAGTTGAAAAAAAAATCATGTCATCCGTATTTAATATAACAGGGAATGCAACCAATTGTTATGGCAAATCATGCCATTAACACTTCTGTAACAACCTCAAAATGATAATTCATCCGGAATTGAACCTCTTGGCATGCTTTAAAACATACCCTCCGACGTATCAGTACATTTATTGGCTTCTTTTGTTGAATTTTCTTCACTGAAGTAAGGATTTGGCCTCTTCTAATCTTCTCTTTCTTATGAATGAGTTCATAGTACTCTTAGCGACCTGTTTCATTGAATTTGTAACTTCTATTAAATTTGGTAACACTTATATAGCAACTTGAAAATGTGGTGCATGTAGTAGTCATGCAGAAGCGTTGTTTGAAGTTTGAATTCACAACGCTTGAAGTTTGAAGTTTGGCCTCTTCTAAAATTCAGTCTTTCTTTTGGTGTTCGAAGTCAGATGATCTAAGGGGTTTAGCTTTAAACGATGCTCTCTTACACTGGGACTCTTTCTTTGTTTTGTAGTTCTCTTTGTGTTTTTGTTCTTTTCTGTGTAGAAAGGGTTTGTCAGGTTAGGATCTTCTGATCATGTTTGGGTTGTAAGCTCTTCTGAGCCTTTCTTGCTTACCCCTGGTAGGCTTTCTTACCCCTGGTAGGCTTTCTTCTGTAAAATTTTACATTTGCTGATAAAAAAAAAAAAAAAAGTTTGAATTCACAACAATCTAGTATACAACACCGCCCTTTAGCAGTCTGTCAGCCATAATTTTATCTCTCTCATCGTTGTGTAGTCCATTTTGTTTTCCTTGAGACGACTTCCACTGTATCATCCACAGCTCCAAATCTACCAATTTATGGAGATTCCTTAGAAGATATGCATGAAATTTGGCTTTGTAAAAAGTGATTTTTGGATTATTTTCTAGTGGAAAAATTTGTCGTTTCATAGAGAAATTGACGGCTTAAATACAATTAAGAAACATCTGACTAACTTAGCTTTAAACTATGACATCCAATTGGGTAAGTCATCCACAAAAACAACAACTTCTACAAGGTTTGATATGTATGATCTATGTACCTTGGTGACTATTATTATAGAGGCGGAATTCAGAATAATAATAGACGAAACTAGCAAACAAATCACAAAGATGTTATTCGAAGCTATTACAATTTTCTCTTTGTTACGCTCACAATCTCTCTAAACAATAATTTTTTTTAAATATTTTGTTAAGCTTGCTTTTATATTAATAACTGTATCACAAACTTATCTCTAGGTGATTTGTCTCACAAATCTCCTTACTTTGATCTAGGTGAGTCTGTATCACAAACCACACTCTAGATTGTCTTATATATAAACATCTATTTTTATATCTTTGGTTTGGTTGCCCAAACCTTCTAGGAATCTATTTCCTTATCTAGGAATAATTCCTTTTCCAGGTATATTTCCTTATCTAGGAATATTACCTAGTCTAGGAAGTATTTCCTTATCTAGGTATACTTCGTTACTTTTGTTTGGTTTCCTAAACCTCCTAGGAGTCTATTTTCCTTCTATAGGAATACTACCTTAAATCAGTAATTCCTCATAAATTACAATTTTATCCTCAATCCGTCTTGAGGATCACTAGTTCCCGGAGAGAGGAAGATACACCAAGAATCAGATAATGGCAACCTTTATGGATCCATAAAATATGCCCCAACTGGTGAAAACGATCAACCTATTTGAGAGTTTTTTCTTTTTTATATTAATTTTTGGATGTGTCATCCATAAATCGTAGGATGACTTGCTGAAACTTCTCACACCCAAACCCACACAAAACAAAGCGGCGGAAGTTAGTCAAAACTGAACCGTGGATCTCATTTGCGTATTATATAAACCTGTACAGGGAAAATTCAATTAAAATAGGAGTTTTCTTAATATACACATACAATCATTACATAAACCTCCTAATTAAAATGTCAAATATGAAACCTGCAACACTCAGGTAATCTGTCGGAGACTTAAATTACTGTCAAGTCCCATTCACTTGTTTAGAGTTTCATCTTAAATTAACAAATACATTTGTGACTTTGTGAACCAATGGTGCATATGTGCAATTGTTGAATTCTAAAGGGTTAATTAGTATTTGGGTCGTAAGTTTTGGTATGTCTTTGAGTTTGGGTCGTAAGTTTGTCCGTTTTTGAGTTTGGGTCGTTGACCCCGTTAGTCAACGACGTCACTAGTCAAATTGTTAGTCAAAGTTAACTCGCTTAGCCAATGTATTTACCCAGTTTGTCGAGGCTCTCTAGACTTCGTTAGAAGTCGGAATTAAGAGTTTGACCCCATCTTAGAAAGCCGAAATAACCACCTTCCAAACTCACTTTAAAAATCCAGATTCCGAGTTCAAATGGTCAATCAAAAGTATGCGCAAACTAGGTCACAAAATCACTGAGTAGCTACAGATTTCAGCTCAAAGCCAGCTAGTTTCGGAACAGATCTCCTAAACGATAAATCCGATTGCTAAGCCCTTTTAAATAATTAAATACAAGACATAGAGGAACGTTTTTCGTTAAGAAAGTGTCGCCTAAATCCCTACCTGTTGGTGCCAGTTTCGCAGACAACTGTGGCAGAAAATCCAGATTCCGAGAGTTTTCTCCCTACCTTTTCCCTTGTTGTCTGCGAAACTGGCACCAACAGTAGGGATTTAGGCGACACTTTCTTAACGAAAAACGTTCTCTATGTCTTGTATTTAATGAGTTAAAAGGTCTTAGCAATCGGATTTATCGCTTAGGGAGATCTGCTCCTTTAAACTAGCTGGCTGAGCTGAAATCAGAGCGCCACGCAGTTTTGTGACCTAGTTTACGATACTTTGATTGACCATTTGAACTCTGAATCTAGATTTTTAAAGTGCGTTGGAAGGTGGTTATTTCGTCTTTCTAATATGGGGTCAAACTCTTAATTCCGACTTCTAACGAGGTCCTGAGAGCCTCGACAAATCGGGTAAATACATTGGCTAACCAAGTTAACTTTGACTAACAGTTTGACTAGTGACGTCGTTGACTAACGGGGTCAACGACCCAAACTCAAAAACGGACAAACTTACGACCCAAACTCAAAGACATACCAAAACTTACGACCCAAATACTAATTAACCCAATTCTAAACTGACCCAGCCATAAAATTTTTGCAAAGACAAACACTTCACTACCTTCATCCATCCTATAGATCAGATCCATCCAATTCTTTAAGCGATCGAGCCAAGGTAAGTGGTACATATCACAACATTGTTAAAGCAGGTAAAGCATGATTTCCTTAACTTTAAAAGATTTTGAATTCTTACTATTCAAGGAAGAAGATGAAAAATGAATTAAGAGCATCTATAAAGCTAAATATATGCACATAGAAAGTGAACTAGGAAACAAACTCACCAAGAAAAATTCATGTCATCCGCATTTAATATGTGACGGAACTAGAAATAACCCGTGCCGTAATGGCACGACATGAGCAGGAATAATAATTTGTTATAATGATTTTAATAATTACTGCCAACTATGGTAAGATTTATTTTGACCTATGTGAACTTGTAGCTATGAAAATCAACATGAACACAAACTATATTGTCAAGTATTTCTTATGGACTATATTACAGACAAATTCATTTGTTATTTGATGATACCAAACTCACCATGAATTATCTGGTAGGCTAAATCTTGCAGATTTCGTATTAGTGCTTTATGATTTTTTTTTAGCATTAATTCAGATGGGTTGTACGTGTATATACAATTACCTATACCTCCGCTTTCCCTATCATTCCATAATTAAAATGTGAAAAATGAGAAGAAAAAAACCGCTCAAATTCTCAGGTGGTGCAGATCAACAAAATGGATTTTAAATCCATTCCATGATTTTCCATATCATATCAACTTGAAGTTTTGGAAAGGGAAATTCAGTGATTTCATATATCAGATTTGTGGTGCGTACTTGGTCGAGTAGAAAACATGTAAAAGTCGTTGTGTAACTATGATTTTTTGTACATGTTTATCAATTGAAGGGTTTGACTCATACGAATGTAAATGTCGGTTGTGATTCTTTGCACCAAATGTCTTCATATTATCAAAGTCATTCGAAAACGATTTTGTTCTTTGATTTGTTTCTTTGTTGCTCCTCTAGGTATGATATAGGATTTTGTTCTTAATAAATGATTTGTAATTTTTTCTCTTTTTGATGCATGATTTAACCCAAAAAAATGGTAATTATGGATTTTCTCAATAATTGTTTTTTTATGCACAATCCTTCAATGGACGGAGAATAACTTAGTTTTCATTTAATTTTTTGGATTTAATTGAAATTTTCTATTCTTAGTTTTAAGAAATTATTTGGTTATTCATTTATTTATTTTATTTGTAGACTAGCCCTTAACCCGTGCCGTAACGGCACGGGCCATGATGTTGGTTCATTTTTAATATATCGTATAATTTGTGTCCTGAATACTTATCAACTCCCTATGATTTAATTTGTGTTTGTCATAAAAATAATTGGGATTTTCCTCTCTTTTTTTCTTTGTTTTTTCCTTTAATATTTTACCGCCGGAGATTTGCTCAAACGAAAGAAATATAATCTTAACTTCCAGACACTTTTTTATTTAGGTTCATTGCTTATAATGAGATAATGCTCTACATGAACATGGAAGTTTAAATATTTTTGGAAATATGTCGTCAACAACGCTCATCTCAGTGAAATCAACTAATCAATATCGTCCATAAAAGTCTCCACATGCTCGTATTTCGCTCTAGCTGACTTATCTATCATGGTCATGTTGCCAATCCTCAAAATAGGTAGTATTTTTTTAATGAAGCTTCGGTCGTCAAAAATACCAAATATGGAGGTTCCGTCGCCGGATAAGTAGATGATGAAGATTCCGATGTAGATTTCGTCTCCGGAGACAACCAAGATGAAGGTTTCGTCGTTGGAGAGCATGGAGAGCATCACTATTGATCTTAAATCTCAACCCAATAACCAAGAATCGCCATTAAAGCGAACATAAACCTCAAAAGAGTAGATAAAACCACCAAAATATTGTAGATAAGTAGAAAACATAATAAAAACCAAACTAATCTACTAACTAACCTATGTAGATGATGTCGATCCACCATTTTAGTTAGCCATATTATGCTTTTGACTAACTTTAAACTTGATGTCATCTTCTAATGTGA
This sequence comes from Papaver bracteatum, assembly GCA_023529315.1. Classification (NCBI taxonomy): domain Eukaryota; kingdom Viridiplantae; phylum Streptophyta; class Magnoliopsida; order Ranunculales; family Papaveraceae; genus Papaver; species Papaver bracteatum. The sequence goes on along the minus strand of JAJJWX010002250.1, from coordinate 550,808 downwards.
ACTTTATGTGATTTTAGAATCGAAATAGTTATACCTCTTTCATTCGTGTTAAGTAATCCGTTGTATATCCCAATAATTCATTTATTTTGTCGTTTCCGGACCATCAATAGCCATTATTGTCAAACGCAATTTGTCTAATTTTTGTTGATATTATGTATTTGCAATGTTCATTTTTCTTAAATAAATAGATTGTGGAAAAACTAAAAAAAAAAAAGAACATAAGTATTACATCGGGTCTAAGTTACTATATCCAAAATACTCCGGCCACAGCTTTTGGTGCCTTGTTTCCTCAAATTCCTCGTTGCATTCTAGACAGTACATGCAACACCAATCATTTGCGAAGTGAGCTATTTGCGCAAGTGTGGTCAATGTATCCCTTTCATGTGTAATAATAATAACAACACGTCAATTTTTTTCAAGGAATCCAGTTGTAAATGGTATGAATCTAATAGATTTGAATTATACCTCAATATTAGATATCACCTTCTTCTCACATAACATAGCAATTGAGGAAGGACAAATTTTTACCATTCTTTACATAGGCAAAGTTAGCCAAACTATGTTTTGCAATTATCTTACGTGAAAATTATTATTAATCCATATTTTAATCAGCTCCTATCGAAGACGATCTAATTAGTCCTATAGAAAGTTAATATTAAATTTTTGACCTTATCTCTTGACCAAATTATTAAAGTATTCTCTGTCATGTTCTGCTTTGTATGATCTACCCATCTGTGTTTACTCTACCTTCTAACCCAGTGAATGAAACCTATATATATTGATCCGTAATTTGATATTGTTGATTTGTCATCAAGAGGTCGCATGATTTGAGAATGTAAAATATTTAAAAAAAAAAATATAAACATCGGAGGCGAAATTTAGATTTATGATTTAGAGTTTTTTATGATGATTTTGATGAACAAACATAATTCTCAAACAAATATTTTAGAATTCAAATACATTTTCCTGGTCAATAAGGTTTTATATCGGGAATTGAGTGAAAGTTCTTTTTATTGTAGGTAGTTGTCGCGAAACAACTCGATATTGATGGTCTTTCAGGAAAAATAATATAATAGTACTTGAGAGAGCGGTAATGTTCTCTTACGTGGGTACACCAATTGCCTTTATATAATACGGGTGATCGAACATCCATGATCATATTGTCTTATACGTTCCAGTATCATCCTCGAAATATTTGGTTTTTATCCTTATCAATCGTGCGAAAAACAACCAATTACATCTTTCACAATACAATGTTGCATGTTTTGTGAAGATTATTTTTTTTACTTGGTAAATAAAACTCACTAAAAAGAAAAAACTATTATTATACACTACTATTACCAACTCCCACCACAATAAAAACCATCCACCGCCACTATTTCTTCCACCAATACCGCCTCCACCATTCACAAACATTCGCGGCCGCTTATACTAACCCTACTTCCACTACCACCATTAAAATTAATATAGTTTTTAGTAAATTATTTATTAATAAAATTATGTATTTATGTTAGATTATTAAAGGGACATTTATAATAGAAATTTAATTAATCATTATGAACAATCAATGAGACACTAATTAATAAAACGTTTAAAAATGGTTAAGTTGAACAAACCCCAGTGAAAATTTATCTTTGCCAAGGACAAATCCTGACTACTCTTTACATAAACAAATCAATAATAAATAATTTCATATGTTCTGATCTTGATTCGTGTCGTTCCTTTAGTTATTACATAACATGGAAATTGATTGCACCAATTTTTTAAAATGGACATGTGTTTTATCGAGTAGTTTATTTTAACATTAGAATGATAAACCACGTTTTATTCTTATAATATAATGTTACACATTTTGTGGCGTTACGAAATTAGCATAATATATTTTTGTTCACCAATACCCGTCACCACCATAAAATCATATGAATCCTTTTTTTTTATCCACCACCACCTAGTGGCGGAGCCAGGGTTGACTAACCTGGCTCTAACCCCTTAAATTTTTAATAGCTACATAAAAAAATTTATTTATTTTATAAAAATTATTTTGTCCATATATATTTATGGTTTAGTTTACCAAAGTTTACATGTTTCTTTTAAAAAAAATAAAAAAAATAGGTCTCATCAATGTCAATTTTTGACTCCACCACTCCCACCATCACTGCCGCCCATCGCATATAGGTTGTTAAACGCAATTCTAATTTTCAATCACAAATGCCATTATGAGGTTTAGATTGAACAAAATTTTGTCAATTGATTAGTTTCATTAATTTTTTTCCGTGTATATTTTTTTTTTGTATTGCAATCAATTTTATTTTAACACTAAAAAATCATGATTTATACAATATAGTGCCAAAGATAACAGTGGTACCATTTGGGTGATCCAACTACGATCATGAAAATATTGTCTTGTATGATATCCTCCCTGAAATATATGGTACCTTCCTTTATCAAAAATGTTAAAAACAACCAACCACGATGTTGTAACGACAACATAAAATTAATATTGTCCATCACTACTCACCAGCATTCACCGTCACTACTTCTTCTACCACAAACCAGGGGCGGAGCCAGGATTTTGAGGAGAGAGGGAGGAAAAATTCTTGGCAAGCTTGATACATGTGAAAAATGGACTTTGTATCCCATTTACGATAAAAGAAAAAAAAATATAATTGTGCTTGGCTCCGCCCTTAACCACCACTAATCTTTCGGCCTCCACTTCTTCTACTACTCATTGTCGCAGAAAATGTCTATTGATATTATTTATCAAAATTACTTATTATTAGAAATAAATATTATAATTAATCAAGAAAATATTTATAATTAAAAAATGATTAGTCATTTATTATGAGCAATTAGTGAAACACTAATTAATAAAACACTTTATAATGAATAGATTATTTATTATGTGCAATTAGTGAAACACTAATTAATAGACCAATTATGGTGTTTAAGTTGAACAAACCCACCACTGTTGATTTATCTTTTCTATCAATTCCATCCAAGGTGGAACAATGGTTAGAGGCCACTCTTATGACACAATAGGTCATGAGTTCGAACCTCCCCGTTATAATTTTTGAAATTCCATATCTTGACTTGAGTATTCATTTTTCATTCATAATATTGGAATTAACAGCACGTGTGCGACTTGTAGGGTATGGCAGGGAGAACCACAGCCTTTGATTTATCTTTCCCACGGACAAATCCTGACCACCACTAACAAAGGCAAACTTAGCCTAGCTTTGTTTTGTATTCTTGATGGAGAATAACCCGTGTCATAACGGGGGAAAATAACGGATAATATTTATTTATTTGTAGATGGAGAATAATCTGTGCCGTAACCCGTGATTAAGATCATAATTAAAGCTAAACGGCTTAATTGTTATTTTTAATTATATTTAATTTTTATTTATGATCTTAATTATGACATAACTCAATTAATGTTATTTACAATGAAAATAGGTCACAACTCTTGCATCCGTCATGTGATAAATATCGGATAGCATTTATTTATAAATGGTGAAGAACACGTGTCGTAATCCATGATTAAGATCATAATTAAAACTAAAAGTCTTAATTGTCATTTTTAATTGTATTTAATTTTTATTTATGACCGTAATTATGACAGAACCCAATTAATGTCATTTATAATGAAAATAGGTTACAACTCTTACATCTGTCAGATGTCTTTAGCTAGGATGAGACTGAGATGGTCGGATGTAACATTTGTCTCTCAAAATATTATCTGACCGTCCAAGGCTCAAAACCCCCTTCTATTTTGTATTATGGATGAATAATCATGTTGTTTACACTTTCATTCCTGTAAACTAACATATAAATTTATAAAGAGCCTCATGAATATGCATGATTTTTTTGATGGTGATTTTTGAAGTAAAAGCAGCAATGAATTCTTTCTCCATCGGATATTTATTTACTCAAAAAATATCTAATTATATTTATATACCATCAAATAGAATAGAATAGAACTATATATTAAAAGGTTATGTCTGTTTTTGTCATTTGTTACAACTACAATAAGCGAACCTATATTTTACCAAATATAATTTGATCATTTTTTTCAATCATCTTTAGCTTTTAGTATATAGTTTACCAAACACTTAACTAATTTTTTTTTACACAACACAGCGCAGCATAGCAGAAAAGCGCTTTTACAAAAGCCGCAACATTACCAAACTAAGCCTAATAAATAACAACAATTCTACAACTCACAAACAGACAATGTAAAAACCGCCTCCTCACATTAGGGCAGTCCCTCCGGTCACGAGATTAGCAGGGAGCCCATTTTGGGCCCCACAATTGAGAGAGTGTGAGAGAGGACGGTTTTTTCATAATTTTTTTGGCGGTATATCAGGGCTTTTGAATAAACAATTAAAACTGCTACACATGGGACAACATGCATGGTCCAGATGTAGGACAAGAGGTGACGCCCTTCCTACCATAAATTAGCAGGAGGGTGCTTTTGTGTACATCCACGGATGGGCGCCACGTTGCTTTCTCTTTATCTTTCTTCATGTCTCATATATGGACTATCTTTTTTGCTTTTGCTTTTGTTTGGTGTTTAGCATTTTCCATACACAATCGTTACCCAAACTTATTTAAATGTAAAACCTGCAACACTCAGATAATCTGTCGGAGATCAAAAGCAAAAGATTTCGCTTAACTCTTTTACTTTTAGTAGTTAATATCTAATTTTATGACAACTTTAGTTCCTTTTTTTTTTCCTAAAATTAAAATATTACTTCTGAAAATGAATCATGCTTCAAAAAAAAAAAAAAAAAATTATTGGTATTGAGCCCTCAAAATTAATTCATGCGTTGGATCTTCTTAAAACGGTGATTTAGTCCAAAGGCTCAGACTCAAAATTCAGGGTCTAGCTTTCATTTAAACCTTTTCATTTAATCGAAAGGTTCGTAGTCTTCCGACGTGTCTAGCTTGGAGTACTATTATACACAAGCTGGAACCAACGCAACTGCGTTCTTTTGGTAAGAATAAATCAGCCAGAAAGTTTGACCCTTTTGGATTTTAGAGCGTGCCTTTCTCGTTCAACAAAATGGTCGTCAGCTACACCATCGAACAAATTATGTTTTTAAAAAAAAAAAATTGCATTATCGCGGTTTAAGCACGGTGGAGAAAGAATCACAGGGCGTCATTTTTTAGTTCTCACTAACAAAAGCATATTAAACGTGAACGAAAAAGGATGTACATGATAAATTACAATTTCGGTTAATTTTCTTACTAACAAAATACGAAACTCTGGTAAAATTATTTCAGTTTTCAAATAAGCAGATGATAAAGAGCAGGGAGTGTGGATATATACAAAAGTCGTAACATGGAGTTATTGAAATGTACCAACAAAGATAAGTACTATAGCAGGCTTATAGCAGGTAACCTTGATGTATAACCTTTACACCATTTTCATTTTTCTCCACCATCTCAAGAATGATTCCCTAATCTGACTCTAAAATCTTTTGATTCTGGTACTCGGATATATTCTTTTACAATCTAAGAAATCAGATGAAAAACAAACAACATCTATAAAGTGTACTATATGCACACACCCTAGGTTCTTAGAAACTGAACGAGGAAACAAACAGTTGAGGAATGAAACCAATTGTTATGACAGATCCTGTCATTTACACTTCATTCGTGTAAACTAATAAATGAAATTATAATGATCGAGCCTCATAAGTCACGTATGTTTATATAGGATGAGTCCTAGTTGTTTATAAAGATGCTAAAGCGAAGGATGTGACTATTGCTATATGATTGTGGACAACAGTTGGAGATGTGATTTCAAGAAGGTATTAAATGCAAACAGCAGCTGGAATGGGATTTGCTGAGATGTGATTTTTCTCACATACCGGCTCGTGTAGCAGAGGATGTGAGATTGGTTATTATGGAGAATTTCAGTGCTCAAAGGTGTTATGAAGCTTTGGAAGGTAACTTAGATGCTTGCAACTTCAACAAACATCTGTGGAAAGGGAATATTCTTAATAAGGTTAGTGTCATTATTTGGGCTTGTTTTCATGATTCGCTTCTTACTAGGGATATGCTAGCTCATCACGGTATGAAAATTGAAAGTGACTTATGTGTAATGGTGAGAAGGAGTCAACAAACCATATGTTTATGCATTGCTCCTATTCGTTTGAGATTTGGGATTATTTTATTAAGGCTTTCAAAATTTCTTGGCCTATGTCGATCACTTTTCTCCAGTTGTTTGACGCTTGGTTGACGAATGTGTTTTTTGGAAGAGGTAAAGAGGTATGGAAGATTATACATTACGCCATATGTTGGGTTTTGTAGATGGAAAGAAACAAAAGAGTTTTTGGTGGCCGTCAGATAAGTGCAGCGGAGACTATAAATCTTATGAAAAACCTCGTAGTCTTATGGTCTTGTGACATCAATATTTTCAAATTTGTTACCCCTAGTCTCATTTGGAGTAATTGGGAGGATCTTATGAGTGAGTAATTTATTTTGTTCTTTGTAAGGTTTTTTCCGTTCTTTTTTCCTTTTAATATAACCTTCTTCTTCGGGGGGGGGAAGTCACATATGTGTATGCTTCAAGAACAACAACAACAACAGACTAACTTACTCAAGTCCCATTACAGCTGCCCTTAGTTCCACTATCTAGTTCACCGGATAACACACCCCTTTCGTCCATAGGGCGGGAAAGAAGTAAGGGGATTTATTCCCATTGGGAGGGTTGGATTACTTTTTTTCCATCTCCGAGTGCGATATAGGAATCATGTTGATGGGATGGAAGTTAGATCATAGTAGGGATGGTCAAGCTTATTGGGTTTGTTCAGGTGAGTGGGCCCAATCGTGGCGCTTTTCAAAAAGAATATATATTATTAATCAAGCTAAAGAAAGAAAATTATGGTGGGTTTTTTCGCAGAATTCACGATTTCGAGGATTTATAATCCCATATATAGGAAACATGTTTCCTGGGATTCGCGCAACCAAACATACCGAAGGAAATGTTATTCCACCAAATCCCATAAACCCATAAATCCTATTTTTAAAATTCTACAACCAAACCCACTAGCAAAAAAAAATAAATCAGATTCACTTGTGTAGGATTTCATTTCAAGTTGGCAAAATAAATTTGTGACTTTATGAAGCAGTGGTACAAATATACAACTGTTTTTGCAATTTATGAATTCTAAGGAAAAAATAAATAAAATGATTTTAATTGATTTGGCAAAACCAAAAGTGAGATCTGCCACTATTATTCATTGCTTTAACGGCATGTACTTCCCCACATTTAGAGCACTTCCTATGGAATGAACAAACTTCAAGTTTGTTCATTTTGATCCCAGTATGGATTCAACAAACATGAAAAATGGATGTGCAAACCAACAAATTTGTTGGTTTGTTCATTGAGTTGGAGGATGTAGATAGCGTTTGATGATAGGCCGGGCGAGCGTCGCTCAAGCGCTGGCGTTTGAGACAAAAATCGCGGGCGCTTTCCTTTCCAGTGCGCGCTCTTGATTAAAGCTCCAGAGCTTGTCCCTTCCAGCGTCGCGTTCATCTTAATAGCACCAACGGCTTATGCTCTTTTTTGTTTCCCTATAAATTCAGTTCATCTCCATACTTAAAACTCACACCTTCTTCATCACTACCTCAAAATTACACAATTTCGTATCATCTCTAATTTTTCTTTTCTTTTTTCAAACAAAACTATTCATATCAACTCAATCTACCAGAAAAAATCTCATCGCTATAAATTTCATTTCTAACAAATATGGAATCCTCACAACAACGATCACAACAACAAACACCACAACAAACACAACAACAATCATAACAAGAAACACCACGAAACACAAGAATTCGTGGTGTCGAGTATACAATGGATGAAGATGAGTCACTTTGTAGAAATTATGTATTATATACATTAGATGATATCAATGGGATTTATCAAGAAAAAAAAACTTTTTATGATAAGATTTTACAAACATTTTTTGAAGAAACAGATAACCCCAATAGATGTGATGGAAATGAGTTGTCTCATTGTTTTTACACAATTTCAGCAGCCGTCAATGAATATGTATCTTTGGTCACTCAAATGTGGAAAAAAAAGAAGTGGTGAAGGCGAACTGGATGTGGAATAAAGATGTCGAGAAGAGTGGCAAAGATCCCACAAAACGAGTTTCTCACATGAAACTTGTTTCACTATTCTGAGGGTGCTTAACAAGTTTAATCCATACTTGCTAGAAGGTCATCAAGTTCCTGCAAGATCACCACATGGTCTAATCGGGCGGGATTTTCAGAATGGAGGCATGCTCCCTCACCTGATGGAATTCCAAGTAGTCAGGAATAACACAACACTAATCTAGACGTTAACACCAACGTCAATAGAAGAAGAGGAGGTGGTCAAAAAGCTGCAAAAGCAGCGAGAGACGTAGCCCAACGATATGCATTAGAAGGAGGTTCAAGCGAGTTCAGCTATGCTAATCAGAAGGAATTCAAGATGCAGATAGAAGCTAATAGATCCAGGTACCGTGGCATTGCTATAAATAATCAACAAAAAAGTCATCTTTCGCAAGAACAATACTATAGGGATTGTAAGCTAAACAAGTTACTCTCCTTGAACACTTCAATAATGAATGAACGAAAATATTCTGCAAGGAATAAGTAAATGGATGCGGTCGAACAACAACAAGTCCAGGTCGAACAACAACAAGTCCCCCCTTAACAAACTGGCCCGTATGTGAATGTGGAAGATGACGAAGATGATGCCTCGGAAGAAAACGAAGATGAATACAGTCTTGCTAACTGATTTTATTTCTTGTTTAGTTAAGTTTAATTTAATTCAGTGTAGTCGTTTAATTTAATTGTACTCATTTATTTAAAATTACTTTTAATATAATTGCCTCAATTTTAAATAAACAACAATACTAAATTGAAAATAACATCTATCTCCCTCTCCCTCGCCCCCTCGCATCGTCTGCTGCTCCTTTTAAACCCCAAAGGTGCTTGGTTAAATCTTGTCTTAATTGTCCATAGATTCCCCGATTTTGGAGTCTGTCAGTGGCAAGTCTATATTCTCTTGTCGGGCGCCCATGCTCAACCACAAGATTCGGCACCAAATTTTCATCTGGAAAACTCATCCAGGTTGGGTCACGCCTTGTTTCACTAGTGGAGAATGGGGTTTTAATGACCCACATCCCCGACCCTCAATGACGGTAGCACAGATTAGAGCGTTAAAAACAGTCGTTCTACAATTTTTTTAATTACAATTATATCCCCTAGTCATCAACCCACACAGTGACCGCTTGACCTAGTTGAATCAGTTCTACTTTTCTTAGGCGGGTCCCCCCATTTCCCACCTCGTCATTATCGATGCAACAAATATTATGGAGACTGTGAAAATGACCATATTACCCTTATTGGAAATAAGTGCAATAAATATTATGGAGACTGTGAAAATAACCAGACTACCCTTAACGAAAATAAGTAAAGTAAATATTACACTCTTTGAAAATGACCATATTACCCTTACTGGAAATAAGTGCAATAAATATCATGGAGACAGTTAAAATGACCAGACTACCCAATTAAGTGTAATAAGTAAAGTAAATATTACAGACTGAGAAAATAACCATATTATCCTTATTAGAAATTAGTGCAATAAATATTATGTGTGAAAATGACCAAACTACCCTTATTGAAAATAAATAAAGTAAATATTACATACTGTGAAAATGACCATATTACCCTTATTGGAAATACGTGCAATAAATATTATGGAGACTGTAAAATTGACCAGACTACCCTTATCAAAAATAAGTAAAGTAAATACTACAGACCGTGAAAATGACCATATTACCCTTATTGGAAATAAGTGCAATAAATATTATGGAGGCTGTGAAAATGACCAAACTACCCTTATTGAAAATAAATAAAGTAAATATTACATACTGTGAAAATGACCATATTACCCTTGTTGGGAATAAGTGGAATAAATATTATGGAGACTGTGAAAATGACCAGACTACCCTTATCGAAAATAAGTTAAGTAAATATTACCGATTGTGAAAATGACCATATTACCCTTGTTGGAAATAAGTGGAATAAATATTATGGAGACTGTGAAAATGACCAGACTACCCTTATCGGAAATAGGTAAAGTAAATATTACATATTATGAAAATGACCATATTACCCTTAATGGAAAAAGTGCAATAAATATTATGGAGACTGTGAAAATGACCAAACTACCCTTATTGAAAATAAATAAAGTAAATATTACATACTGTGAAAATGACCAGAATATTTATTGCACTATTTATTCTAATAAGGTTAATATGACTATTTATTACCGATAAGGGTAATATGGTCATTTTGACAGTCTGTAATACAATTTATTCCAAAAAGGGTAATATGGTCATTTTCAAGGTCCGTAATTTTTACTCTACCTATTTCCGATAAAGGTAGTATGGTCATTTTCACAGTCTCCATAATATTTATTCCACTTATTTCCAACAAGGGTAATATGGTCATTTTCATAATCGGTAATATTTACTTTACTGATTTCCGATAAGGGTAGTCTGGTAATTTTTACAGGCTCCATAATATTTATTCCACTTATTTCCAACAAGGGTAATATGGTCATTTTCATAATCGGTAATATTTACTTTACTTATTTCTGATAAGGGTAGTCTGGTCATTTTCATAGTCTGCACAATATTTATTGTAATAATTTCCAGTAAGGGTAATATGGTCATTTTCAGAGTCTGTAATATTTACTATACTTATTTTCAATAACGGTAGTTTGGTCATTTTCACAGTCTCCATAATATTTATTGTACTTTTTCCAATAAGGGTAATATGGTCATTTTCACAGTCTGTAATATTTACTCTACCTATTTTCGATAAGGGTAGTCTGGTCATTTTCACAATCTGCATAATATTTATTCCACTTATTTCCAACAAGAGTAATATGGTTATTTTCACAATCGGTAATATTTACTTTACATATTTCCGATAAGGGTAATCTGGTAATTTTCACAGTCTCCATAATATTTATTCCACTTATTTCTAACAAGGGTAATATGGTCATTTTCATAATAGGTAATATCTACTTTACTTATTTCCGATAAGGGTAGTCTGGTCATTTTCACAGTCTCCATAATATTTATTCCACTTATTTCCAACAAGGGTAATTTGGTCATTTTCATAATCGGTAATATTTACTTTACTTATTTCTGATAAGGGTAATCTGGTCATTTTCACAGTCTCCATGATATTTATTCCACTTATTTCCAACAAGGGTAATATGGTCATTTTCACAGTCTCCATATTAATTATTGCACTTTTTTTCCAATAAGGGTAATATGGTCATTTTCATAGTCTATAGTATTTACTTTATTTATTTCCAATAAGGGTAGTTTGGTCATTTGCACAGTATCCATAATATTTATTGCACTTTTTTCCAATAAGGGTAATATGGTCATTTTGACAATCGGTAGCATCTACTTTAATTATTTCCGACAAGGGTAGCATGGTCATTTTCACTGTCTCCATAATATTTATTTCACTTTTTTCCAATAAGGGTAATATGTTCAATTCTGATATATTTCGTCTTCAGTTCATCCGAACGAGAAACTCAGGTCTAAGTCTAGTAATATTTGAACCTGTGATGTTCAATTCTGATATATTTCGTCCTCAGTTCATCCGAAGGAGATATTTAGGTTCAACTCTGGTAATCATTGAATCTGTGAGTTTAGAATTTTTTTTTATAATTTGTTTGCAGGCAGCGTAGTTGGGTGGCTCATATGCTGATGATGAGTTGACTATTAATTTGGCGAGTGGGACTCGTTTGAATCTGCATATGGCAAAGGTGTTTGCTTACTTGGATTTCCTATTTGCTTATCATATGAATTTCAATTATTGTCTGTGAACAAGAATTTTTTAGGAACGATTTCAAGATTTTACGCTTTGGTTTCTTAATGGAAGATTTGCTTGTTCTCCAGAAAGCAGACAGGGTGTTCACAGTAAAACTTGTTTCTCTTGTTCGAGATACCAGAGGTGTAATGGATTTGCACAAGGATTTAGATGGAAGGATGAAGAATCAGGCTGAGTTAATAAAAGGTCGTTTCATTGGCATTAAGGTAATATATGTTGTCCTCTTTGTCGTTTCCTGCAAAACAACTCCTTGAAAGTCGAGATAGAAAAAATAAAATAAGTGCAGGGTTTAAAATTGCTTCTTAGTGTTGATGCTTTGCTTTGCATAGAATTATGTCATGGTGTTTCTGCATATTTTCGAAGGTGTGTGCCTATGTGTTTGGATTAGTAGATACTTCGGCTATCGACCTTATGCACTGATTGCAATAGAAGTGGCAAGCCACGAACTTCTCATGTGTATGCAATTGGCTGATCTCTATAGACACTTTAACTGGATTGTTAGTTATTGTTGCGATGTTTCATGTTTAAGTGTGTCAATTAATTTGAATTGATGACTACTTCAAGTTTAATTTGTTTATAGAACTCTTTCTTTCTTATCCCTCCATGCGGTCCTGTTGGAAAAATCTCATGGATAAATGTATCTTACTATAGGGTAGTAAACATGAAGAGATTGTTATCAGGACCAGCGCCGCTTGGACAGAGGTAAATCACAAGAACCCATTTGATGGAAATTGTTTATACTTTATAGAGACACTCAAGGTTCCTAGGTAATTATTTAGTATTTATACCTAAAACCTAGCTTAAGAATACAAAATGAAAACTTTGCTGATATTATGAGTTATTTAATATTTGGTATTGTAATGAAAGTATGCGAAAACAGAAGTTACATGTACATGTATAGCACGAAGGGTCAATCTTAGATTTTGATGGACTTGCCTTTGATAAAATTTTATTGTTTGACATGTTTTAAAAGCATTTCACATTTGTAAGGAAAGTCGATGGCTATGTTGATATTTAGCTTAAACAGTCTTATGCTCATCTTTTTTATTGGTCTTACAAGTCGGGCATCCGGAATGGATCAGCACAAGGTGAAAGAAAATTATTTATGTTGAGTTGATTTTATATGACCAACCATTTTATAAGCGATATCAGGTGATAGCAAAGAAGAAGATTGTCCCTTCCATTATTGTTAAGTTCCACATTTTATAGAAGGTAGGAAAGATAATAACAACAACAAGAACACACTAGCTTGCACTTGTGGAAACCTGAAACACCTGGTCTATCTTTTGAGTTTTATTTGAACGCTGCATTATATTGGTAGAAACCACAGGTCCCAGTAGTCTAACTGAGCACGGCAAGGAACAACAACTCATAATTTTTGTTGGCTTACTATTTTTTCTTTCCTATGAGATTGCCGAATAAGAACATAGTTGTTACGATCCACCTTTTAGAGTACTATCTCAGGAGTTTTTTCTGTTAAGATATCGTTGTTTTGTCCAGTTGGTGTCGACTAACGAAACTATATGTTTGGAATTACAGTTTCTGAATATTCTGTAATAAAGATGTTACCATTGACGCATCGATGGTAACAATGAATGTTAACCATGGAAATAATCATTCGTTGGGCGAACCTTACTGGACTCTATCATCCATTGCCGTGTGGTGTGGGATATTCCCAAATGTTCAGGTCAGTTTATTTTTACTTACTTACTGTTGTTTTCTTTTTACTTATGTGTATTGAATATTAATAAACCGAATATCTTCAAATATTGATTGTTTGATAGTTATCGGATTAGACTAGTAACTTACTGCCATAATTTGACAATCTTAAGAGTTCATTGCATTTTTTCACTACGACTAAATATTAGATAGTTTACATAAGAACGCACAGCTCTAGAAATGTATCTCTTAAATACTTGGTTGTCAAACTCATTATAGCATGTCATACAAATAATTTCACAACTGTGAACAACAATGAACTGAAAATTGTTCTCTTGAAAACTGCTTTTCAGAAGTTGGTTGTTGCCTAGGTTGTACTCAATGTTCCTTAAACCAGAGTTGATGATGCAGAATTCCAGTAGAATGAAGTTTATGCACTTGATATGGTTTCCATCACAAGGGAGGGGAGAAAATAATTTTGTTGTTTAATCAATAATTTTTTAGTTCATCGTTTTGTAATCGAATCCTAGAACTACATATTACAAGGGTCAGAACTATAGATTTTAATCCTTAATGTAATTTGAAACCAATGAATCAATGAATGTTAAATTGAATGATTATTTGTGTCCAAGTTTAATTTGATTCTAGTTTTTATTTGATTTGAATTTGGTTTTCATTTGATTCTCATTTGAATTCTAATTTGAGTTTCATTTGAATTTAGTTTTCATTTGATTCTCATTTGAGTTGCATTTTTGTTTGATTTCAGATTTAGTCAGATTCAGTCAGGCTAGACAGCCAATCTGAATCATTTTTTTTTTATTATTAAGAATTATATCTATGACTGATGGAAGTCGGTCATAAAACATTGACCGTTAAAATCGGTCGTTGATATAAGTTTTTCAACGACCCCCAGAGACATGTCATAGTTGAAAAAGACGCTCAAACAGCGACCCTTTCTTCGACCGACAAAGCAAGTCATAGATACGAGTTAAATGACTTGCTTTGTCGGTCGCGAAACTGATGATTTCCACTAGTGTTTCTTCAATGACCATGTTATGCAGAATGATACAAGTCAGTATAATTTTGTTCATTTCTTGAATATCAAAAAAACGTGCCAGCCCAGATATGATGGAAAACTTCCTTTTTAGTATGCCAAAGCGCGTTCAACATCCTTTTTGCATTTCATTTGTTGGGTGTTAAAGTACTCCATATCCCTTGAAGACGTCAATCCAAAATTAAACCTACATGTTTATCAGCTTGAACCATAGTTGACCATTCTGGATAGATTCCGTCTGCTAGATAATAACCATGAGTGTAGTGATGACCGTTGATGGTGAAATTACAGTGTGGCGCGGCCCCATTCTTAAGATCTTCAAACAATGGTGAGTTATATAAAATGTTGAGATCCTTATTTGAACCCGAGAGTCCAAAAAAGGCATGCCAAAACCAACAATCATAAGTAGCTGAAGCTTCCAAAATTACAGTTGGTTTTGGATAATGACCCTTATATTGGCATGCCCATTCAACCGGATATGCATGCCACGTCCAGTACATGTAGTCAAGACTACCTAGCATTCCTGGAAAAACCCTCTCAATGTTTTCTGCAGTTATTCTTTGAACATCTTCCTGAGTAGGCTTTCTTAAAAAGGTTGGACCAAAATGCTCGACTATTGTTTCGCAAAACAATTTGAGATACCTAAAGGCGGTTTTTTTCTCAATATGGATATAATCATCCGTGGAATCCGTTGGTACCCCGTAACATATAGTCGAACCTCGATAAACTAATGTTCGATAAATGAATAACCTCGCCAAATAAATAATTTTCTCCGGTCCCAACTTTGGCCAAGGTGAATAACCTCGCTTAATGCATTAATGATTAAAAAAAATTGGATCCTTAAAGGCCTATAGAAATATAAACGAATAATCACTGAATTATATATAAAAATAAACCAAAATACATAATCAGAAAATTTTACTTAAAAATATGTAGGAATGAACTCAAAAAATTCATCTATGGTTGACTATCTTTTTCTTCCACCCAAACCAAAATGCACCTTATCCTTAATTTTATGCAATGCTTGCACACTTTCTGGAATATTTTGCTCGTGTTGTAGCAAGTAATATTTTAAAGTGACCATCGCATGAAAATCATGTTTAGATGACACATTTGGTACGGCGCTACCATCATCTGGTTCAGGATCATTCTCATTATTCATTACTGACTCAATAATTTCTTTGTCTGTTGGAGACTCCACAACTGCATCATTCTTGTTAGGAAAGTTCAAAAGATGTTCGACGTCCATCACATTTCTATGACGTAAATTAGAAATGACACCAGTTAATTCAAAAGAAAATAACTGTTAATTGAATTATTGACCAATATTTCTTAGGTATACTTGTACATTTTCTCCTATACAATTTAACTTCTTAATTGGGAAAATATTTTCTAAATAAACCCCGCTAAACGAATATTTTTTCTTGGTCCCGAGAGCATTCATTTATCGAGGTTCGACTATAGTATACGGAGGGCCGCAATGACCTTTTTCTCGGGACTAAAGCCTTTTACATGTCGTGCATCATACTGATAATCAAATAAAGGTTGTATCTGACAAAGCTCGGCAATAATCGTTTGCGTCAAGTTGCGGCCCATTCGGAATCTTCGGTGAAAATCCTCATCGGAATAGACATAATCATGATTAAAATAATCATGCATCATCTTTTCGTGGTAAAAATGTCGATCTCGCCACGTCCATCTTCTAGTCGCAACTTCATATGGCTCTAAATACTTTGGTACGATCCCGGATTGTAATTGCAATATAAAATTTCGCCTTGTTCTATCTTGATTGATTTGCATCTTCATCCATTTGACACAAAAACTCCATACACATTTCTTCATCTTCTTCATTCAACATTTCATCCATCGCCATATCTTCCTCAGAAGAATCAAAATCAAAATTCATGGTGAAAATTGAAAGAAAAGATTGATCGGATGAAAGATTGTTTTGAATTTGTGAGATCAAACTTGAGCCTTATTTATAGAGGTAGAAACTAGTCGTTGCGGTGACCGTTGGAAAGTATCCGTTGGCGACCTTGGTTCAAACGCCAGCGTTTTTCCAACGATCACCGGCATTTTATCCTCGAGCGCCAGCGTTTTTATTACGCTCTCGCGCTTAATTACAAACGCCCAGTCCTTTACCATAGTGGAAAAACCAGTTTAGCCATCCACATGCCGCAACAAAAAATGAATTTGGCCATTGTCATAGGAATTTCCCTTACGAGAGAAAATAAACCTGACGTTATTTAATTAGTTATCACTAACAAAATTGCATCAAACACTAACAAAGAAAGTTATTAATTGTTTTGTTTACAAATTCTAGTACAAATTGTAAGAAAAAATTCCCAAAATTCTCTTGCTTACTAAGTAGAAACTAGAAAACTCTAAAGAAACCATATAAATCCTTATAGAGACCTGGTGATAAAGAACCGTTGAAAATTTAGGTATATCCATAAACCGTAGCATGCTCCACAAACAACTCGATATATTCATCAATTTAATAGATCTTATCCATCAAATTCTTAAAGCGTGGGAAACATGATAAGTAGCAGAGAACAAAGGATTGTTAGAGCAGACTAGTATCTAACCCGTGCTACGCACCGGGGCCAATGGGATCATCCAATTTAGCGTGGCGGGGCTTCGCCCTGCACCCATAGAAAATTGCATTAATAATTTTTTTGAAATTTTTTTGATTAGTTTTATTTTTAAAGAGATAGAAAACTTCTATACCCATTAGGTGTCTTATTATTCAATGGTTTAAATTTAGTATTAAAAATTCATGTTATTGTATTGGTTTTATGGAAAAATATTAAAATAATTGAAAAGAAATAGATTCCATAATTAAATTAATTTTTATTTACAATTGAACAAAATAATACACTTATTTGTTTATGTTGAGATTTAAGAAGTCGATTAATACATTTAATTTTGGATAGGGGTCGATTTTTTATGTTAGTAGGAATAGGGATTTCAAGGAAGTTTCTTGTAGTTAAGTAGTCAATAATGTGTTGACCGGTCAAACCCATATCATATTTTTGTTAGCTGGTCTTTTATATTGTGAATGCACTTGTCCACAATACGTGCTGCATCATCCATGTGACATCAAAAAGGCCTTTTTCTTCGCCATTTATCGTCGAGAGAAAGTGAGAACAAAACCTTGTTATTTGGAAAGTGCAGAAGTAAATGAAGTCGGTAGAAATTGTTTTTGAACAAAAAAAAATCAAGAGAAATAGGGGGAGAAATCGAATAAACGTCGTCTGGTACATGGATTTTTGAAGATGTTTTGTCATGATTTGAGGAAATTTGAAGACATAGTTGGGTTTGTTCTTCATTACAGATGACAAAGAATCTTATCGAGATTAAAAATCATCTATACGGGCCAATGCATCAAACACACCTCCATGCTTTACTGTATTTCGTAGTTGTTTGTTTAATTTTCGTTGAATTATAATATGGTTTTGGGTTTTGTGAAAAATTTATTTTAGGGTTTATTGGAATTGGGGATTGCATCTAATACATGTAATTTAGGTATGTTGTAACACGTATTATGGTTTTTGAATTATGTTTAATTTTTTCTATTCGCAACATAGGAAATTGAAATTTGGATTTATCAAATTTGTGGACGAAGATGCAAATACACACACATTAATCTAGAAGTGCCAATTATTTCTATATGTGTACTATGTGGAGGAG
The DNA here is from genome assembly GCA_023529315.1 of Papaver bracteatum. NCBI lineage: Eukaryota > Viridiplantae > Streptophyta > Magnoliopsida > Ranunculales > Papaveraceae > Papaver > Papaver bracteatum. The sequence goes on along the minus strand of JAJJWX010002250.1, from coordinate 532,477 downwards.
TGCTTTCCGAAATACTCTGAATGAAAATTATATTAACAGTATCCATCTTAATATGTGTCTATGAACAATTTAAGGAATTGTTTCTGAATAGTATTAAGTGGAAGTTAATATTCTTTATTTTAGTTTCTTTTGTTTTATTTGTCTATCCGTCACTTGCATGATGGCATTAAACTGTGTTGCTCAGTTACAGACCTAAACCTTTTTATATAATTGCTACATAGGGGCCTTTTGTTGCTGGGGCGTGGTGTGAATATCGGAAAGTCATTTAGAATCTTAAAAATTGGGAAGAGTCTTTTGATTTATGATCTCTTCAAGGTACTATGTTAAAACTGTTATCTGTGGAGACAATAAATTTCTTTATTTTAGGTCATTTTTGGAAAGGGTAGAAGATATACATGATTGACTGTTAGTTTCCTCGATCTAGAACTGGATAAAGCGAACATGAATGCAGAAAAAGCTAAACAAACCTTATCTAAAATGGGCAATGGTCCCCAAGAAAGTACATTATTATAGTATTTTTAATTACAAGACTTGAATTCATTTAGTTCAAAATTTTCACGATTGGTTTTTGGTTTAAAGAAATTTAAATAATATATTACAGTAGAATAATAATATGTTTCAAAAGCGGTGTGTCTTAAAATAAATGATGATATTATCCATACTCTCTACTAATAAGTAAACATTTCATTGTCATCTTCATCTATCTCGACCAATGGTGGCATGTCAGGATCCCTCTCCATAATATCGTCCACTTCAGCTATCATGTTCGTCTAGCCGTATCATTGTCGACATGTCACTGTATTTCCTTTTGTTTTTCAGGTCTTGTCAGGAGGTGTTTGGAGTTGTTCTATGTTAGGAATAAATACATCGCCAGTTGTTTTCTTTTTGTAGAGACCTTTATCTAGTGATCTGTATGGACCTTAAGGTAGGTCTCCAATTGTATTTATATCCTGCAAAAACATATATTTTTATTATTTGTGACCAAATCAGTTTCACTGAATTCTACATAATTTGTATTGGTATATCTAAAATAATGCTAGCATGTAGTTACCTTTTTTTTTCTATTCAATAGATATGCTTCCTCTAAAGTATTATCATAATGAAATATGTAATGTGCGGTTAGACCGTGATAGAGGAAGCTACTTTCATCAAGAATAAGTCTAAATACCATTGTTTTCCCTATTGCATCTATTATTTCTTCAACGCAGTCTGCCCAGTTTTTCTGCAAAAGAAAATCATTACTCAAGAGCTACATTGACCGAAAATTTTGCTTAGTCATTTTAGTTACCATTACATCCACTGCTTCAATGACATCATTTATGTTACTCTAATGTTGTCTACAACCACTTCAGCCATTCGTCCCATTACTGTAATTACACCACTGATGTTGCCATCATATATTATTAGTTCGAGAATGTAAACTCTCAGAATGCATGAGTTATTTTTGCATTTTTTTATTTTATTTAAAGGTAATAATATATACATATGAATTTTGATTGTTTAATTTTTTTACTTATTACTGTGGCGTTGGTGCATTTACCATGACTATACATGTACTACACATATTTTTATCTACATACTGGACATGCCATAAAATACCACGGATATCCTTCCTGAATTCCAATTATCGTTGCTTTTATGGTAAAAATTGAGCCCCGCACTGCATTTGATTAATTCATAAGATATTTTTGGTAGCGAAATATAATTTAAATTGAATTACTTTTTACATATCACCATAAACGTTTTCTCGTCATGTAACATTTTTTAGTGCTTCTTTGAGTGGTATACGAATTTCAAACATCAATTTTTCCTTTGCCTGGATTGGAATTCCTAAAGTACTTAGTTCTTCCACCGGCGTATATTTCCTATTGCCAATGTGCCAGTGTTAAAATCATAAACAATTTATTATATATTAAGTTGATTATTCAAACATGTATTATCATAACGTACATTTCCTTATAAATTTTCAAATCCGGTACATCGAGATTTATGTAAATTCTCGTAACTTTACTGGAACGCAAATAAATCTCCCATGTGATCAGTCACATTTGTTATCTCAATGTTTAGCTCAATCTATGCTAAAATATGATGCTCAACTCAATTTTATACAAATGTTACATGTACCTTGAAACTGCTCAACAACTGTTGAAGTTATTATTAATATTCGAGTAACAACATCATCTTACAGCATATAATCACTTAGTTGGGTGGTCAGATTATCCCATATAGTCACTTTTATCAAATTCCATTGTGTCTTTGTATTAGGACATTCCGTGCGGGTGCACCGGTTTCGTTTTTTTTTTTTTATGTTTCATCTGACTCTTTGAAAGACTCCTCAGTATCCTAGCAGTATCTGTAAAAAATAATTATTCACTTTGAATATTCTTAAAATATACATACAATTATGTGTTATGGTTATTAAAAAGCATTTTTAACATTTGGTATTACCTATTAGATATGTTTTATTATCTATCTTTTCTCTAAGTGTTAAAAAATCTGATATCGCAAATTTGTATCTTGGTATTGGTTGATCCTTTTCGGTCAAAAGAAGAATGCTCGTGTATGTATTCACCCAGATTTTTGTTGCACCAAGAAGTGGTCAATCCTCCATGGTATGTCTTTAGGTTAAAATGTTGGATTCAAATGATTTTTTGATCTTTAATTCTGTCATTGAAGTAAGGAATATCATTTAGCTTAATGTAAGTATGAATTTGGTTTCCCTATTTACATTATTTTACCAGCATCGTGCAAATAATAACTGCTATAATACCTTGTTAAAGATGTCTTACCTACGCATCTATGAGAATCATCTCCAAGTTATACACTTGTCCAATCCTATTGTTGATTGCATTTCATGTTGCTATAACTGGTCGTGAGCATATCCCTTCTCCTATCATTGTGAATTTGAGATTTTGTTTGTTTTGATTTTTTGCCACTATTTTTTTCCGCTCTTTTATGCATGTTTCAATTTCTGAATGTTTTTCTCCTTTGCAAGGTTTTGGTACGCCGACGATACAACCTATATATAAATCACTTATAAATAACTTAAACATCATTATCCAAGCGGTCTTTCAGATTTTCACCACACAGACGACTCAAAAGGTAGCGAAAGTATTAGTATTAAGCCGTGCTACGCACCGGGTCTGGTGGGAATTGTCGATTGGTGTGGCGGGGCTTTACCCCGCACCCGTGTCCCAGATTCATGGTAACATCCTTAAATCGGGCCTGCATGCATTTGAGGTAAAATTTGTGAAGTGTTAACTTTGACATATTGTTGCAAGCTTCTTAAAATATTTCGAATCTTCATCTTTATTTTGTAAACCTAGAGGTCCAACTAATACGCACATTATGTTGCATTATTCAAACAGACGTCGCGCCCATTATATCACATTTTCTTATGTTTCCTTATTCTTTGATTCATTACAACTTCTTTTTTACTCTATTTTCACATTATACCACACTTTTTCTGGAGTTGTGATCGATTCATTCCAAAAGACTAATAGTTTCCACCACTCGTTACTGATTTAGGGTTCACTTAAAACATACTTAAGATCCCATATATATTTATCATGTGTGGTACCTCCTGTTCCTATAGAATGGAATGAAAGTATGACACTATAATATCAAGAAGAAATTTTAATTGGTGAACAATAATTTAAAAGTATTATCTTGAAAGAAAAAAAGACTATGATACATAAATTTTCCTAAATTTTGATAGTCAATGAGAACACTTGTCCAGTTTATTAAAAAAGAAAGAAAAATGAGAACACTTTTCCTGCATGCACATGAGCTCTAGCTTAGTTTGGATGAAAAGACCAGAGAACGAACTTGTGTCAGAAAATAAAAGCAGTATATGATATATATATATATATATATATAGTCTCTTGAAAGAGCATCTTATAAGGATACTTTTTTAAATTCTCCAAACTTAAATTGTAAATTTCTTGTAGTGAGAAGGCGTTACTCATGTAACAAAAGAACATACTCCTTTTTTGAAAATGGAACTCAACTGGTTGATCATCATGTTATTTATACATGAGAGACAAAAATATATATAATTCCTTATTTTGATAATTTAAGCTGCCTCAACCGCTTGACATTGAATGAGTTGTCTGTCAAGCTCTTTATTCGGAAAAATCTCTCTAAAATAAGCAAAAGAACCAAGATATGAAAAAATCTCCATAAACCAAAAAAACGTTGATGATAACTAAATGAGAATATGGAAACATAATGCATTGGGTACCAAGGAAGGCATCAATGTCAACGTCACAAAGAAATCTCTCAACTGATAGGCATCAGATATACCAAGGAAATAAATCCACAATAGGTAGAATAGAGCCGAACCATTTGTCTGACCCAAAAAATCCTTACTTTACTCTTTAGCGGATTTTGTGCACCAAGGAAAATCCTATATAGAAAGTAGCCATAAAATTTATTCTTTTCCATGTCAGGTAATTATCTTAGAGCTACAACCCGTTAAACTCCTATAAATTATAATAAATGTCATCCACCTGAGCTCCAATCAAAAGATTCTTTGTCTGATGTCTCTATAGATGACATGCTTTCCATGACTATATATAAATGCTTGAGGTATTATAGTCCTTACTATGGAAATCTAATGGAAATCCAAAACCGAGAACAAAAAACAAAAAAAAATTGAGATCAATAAGTATTTTTTAGGAATTGTAGTCCTTTCTAAAAAGTTCGATTGATCACCATCTAACAATTGTCTCTGAAGTTACCTACTCCACTATCTGTTTTGATACAAATGAAATATGTAAGTATTTATTTCAAACACTCAATCAATGTTAAGCCAGATTTTGTTCAGGGGGGAAATATTCTCTAGTCAAATTCATAAAAAAATACCTTCTCCACTTTCTGTTTTGATAAAAATTGAATATGTAAGTATTTATTTCAAACACTCAATCAATGTTAAGCCATATTTTGCTCCCGGAAAATATGCTTTAGTCAAATTCATAAGAAAAAATACATTATATCCACAATGATAAATTTGTTTCTCAAGTTCTAATATTTGCACCAGTTTCATGTTAAACCAATCATCTATCCGAGCAAAAAATCATCAAAGTTTCATTGGTCATTGAACAATATTTATAAAAATCAATGAAAAACTTTGTTACATTAAATTTTGATTCGTACTAATTAAATAGCTTTTAATTAATGGTCGACAACAATCCTATGCAGTTTAGAACCATTCAACAATAACTCATCGTCTGGTAAACAATAGGGTGCCACCATCTATGCAGGTAGATAGAAAAAGAATCAATATAAATCATACATAATATAAGTTATTACATCAAAAGGAATCAAAAGCTGGGCATGTATACTGTCAAGTTCCAAGGATGCATAACAGGTCAAGATAGAAACCAATATGATTAAACAAAAAAGAGAAGATAAAAATATAATAAGTTCATAGATTTGAGTAAATTGAAATCTGAATTCACATACTTAACACTTTATATGCTATTCAAAGTGTCAAATATGTTATTATTGCAATACCTATAGTTTGGATGGAATAAAAAGAGAAAGAAAAGAAGATGGAACTTACTTGAGCATCTCTACGAAACTCATAGCTTCTTTAATTATAGATATGACTTTTGAAAGGTCATGTGTAAGTACAAAACAAATATTATTATCTATCAAAGAGTACATGTTAAATATACCTAAACCATGCATGAAATAATAAATCATGTTTAGATTATTTGGTTATTTAGTATGCCAAAAATGGTAATACTCAATATTTTGTGTGGGAGTATGAGAAAAATCCAAAATTATTATTGACCAAAGAGCACATGTTACAGATGCCTAAACCACTTTGGAATATGAATATCTGATACACACGTTCGCCTTATACATTTCACACAGAAACAATGACAACCATAAAAAATATAATGTTAAAAACCCTACTTGACCCGTAGAAAATCGGAAAAAATTCAAACGTCTTTGGCTCACCTATCAACTTATCGATGCAATAAAGTGTCAATATCTGCTTTCGTTCACACAGAAGGTACGAAAAGTATGAAGCACGTAATCTCTTAAAAATTACAACATCCACAGATCGCTGGCGCAATGTTGCTAAAATTTTAGAAATTGACATTGGAAATGTTAAAGTTAAAATTACTCAAAGGGAATATGGGTAGTCAAATCTCACCTGATTATGTTATCGCTTTAACCACCCGATGTAGCTTAAAGTCAATTAACCTTGGGTTTTAACTGAGTTTCTCCTAGTGGATCCTGACCTAAGAAAAAAGAGTTATTTCAAAGTTAGGTATCTCAAGCCTAGATCAATCATAGGATAATGTGCACCTAAAATTATTGAAACCTATGAGAAACAACGTTTGGATGACTACTGATTTTGACGAAACACCACTATAAATAGCTTTATCAATACCTTGTGTTCCATCACTTAGATACATGATGTACGTTTTCTTGAAGCATTGTCAATGCCTGAATTGTCATAGCAGGTACACACCACATATCTACAGAGACTACAATAGTTAAATGAACTGTGCAATTCAGAGGCTACAAAATATATTTATGAGGATAAATGTTGGTGAAAGGAGAAACGAAAGATGAGGTACCAGCTGATATCTATAAGAAGCTTCCATTTCTCCAAAGGACAGGTGCCAATATATTAAGTAGTACCTATAATATTTGCGTTGATACTTATACTCACTTTAAATTCTTCGTGTCTTTCTTTTTCTTGTATTAATATTTTCCATGTTCGATATATCAGGGGTATCTTCTAAAATGGTTTCCATGGATAGAAAAAACATTTATTTTCGACATTTCGATATCTTCAAGTGCTAAATTCTTAAGTTGTTCAGTGTCAAGCCTAACATTTTGGTGTCGATGGAGTTCTCCAACACAGAAATGTTGCTAGTTTTTTTCTCACAATGTTTCTGGTTGAGGCAGTACAAAATTAACTTTACAAATAGTTACCTCACTTTGCAGCTTTTTTTATTTCCATTAGATTTTTGTTATTTCCTTTTATGTACAATGAGCTCTTGCTCTTTCAATGACGATGTTGTCTATTCCTTTTAGTCTTCGAAAGGAACAATTTTTTTTCGTCTTACTTAGTTTTAGTCACATTTAGGTATTCAACGTTATCCTTCAATTCATTACCATTCTCATCTAATTCAGTATCATACAACATTTCATTAGTTTCAAAAAGATTCACAAAACCCACTTCTGAGAACTTAGATGGGAATAAACTTTTCCAAAACTAATTGGGTTCTAAAAGTTTTTGATATAAGAAAATTAGATGAGACACTATACATTACATATTTTTACATTTTAGACTTCCCGCAAACTTTTCATGCACCATGAACAAAATGCAATTTGATTACCATTGGAACCATTTCTTAGGTATGCACTAATAAAAATAACATTCGGCATTTAAATCAAAAATCGAGAAAAAAAACTTGAGATCAAACAATTATGACTTAAGTAGAAAAAAAATGATGACTTTGAGAAATAAAAACATGTCGTTATCACCTTTAAAGCACCGGACTTCCCCACAAATTTTTCATGCACCATGACCACAATGTAAGTGATTACCATTTACACCACTTATTAGGTATATACTAATAAAAATCACCTTTAACATTTACAATCAACAATCGATAAAAAAACTTGAGATCAAACAATTATGACTTAAGTAGAAAAAAATGATGACTTTGAGAAATAAAAACCTGTCGTTTTCACTTTTTTGTTCTTTAAAACTGAAAGGATGAATTTGATTAAGAGTGAGATATTACAAAGTTTGCTTCTTCCTGCACTTTGGCAGAAATATCTTGCGTAGGTTCTAACAACCATACGCTACTCAGACACTCAACTCTAGAAAATTTGGATAAAGAATCCGCTACCTTATTTTTCTCTTTTGGCACATAAACACAGTGCCAAGAATTAAACCTTCTAAAAAGACCTTTAATGTCTAAAATTAAATTATGAAGTCTCCAATCAATGTTGAAGATTGTTGTTATTAATTGCATCTACCACAATCTTTGAGTCCATCTCAAAAACTACTTGTTGCATATATTTTTCCTCTGCCCATTTTGTTTCTTCCCATAATGCTTTACTTTCACCGTGCTCTGGACTTGACAGCCTCATTAGATAGATGTATTTTGATCCCCTGTGTTTACCTTCAAAATCATGTATTATTAGTCCAATTCCCCTTGATTGATTAGAATGCAAATAAGAGCCATCAATATTAATTTTAAAGAATCCTCTTTGAGGAGAAGACCAATGAAGATTTCCTCTTGGCTGCACAATAAGTGCATTGATTAAGACTGGTGGCACTGTTTCATATTCAACAATCTCTTTTCTGCATCCCTGAATCACTATCTCTGGAGTAATATGAGAATTATTGAAAGCCTTATCATATTTAGCAGACCATATACACCAAGCAATAATGGAGATTCCACAAATTAATCTCTCATTAACTTGGTGAGCCATAACTTTATCATACCAATCACACAACCAATCCTTCAAGGAGATATCATTAGTTGTATGAATACCGATAAATGCAAACCATATTAGTTTGGATAAAGAACAACCCAGAATACTGTGAGCAGGTGTCTCAATATCTTGAGCACAAAAAGGGAGAGGAAAAATCTGCAATCCTGAATGACATTTTGGAGTTTATCTCTTGTGGGAAGTATGTCTCTAACATATTTCCAAGTGAATTGTTTTATTCTTGGTAGAATCTTTAGTTTCTAGAGCTTCTTGTAAATTCCTTGCATTCTTTGAGATACAGTTTCATTAGCAATCTTTTCCTCAACCATTTTCCTGTAAAGTTTCCATTCTTTTCAAGCAACCAAACCAGCCTGTCTTTGAAGTAATAACCTGAAACATAATCAAAAAGTTGATGAACAAAGACATAATTTTGAGTATTTGTTGTTCCAATTCTTGGGATTGGGGGAGTATCTAATTCTTCAATCTATCTGTCCTTCCAGGTCATAATTTTTTGACCATCACCAACATCCCAACAACAAAATCATTTTATAAAATGAAGTTTAGAGATAATACTTATCCATGACCATGTGGAGTTAGAGTTGTTCTGAGTGTTGAATATCTGACTCTCAAGATAATATTTTTCCTTCAGTGATTGTGCACATATAGAAGTATCATCTTCACATAATCTCCAAGCTGATTTATCCAGTAAAGCTCTATTGAACACTTCAAGATCTCTAAAACCTAGACCACCCTCTTCTTTAGGATTATTGACATGTTTGAATGCAATGTAATGTTTTCCTTTATTCTTCTTCTTATTTCTTCATAACATTTTCCATCTTGAATTCATTGAAGCAATCGTACTATCAGGAAGTTTAAAACTTGTCATATGATGCATAGGAATCGCATTAGTGACATTTTTTTATCATGACAGATCTTCCAGCTTCAGATAAGTTAATACCAGCCCATCTTGAAATTCTTGTATCCATTTTTTGAATGAGAGTTGAAAAAGGGATTTTTTTTTTCCCACACACAAAGAAATGCAAACCTAAATATTTTTCATCAAAGATATCCAATTTTCTGACATGAAGAAGACCACTTATAAGATGACAATTTGAGGGAGACATGTTTTTACTGAAGTATACAGCTGACTTGTGAAAATTTATTAGTTGAACTGAGCAAGTACTGAATTTTTCTATAACATGAAGTAATTTATTAGTCTGAGTTTGATTTGCTTTACTAAATAAAAGACAATCATATGCAAATAGAAGATGATTGATTTTTGGGACTGACCTAGAGATTTTTCTTGCCGTTATCACCTTTAGAGCACCAAATAAGGTGCAAAACTATATGAGAACTATCAAGTTCACATACCACAAAATCTATGAAACAACGAAAGTATTCCTAATTTCATCTTCCTTGATCGGAGCCGAGGCCTCCACATAAGAAATTTTCCTTTGTAACTTATCAGGATTTTCGTTGGTATTATCAATCAAGGCTATTGTAAGCTACATTTGTTGAGCCCAAGTTGAACTCACAATTAACATGAATAATGACACACGCAAACTTCGCCATCTTTAAAAAGTGCAATGGATTTTTTATACAATTTTAACCTTTTACCATGGTACGACATTAGGCCAACAAACGAAACCCAACCAATTATAAAAAGCAAACTACAAACTAACTCTTCAGAAACCGAATTTTATTAATAAAAATAAAGATTATTTCTTATCAATTAGATACATATTTTCTCTTTAGAAACATTTTAAACACTGTAAGGAATTGTAACAAAAATCGTACCTTTCGCAAGATCAATTGTCAAACCATGTGCACAGTCCAATGCCTTCAAGAGCAACAAACTAAACATACCAATTAGAATCTAAATGATAGGAAACCAAGGAAACCCAAAAATTAATCAAATAACAAAAAGGGAAAAAAAAAGTCATGCAGAAGAGAGCTATCTTACACTACAACATCCTCACTGGTGATTGCAACCCATAATCCACATAATATTTGTGGAATAAGTAAACTCGATACGCCAATCCAATATCCCAAAACTACAAAGAGTTTGAACCACAACACACCCACAAACCATAGAAAATTTACCAAGTAATAAATGTCATTGATCCCAAACCACAAACCTGTCAGGCTTGAAGCCATTCAAGGACCAACAATATCCAATAATCTTGTATAGCCACCAAAGGCTGGTATAAGTCTGTGTCAGATAATGAACTCAGTTCACTGAATCTCCATGAAACAAATATATACCAACAACTTGAATAAATGGACAAAACACGACTGTCTCAAAAGCTAATACCCCTGCTAACCATATTTAACCACTATTTCATGTTAAAATATAAGAAAACATGCCCGCTGAACTGTGTAAATTTGACCGAAATGTAAATAAAAGAAGAAGATGTTATCCAATTGGATTCAGGAATTTAAGTGTATTGCGTAAATGTCCTTTTTCACAGTATAGAGTCACCGTTGTCCACTGTAATGGATGTAAGTGGCTGCAGGTATAAAGAAAAGATGAACATCTCAAAAGTAGGGAAATGTAAGGGAGCAGAAGCAATACTTAATCTTACTTACTTTGTTCTCTATTTCAAGCGATTCCCTTCCACGACTTTGCACTCTTTGTAATTATCATCCAAACAATTAATATTTTATACAACACAAAAAGGCATTATCGAATTAAAAAAAAAACTGGCAATGCTCAACCTGCCGAATGCACTTTCCATAAATATGGAACTTGATCATTATGAAAACTCCCACTCCCAAAATATTTAACCTAATTTGCATAAGCTCTTTCTCTTCGAATATTTAGGCATATACTCGTGTGAGAAATATTTAGCCTAGTGTGCTAAAAAAAAAGATTCGCTGAATTTGTTATTAGTGACTGCAATCGTGGTTCCCAGAAAATATATCAAACCATTCTTAGTATATTTTCTTTCCCATCAACATGCAGTGGTCTTGCTCCGCCGTCACTTACTACGGTGGTGTTTGCATTTTTACGAACTTTAAATGGATATTTGTAGATATGCTACAAAAGCAGTTCCAAATTGTTTCATTAAATTCTTTAAATAGTGACTGCGAGAGAACTTGGAAGAAACCAATGCATAGAAAAAAAATGAAAAACGTCTATAATAACCAATGCATAAATGCACTACACAGTCTGGGACCAATGTAAAATCCCTTCGGTCCTAATGGAAACTAAGATGTTGAAAATCCATTATGGAAAATCAAGCAGGTGCAACCATAATTTAATAACATAAAAACGCGAAAATGTCAACTTTAGATATATGCAGTGCAAGCAAGGAGAAGAAATGAAGATTTTCATTGAGGGAGAAGACCACCCAGTTGGTACAAACAATAAATTATAAATTATATAAAAGCAGAGTCTTACCTTGCTCACGTTCTCAATAATTTGAGTCACGCATGTTGTTGAGTGAGTAAATGTATATATATTCTATACACCTCCAGGAAGTTACTCTGTGTAATTGATCATCAAATATTGCATGTTTAACCATGAGCATCTGTCCTGTATATATATACATGTGCATTTCTTCGGTCGGTAATGCAAGCTTTTTGTTTGTCAAGTTCATAACCACTAACCATTATTCTTAATTTGAGTAGTAAGAATAATGCACAAAGTTTTATGATCTTGGAAATTATCACACCATCCAACCACCATTTATGAATATAGCTGTTGGATCTTGGTATTGGACTCCTGTAGTACTTGTGTATGAGAGGTTGAGACTCCAAACATTTGAAGCAACTAACTTATCATACAAACATACAGATCTAGAAGTGTTTAAGAACTAACTTATTTCAACAGACTCGACACACGTCATAAGTTTTCAAAAATAATGCGTGATCAAATTATCGTTCCATATTTTCTTATATTTAAGTGAATTGGAGAATAAATCCGTCAATTTGAGGCTCTAAATTTGACTATGTAATCACAATAAGTAAATAAGATGGAATTTGAGGCCCATGATTATTTTTTTTTTGGGGCATGCGATCAATAATTAAGAAATATTAATATTTGTAACGTAAAAACTAAGAAACTTTATGTACCTCTATATTTTTACAATTAATTATCTTGTCAAGGGGAAGGGAAAGAATCATAGCGTTGAGACCTGTAGTTTAGTTCAGCATAAGATATGTCTAATGAAAACTGGATACTCAATCTTTCCGTTTGGCTTTAACATCTCCTTCCATTGTGCCTTCCAACCTACAATAAACCATAGTAGGCAAAATAAAATATTCTTGCATATTGTGAATAAAATCAATGTTTATATTGTCCTAATTATCTCCTCATCCTATTCGATTCCCCGGAAAAAATACACCGATGTCTTTATTTATGGGAATATACATGGTAATCAACAATGGTTTGTGTGCTCATCCATTGTGACTGTTAGTAAGAACATTGCCACATATTTGTGGTTATATAAGCACTACTAAAGTTTCTTATTAGATTACCTTTCTACTGGGTTCTCAATCTTTGTGGTCATTATAGATCCATAAACAGCTGGTGCTAATTTATCAACAGACTATACAAATTTACTTAAAGAATAAAAGATGGGGAGATGAAAGACTAAACGTATACCATTACAGTCCTCACAAATTCCACACAGGTTCCAATACAACTACAAAAAGTTATTTTGATCCAAAATTGCAGACCTGGTTCAAGACATCCAAGGATCAACAACATCTAATCAGCCTAAACTTCCAAATCCCCAAATGATAAACCCTGCACGCAATAACTGTGAAACACAAACATCAATGAACCACATTAGATGCCCATAAAAATGCCCAGTAACTTTGAGAATGATTGCTACTGTTTCAATATAGCACACCAATTGAAATACTGGTTAGAAGATTCCAAAGTAATTACCTCCTCAATTTCCATACCAAAGTAATTACTTCCTCAATTGTCATACCAAAGTAATTACTTCCTCAATTGCAAAATCGTATAACAAACAAAATGACGATCAAACATTGTACCTAGAAAGCCAAATATTCACATCACAGAATTGTATGAACAATGCAGGCAACACCACCCCTACCATAAAATACAAACAAAAAACTAACAATCACCAACAAAAAAAACAATAATCAACACAAACAATTTTCTGCAAAGAAGAAATCCTAATTATACATGCTAACATAGAAAACCCTATATGCGATTGTAGTCTGAGTCAGGTATCCTCTACGTGACTGCTGCACCGTTTATATATACAACTTCATAACTTGGTTTCGAAGAAATTTAACTAAATTAAGCATAAATTGTCGGCCAATCAACCACTATATTTGGAGTAATCTAACTATATAGATTAACAAAAAAAATTCTAGCAGTTCCTAGATTCGTTAACAAAAATATAGTTAGTCTTAAACAACACTCAACAAAAATTATGGGTACATTTCCTTAATCACAATTCGAGAAGATCTTAGAAGATCCCGGCACCTGTAAATAGACAAAAATAATAATAAAAAAACCAACAGAAGTGTTCAAACCTTTGTCATTCACAGAAGAAAATCACGATCAGTTCCATCTCACTGAACCCATCCAACATTTGTACCTGTTGCTGGAGCTAAAATCACATCAAAATGCACCAGAAATAAGTTACGGTTACATGATTTTATGATATACAACATGACTGATAACACTTTATTTGCATCTATCATCATTATTAACACAATCAAACAAAAACTCAGGAATTCAGAACAACACTTGAACAAATATGAATTAGTTAAATTACTAAACACAATAACTTCCTGGTCACAAAAGAGGGATGCATAATCAAAATATTGTTTAATTATTAGAACATTATATTGGACTACATACCTTGGATACCGATCTGCACCGTTTTTTTATTTTCCTTCCTACCAATTCAATGCAAAAGAAAAAGTAAGGTTGATGTAGCAAATAAAATAAATAAAAAAGCTAACAATATGATTACCATAGAAAATTAATCACACAATAGAATCCGCAGGTTTGCTAGTCTTGTATCCTCTATATAGAACCCTAGAACTTGATCATTACAAAAACTCCTCGAATAGATTTGGTTACTCCAAAAAAATTCTGATCCATTTTCTTAACTTAGCATCAGTTGCCAATGAATCAATCGCTATATCTGTCACAAAAAAGAAAATTCCTCGAATAGATTTGGTTACTTCAAAAAAATTCTGATCCATTTTCTTAACTTAGCATCAGTCTAATGAATCAATCGCTATATTTGGCATAAAATATTTTATAGCTGTCGCTACCAAATTTGTTTACGAAAATATAACAAACTTTCCCTAGTCTTCGTATTATCCGCAATCTTAGTTGTAGCTAATCCGATGGTAACCAAATCTATTTGGAGCAGTTTTTGATAGATTTTTCCTAAAAAAAATATGTGGATCCTTTCTGAAAAATATTTTTAGATTTTAACGCTAATCCGAAGGCCAAGATTTTATATTCTATTAAAAATTAACGGTCACGAAATGTAAGGGGGCTAACTTTGATTTCATTCAATTAGGAGCGAGGGTTTCTTTGACCGGCCAATGAGAGAGGAGGTTACCGTAATTCTCGACGTGGTGTGAGAGATGTGGTTGGGTGTTTAGGTTATTGATAACCTAGATGTATAATATTTACATCATTTTCATTTTCCTCCAAAATCAAAAGGTTGATTTCCTTTCACAGTTTTTTTGGTTGAATAGCCCTTGGATATTCCTGAATTTCATTTTCTTAACCCTTGAAAATTTTGAACTGTTACCGTCCAATAAGCAAATGAAAAACTAAGAGCACTATATGGACATAGCCTAGGTTCTTAAATACCGAATGAGTCATTCAACCATTAGAAAAAAATCATGTCGTTCACATTCAATATAGCAACCATTAGAGAAAATTCATGTCATCCACATTTCATATAGCAAGTAATGCAACCAATTGTTATGAATAATCATGTCATTTACGCTTTTACTTGTGTAAGCCAACAAATAAACTTACTAGAATACCGTTGCCACGGTGGGAGGGTCGACCGAAGAAAAACGAAATACTCTTGCTTGCATAGCGCGTTATATATCTCTTTTTTTTGTTAGAATGTTATTTTTGAGGTATAAGTGAAAATATCACTTTTCTTGAAACAGAGTGAGTACATCGTTTTATTAGTTGCAAAGGAAAATTAGTTTATGCATAAACCAAAATATGGCTACATAAAGTATTATGTATCTTTTGTGGTGGTTTGTACAATGGATATACATTTATTTTTCTAAAATTATGCCTAAAATGATAAACAACTACGATTTTTTCGTGAAAACTCTAAATTTGATATTGTTGTTTGTACTCGTTGCGTAGATTTAAATATAACCTTTCATACGAGATAAAATTTGTAAAATTCCAAGACACGAATATTTAGATATGTTATATTAAAGTTTTCTTTCCAATTATACCCTTAAAGGAATAGGATGAACAAGGAGTTATAGCAATTGGATTAAAATGGAGGGATGTTTTGGTATTATCAAGTGCACACTACCAAAATCTTTTTAACAAATTGTAAATTTATGTGAGGTTTCAATTTACAAAAAAATGGCCATTAAAAGGGACTCCCTCCCTCGGGCCCTCCTTTAAAACACTAAGTCATATGAGCTCCCACGTTGCTTGGTGAGTGTAACACCCCCTCAAATTAAATTAGATAAAAGCTTTGGGCATTTGTGATTCTGGAGAGGACACTTGGAGGGACTCTATTGGTTGGAGCACTAAAATTTGAATTACATTCTGTTTACATCCTATATTTAACCAGCCGTTAGTAACACCGTTAGCAAAAACGTGAGTATACAACACTTATGTGTGGATTTACACCTAACTAATTACTTACACTTGGTTTACAGCGAAAACTTAACTGGACATTACTAACGCCAGTTAGGTGTATAATACACCCGTGAAAAACTAAATCTATTCTTATTCTCTCATCCAATATAGGGTTCTCCGTTTTCTTCTTCAAAACGGCTGTGAAATGAACCTAACGAATCTGTGAGGGAGTATGCAGTTTTTGTTGGCGATTAACTTAAATCGATCGAGAAGAAGTATTGATAGATAACATTAGTATTTCGATTCTTTTTCGATTTTTCCTTTTCTATGATGTAGTTCCCTGAATTAATGTTATTGTCTTATTGATTGCGGTTTGTTGATATTTTTTCAGGTTTTTCCCTAAACCACGTATCTACGTTCTCTTTATCTCTATAAAACATGATCATTCAGTGGAAATTGTAGCTTCTGGTAGTATATAACATGGAAGAAGTTGAAAGAGAAGAAAAGTTACAAATCCATAAACTGCACAACCAATTAAAGCGATTCTCATTTGCCTATATCCAGGGGTGGTACGTCGTAAATTGAAGTCAGTAATGCCGAAGAAAACAAATTATGAAAATGCACAAACAAATATGGGTCATCGTCATTTTTGTTGGTAACCCCTTTATTTCAATTAGATTTTAGGTTTATTCTTCCATAATACACTGTTGCATTATAAAAGTTTGCTTATATGCCTCAACCAAATTAACATCAGAATAAGTGAACTGGTGGTGGTATTATAAAAAGAACACCTGAATGAGTGAATAAGTGGTGGTGGTGGTCAATTATTCAAAGTTTAAATTTGGAGTTTTGTTACTTCTAATGATGGTTGTTACAACTAAGCTATATCGGGGAAACTCTCCGTCACAAAACTTCTTAATTACTATACTAAATTATAATCTTCATACTCTTATCATTAGGTGGACAGAGAACATGTAAATATAATGTGTTCTTTAAATCTTAGGAGGTGGTGGTGCGGTAACTTTTGACTTGATCTTCTAGACCTATTTGAGCCATATAAAAGAAGCAGGCACATCCACATTGTTCTTCTGAAAGTAGATCAGACCTTTGGGAACACAAAATCTCACCTTTATTGATGATTGTGGAGATACACCAGCGGTGTTAGGTCCAGTCACATTTTTCAACATTAACCCAAGACACCTTGGAACTGTTTGCTGCATGCTCTTGATTTTGACCCCTTGGAACATTGGGTGCATCCTTCTGACTACATACAAATGAATGAAAACTCCTTTTGACAATGTGTGCCACAGATTTTTTATGAACTTCCAAACATAGTGTGTGCAAAATTTTAATAGAGAGTGTGTACTATAAATTAAGTATTAATATATATTTATTTATTTGGATTGGCGAGTATCGTTTTTCTGGATATTTTATGTGCCATAGATTTACCACACCAATTGATATTTCATTTCGTAGTGTTTGGCACTTACTGCGGAATCTCTTCCGACGACAGAAGGCAGGAATAAGTTCATTTGATGTGCAGTGTGCATTTAAAGTATGGATGTCAATTTCCGCTGGGGTTAGAAGTATTATGTGGGATCAGTGACTATCATATTCCCTATTATATTAGAACCAACTGTGATTCTACTTAATAAGCCTATACAGATGCAACCTACATGCATATTCAAGTTGTAGGTAGGTGTAATTCCTTTTCAATTTTGGCTTCTAATGTTTTCACTTCAGTTTTCGAATTCCAAGTTTTTCTTCATTTCTTTTTTCTTTGACTTTGATTTTAAGATTGATGAACAAGATGTTTGGACTATACGTGCTCTATTGGACAAGATGTGTGGACTTCGGGACTTGCAGGACTATATGGAGTCAATATATGTTATCTAGGTACTCTTTTGGTTCTGAAATGGACGAATTCAAATGTTTGTGATCGTTTTTTAGTTTGTCTCTTTAGTCTTTAACACCCATTTTATAATCATTTTTTTAGTTTGTCTTTAGAGGCCTTGGTGTCCTCGAGTTGAGACTCACAGGGTTTTTTACCCCATTTCCTTTATGGTGGTGTGCTTAAAACAAGTCCCTAACTTTAATTATATCAAACGGGAGAGGCACATATACCAAAAGTAAACAATTTTGGGAGGCAGAGATTTGCATAAACGGGTAATATTTCATTAATTATTGGTTACTCAAGGCTTCTCAATAATTTTTCTTATATACGTTTCTTCCATTTAGGCCGTCTCTCATTTTTTTCAAATTCAAATATACATTTCTTCGTGACCTTTTCCGCATTTTCGTATCTAATCATTATTCAGATTATTTGGCAGACTCAATTAACATGGCATGCATCGGGACGGGGCGAGGCGAAGCCGATCTAAGAATGCGTTGGGATGGGGAAGGTGAAGCCGAGCTATACCAAATCAAAAATCATAAGCATGCACTTCACCAAACTAAAAATATGGTTAAAATTAAAAAAAAAATGATAATGGATGGGTTTAGGAAGACAATTAGTTTTAAATATTTGGATACATGATCATGGATGGTTGAATAATGTAGACCGAGAGTCTGAGACAAAAGTATAACGGTCTCCGAGAGTCCGAGACAATAGTATAACGGTCTAGCCGTACTTCGCCTGAGCATAAGTAGATGTATGGTTGAGATAAAAAAAATGAAATAAAGGTTACTTGGAATCCAATTACATACTTTATGGAATTACAAAAATTAGACATAGTTCTTGAGAGAAAAATCGTAATGGGTGTACTTCTCATATGCCTTCTTCTGCGTTGAATTTCAATTGTCTTTACTGTACCCGAAGGTCACTAAAATAATAACTTTATTGCATAAGAAGGAAACATCATAAGAGGAAGTTCCCACTCTGGCGCCTGAAATCACAAATTAAGCTTTCTTAAATAAATATGTAAACGATAAAATTAAGATAAATATGCAGGAAGAAATATGTAAATGGGACATCCTGTCATGTACCTGCCATGAGCCTTACTGGGCTTGGCTAGTTCTTTTATAAGCTATGAGACTTGATGGGCCTGGATAGTTCTTACGGTCCTAAGAGTGAACTAAGCCTAGTCGTTACTTATGATTAGGTGAATTATTTCTTCGAGTTCAGTGTCCATCTTGAGATGAGTTTGTAACCGTTGGTAACTGAGAACTCGATTGGCTATTAAGAGACCAATCTGTTTTGGTGAAAGTCAATGAATGAAAATAATTTTTTCTTTCATCTGAAAGTTAGGCTCTGTATCATAGAGAGAAGGCATCTTGTTGCTGAGTTATCTTCTTAATTCCTTGTAGTTGTACCTCAATACACTAAAATTGGTATCAATCAGTTCTTTTGGACCTGTCGTCATGGCGGAAAAAGTTACCATCGCAGGAGTTAATTCGAGTCTCAATCAGCTGACAACCACAGTTTCTCAATTAGCCGATTTGGTGAATCAAACTTCAACGTCGGTAGCTACAATAAATCAATCTGTCAACCATTTGGATTCAGATTTTTCCACCATGAAATCCGATTTGCAGGACATCATTCAATTCTTACGCATCAAGCGATCTGCGGATGCTGGATTTGAGGCTGAATCCTCCAATTCAGATGTTCATCACAGTGGATTTCGTTCCGAGGGTCATCGTCTAACTCACAGAGAGCAGAGTAAGTCTAATCGAACACCTAAAGTTGATTTTCCTCGTTTTAACGGTATCAACCCTCGTGGTTGGGTTCTTAAGTGCAATCGCTATTTTCATCTTCATAAGTTCCCTGATGAGGAAAGAGTGGATATGGCCGCTATTCATTTCGATTCACAGGTAGATCCATGGTTTTTGAACTACCAACAAGGTAAGGAATCCATTTCTTGGGATACTTTTACTTCAGATTTATGTGCTAGATTTGAAGATATTGCACAGGACAATTATGTAGGGTGCTTCAATAAATTGTCTCAAACGTCCAAAGTTGAGGCTTACTATGATCAATGGGAACATTATAAGACTTTCATGGTAGCCAATAACCCAGCTCTACCAGAATCTTTCTATACATTGAGTTTTATCAGTGGCTTGAAGGAGGAACTGCGTGCTGCTGTTCAGATGTTTAAACCAGCTACTGTTTCTGAGGCATTTTTTCTTACCAGAATGCAACAAGCCTCTCTGCATCATTTGCCTAAACCACTGAAATCATTTCATAAACACTCTGCACCTCCTCCATTGGCCATCTCTCACCCATCTAACACCTTCACACCCTTATATTCACCATCTACTTCTTATGGTAAATCTGCTGGGTTTTCTTCACAACCTATTGTTACACTACCCACCACACCTACTAATACTTCACCTGACAAAACCATACCCCCCATCAGGCGCCTTACTTATGCCCAAATGCAGCAACGGAAGGATAAAGGATTGTGCTACAATTGCGATGAGTTTTACAGACAAGGCCATAAACGCAAGACTCAGAAACTTTTCATGCTTATCACTTATGAGGATAGCGAGGAGCCAGACCAGCCGCACGATACTACTCCTTCGCCTGAGTTACCTCCTTCTACTGACTCCACTATGGAGACCTCTTTACATGCATTAACAGGGAGTGTGGTTCATGATACTATCCGCATTGCTGGTATCTTACGGAAGAAGCCTATTATGATCCTAATCGACACAGGGAGCACTCATTCCTTCATAGATTCTCAATTGACAGATCAATTGAGTATTCATGCATCTCCAACGGGTCACATGCTAGTCACAGTGGCTAATGGAGCTAATACCGTCAACAAGGGCATCTGTCACCAACTTGGTTGGGAAATTCAGGGTCACCAATTTTATTTTGATTTAAGGGTTCTTCCATTGGGAGGCTACGATATGGTGTTGGGAGCTGATTGGCTGCATCAGCTGGGTGATATAACCTTCAATTTTTCTCAGCTCAAGATTTCATTCATGCATCAAGACAACCACATCACCTTGCAGGGGAGTTCTTCTAAACCCTCTATTAGTCTTATTGATGATTCTATTTTTAAGAACTATGTCAAGAGTAAAGTACCAACATTCTTGGGTCAATTTTTCGCTATCTCAGCATCACCACCCTCACCTACACCACCCTTTATTACACCACTAGTAACCTCTTACTCTGATATTTTTGTTGAACCTTCTCAACTTCCACCACAAAGAGCATTAGACCACAAAATTCCTCTTAAACCACATTCTAGCCCAACTTCTCAAAGACCCTATAGATGTCCATATGTTCAGAAGGCTGTGTTTGAAACCTTAGTTTAAGAAATGCTTAATGCAGGGCTTATTCAAAAAAGCCATATCCCTTTTGCTTCTCCTATCCTGCTTATCAAGAAAAAGGATGACACTTGGAGCTTTTGTGTAGACTATAGAAAGTTAAATGACATGACAGTGAAAGATAAATTTCATATTCCACTGATAGATGAATTATTAGATGAGTTAAAAGGAGCTATCATTTTTTCTAAAGTCGATTTACGTTCCGGTTATCACCAAATCAGGTTGTTTGGCCCAGATATTTATAAAACAGCCTTTAAAACCCATCATGGCCACTATGAGTTTTGAGTCATGCCATTTGGTCTTACGAATGCCCCTGCCACATTTCAAGCCCTCATGAATAACATCTTTCAACCATTCTTAAGGAAGTTTGTCCTGGTATTTTTTGATGATATACTGGTCTATAGCTTTTCAGTGGAAGAACATGTTTCTCATCTCCAATAGGTCTTCTCGGTATTGAGACAACACTCTTTATATGCCAAATTATCCAAGTGTGTGTTCGGCCAATCTCAACTGGAATACCTAGGCCACCTCATTACTGCTCAGGGAGTTGCTGCAGACCCTGAGAAAATAGTTGCAATGCAAACTTGGCCACTACCTGCTACATTGAAGCAACTGAGAGGTTTTTTGGGCTTAACTGGTTACTATCGCAGATTTATTCACAGATACGGTACTATTGCCAAACCCCTCACTGATATGCTAAAAAAGGATTCTTTTCAGTAGTCTCCAGATGCCCATGCTGCTTTCACTGAACTCAAAGAAGCTATGACAAGAGCACCAGTGTTAGCCTTGCCTGATTTTTCTAAGAAGTTCACATTGGAGACTGATGCTTGTGCCAGGGGAGTGGGAGCTATTTTAATGCAGGAAGGTAAACCCATTTCATATTACAGTAAAGCACTGGGACCTAAGGCACTAGCTTTGTCCACTTATGAAAAGGAATTTTTGG
Source organism: Papaver bracteatum (assembly GCA_023529315.1). Classification (NCBI taxonomy): domain Eukaryota; kingdom Viridiplantae; phylum Streptophyta; class Magnoliopsida; order Ranunculales; family Papaveraceae; genus Papaver; species Papaver bracteatum. The sequence goes on along the minus strand of JAJJWX010002250.1, from coordinate 509,990 downwards.
CCATTGTCATGGCGGTTCAAAAGTGGAAGTATTATCTCTCTCATAGTCAGTTTGTTATACACACTAACCACCAAAGCCTCAAGTATTTGATGGATCAAAGAATCTCCACTGCCCTCCAACAGAAATGGCTCATTAAACTTATGGGTTTCGATTATGTTATCAAATACAAGAAGGGGATGGATAATGCTGCAGCTGATGCCCTTTCCAGATTACCCTCTGACACTGATGAATACAATGCTCTTTCCTGTAGCACTCCACAGTGGGCACTTGATGTTATCTCCAGCTATGAGCAGGATACAATTGCACAGCAACTCATATCCCAACTACTTATCTCTCCAGCTCAATCGCAATTTTCTTATACTCAGGGCATCTTACGATTCAAAGGGAGACTGTACATTGGCTCATCTAACAATATCAGAAATTCTATTCTCCAGTCTCTCCACTCTTCTTCCATTGGTTGGCATTCAGGTATGCTTGGTACTTACCAAAGAGCTAAGTCTCATTTCTTTTGGCCAAAGATGAAACAGGATATTCTGCAGTTTGTGGCCACTTGTGAGTTTTGTCAGTATCATAAGGGCAGATCCTCATTTCCTAGTGGTCTTCTTCAACCACTACCTATACCAGAGAGAGCTTGGCAAGACATCTCCATGGACTTCATTGAGGGTCTTCCATTATCTCATCACAAGAGTGTGATCTTAGTTGTTATTGACAGGCTCACCAAATACAGTCACTTTCTTGCCCTGAGCCACCCCTTCACAGCCACCACAGTAGCCAAATAATTTCTAAATCATATTTTCAAACTTCATGGCCTTCCTAGCTCTATTTTCAGTGACAGAGACAAGATATTGTGAGTCAATTTTGGCAGGCTTTATTCAACTCACTTGGCACCACCCTCAAACTCAGCACTGCTTACCACCCACAAATAGATGGTCAAACAGAAAGAACCAATGCTTATGTGGAGCAATACCTTAGATGCATGAAAAGCTCTCATCCTAAACAATGGTTCCAGTGGTTATCCTTGGCAGAGTGGTGGTTCAACACCAATTATCATACCTCCTTAAATATGTCTCCCTTCCAGGCACTCTATGGTTTCCCTTCCAGGCACTCTATGGTTACCAACCACCCCATCTTATTTTTCCAGTGCCAACAACAACTTCAGTAGCCTCAGTGGAGTCTTATCTGAAAGACATAAATGTTATGCTACAACTTCTCAGGGAGGACTTAGCTAAAGCCCAGTCTAGAATGAAATTTTTTGTAGATAAAAAGCGCATTGACAGAGAATTTGCAGTGGGTGATCTAGTCTTTCTCAAACTGCAACCTTACAGGCAGTCTTCAGTGGCTCTTCGCAAAAATTTTAAGCTGTCAGCAAAGTACTTTGGTCCCTTTAAGGTGTTGCAGAGAATTGGGGAGGTGGCGTACAAATTACAACTACCTGTGGGTTCTCGAATTCATCCTGTCTTCCATGTTTCGCAACTCAAACAACACATTGGGCTCAAGACTTGCACTATGCCGCAGTTACCAGTGGTGGACGATCAAGGACACTATGTAGTCGAACCAGTAGTAGTGTTAGCCACTAGAAGTACACTGAAGGGTGGCAAAACTATACCTCAACTGTTGATTCACTGGTCCAACTCTACTGTTGAAGATGCAACTTGGGAAGACCTATCTCACATTCACGCCCAGTTTCCAAATTTCATCCTTGAGGACAAGGATCTTTGAAGGGGGGAGCAATGTCATGTACCTGCCATGAGCCTTACTGGGCTTGGCTAGTTCTTCTATAAGCTATGAGACTTGCTGGGCCTGGATAGTTCTTACGGTCCTAAGAGTGAACTAAGCCTAGTAGTTACTTATGATTAGGTGAATTATTTCTTCGAGTTCAGTGTCCGTCTTGAGATGAGTTTGTAACCGTTGGTAACTGAGAACTCGATTGGCTATTAAGAGACCAATCTGTTTTGGTGAAAGTCAATGAATGAAAATAATTTTTGCTTTCATCTGAAAGTTAGGCTCTGTATCACAGAGAGAAGGCAGCTTGCTGCTGAGTTATCTTCTTCATTCCTTGTAGTTGTACCTCAATACACTACACATCCTTTTTAAAGGAGACATCTGATAAGCATGATTATTATGTGTGTGCATGTGAGGTTTTCCATAAAAACCCAGTATTTCATTCATAACCCGGATTTGCAAAATCATTTTTGCACATATTATTTTTTATTTTATTTTGAAATATGGGGATTGGAGATCTAGATTTGAAACATGGCCAATTCACATTGCTTCATTGGTATCTTAATTTTTCTAGTGTTATAGAATAATGCAAAAGGTTTTTATTTATGTTGATTAAGACGTTAGCCTCCTACTTTTTGCAATTAGTTTTTTTTTTGTGCAAGTTACCAGTCTTTTTTTTTTCTAGTTACTCATTTTCTTCTTCTTTCTTGATTAATTACTTTTATTTGGAAGCAGACGAACACAGAAGAGGTCAACAATCTTGATGAGTTAACCTGCATGAAGATCGAGTGCTTCAGAGCAGGGGCTAGCACGGTAACCTGTTAAATTAATGTAGTAGTACGCTGTTGGAGTTTAGCTTGTTAGGCTTCCAACTAGTTTATTGTAATAATACTCTTATCTAATAATAGTCAAAATTTATTAAAAAATAGACTTTTTTTTAAAGAGAAAAAATAAGGTTGTCAAGTTTTAAAAACAGATACTGTTGGAAGCTGCTACGCCTATTGAGTTTGTACATCGATAAAGCTCCCGACAAATATTATGATGGTTCCAATCTACGTGCTTAGCATTGGGATAGGTGCGTGTAAAAATGGGTCTGCAGTTTTGTTTCAGTCGGGATTGGATCGGGATTTGTGGATCGGTTGATTTATCATTTTGTCATGTACCCGATATGATGAGAATAGGGTGCCGCTTATCCCATTCAGAGTCAGTACTTAATATTAGGATTATTAGTAGTACTTAACTTATTATTTGGTGTCTTTAGTAATTGTGATAGTGGATCTAATGAAACCACATGGGGTGTGTTTATCCGTTGGATGCTAGGTAGTGAGTGAGGGGTTTATAGTCTACTGAACCTGTAATGAAACTCTAATCCAATTTTAATCAAATAATCGTTTATTCGATTTAGGCTGTGTTTTTCGGAACCAGAAATTTAGGATGTTCGCAGGAGCAGAGAGACTTGATTCGTGAGAATCAAGTGTTTATCCTGTCATTGTACCTCCAGGTACATGACAATTGGTTTCAGTTTTGTCTCGATCCATGAGGGATTTTTTGTATCGAGCTAGGGAGAAATGTGCGGCCTATAGCCATTTACTTGATTTGAAGAGAAAATATCAAGATCTGCTTAATGATGTATTTTCACTACGTCGGAACTATCGTCTTTGGGAAACAAATTATCAAATCTCCATCACATATCTTCGATGGGACTCAATTAAATTACCACCATTGGAACAAAAATCTGTACATCGAGTTGTAAATACGGGAGCTACACAAGAGGAGGAGGTTGTCAGTGAATAATTGGTACCTGAATTCAGTCAAGTTCTTACTCCAAATTCACTTCCTGATGCTACTTCAGATTCAGTTTTAGATTCCGATTCTAAGACCGATTTAGTTAATGGTCTAAATGGGTTTTTAAGATCGACATGAAAATTTGAAGACTCTGTTAATTCAATTGGTGATTTCATAGTCTCAATCGAATTCGTTCCTAATGATGTTGATGACGAAGATGATTCTATCGACTTGGAGTTGATTCCTCAATTTCTCTTTATTGAAACAGAAGAATATGATGATTTTCTCGATTTCAACTTGCTCATTCCTTCGTTTTTCTTCAAGGAAGAGGAAGATTTACCTGATTCAAACTACAGCAGTTCTGAGTAATGAGGGTAGTTGTGAGAAACTCCAAAGCTCGAAGGAGTTCTTCAGTGGTAACAAAAGAATAATTAGTAAGAATCGTTTTTCTCTTCTTCCTGCTTATCCTCGGTTATTGTTCGATCGTGGAAAAGATTTCAGACTCATTAAACGATTTTCTTACTTAGTTGGAATTTATGAATTTGGTTTTGATTTTATTACTTATGTTCTCTTGCACTCTATGTTTGTTCACTTTTATTTAATGGATCAATTTGGTAAAAAAATTGTGTGTAAGCTGATTTCTCAGAATCGATACCGGTCAGATTCACGGTTAAGAGCTCAAAATTATTGGTCTATTGGCTAATAGTAGTGTTTCTATTATCACCTGGCAGTTATTTGTTAAAAAACTTCTAATGGATATGGTATGTTCTGAGGACAAAAATCATAAGGATATAGTCCAACTTGTTGATTCTCGCTCGTTATTCGATCGAGGTAAGCGTGTTATTGTTTCATCAAATTCTTATGGTACTTTCATTCTTTAATTAATTCTTTGATCTGAGGTTTATCAATTCAATTTTTTCTTTCATGTTGTATATTCGATTGAAATTCATGGAGAGAAGAAGATGTTTGTTCAAATGACTGATAGCAGTGGAATTGTGTTAGGCATGTTGGTCATAGTAATTGGTATTGACATGACACAAGACTTAATTGGTACATTAACTGATAGTGTTGTGTGGATTTTTCCTGATGATGGTGTTTATTTTTATGCATTTTTTCATGAAAATCATTTGAAGTTTGTCATGAGTGGTCTCGGTTACTTGCCTGTTGCTCAATATGAATATTATGGTTATCTTAGTTGGTGGAGTTTGAATGAGGCAGAAGACGATATACTCATGCGAGCTGATAGACAAGATGATGTGCTCCATATTTTTCTGAGGAAATTTCAAATTCCTTCAATGCTTATATTAGAAATTCACACTAGTGCTACTACTCAATTTTTTCTCTCCATAATATGTTATTGGTGGGGTTTTGTACAACAAGCAATGGAAGATGCTACATGTACCTGCACTTTTATAAGAAGGTTGTTCTCAACTGGTTGGTGGAGTAATATGTTATGTGGAGCTGAGATTTGTAATCAGATAGTTGCATATTATGTAGCCAAGCACATTTATTTATTGGTGGGAAGGCTTGAGCAGTTTGAAATTCTCTTCCTTGATAAATTAGTTGGGAGTGCAGTGTGGAGACGGACTTGTTGTGATGTTGATATTCTCTTGCAGTTTATATAAACTCTTGGTTTATATAAAACTTCACAGGACTCCTATTAAACTCTTTAAGCTCGTGTTAGACAACCAAGTACTAATGTAATTTAGTATCCTCAGACTGTTTTTTCCATTTTTATACATTTTCTAGCCTGCTACCGTCTATTGTTGGGAGTTTGTAGAGAGTCAGAATATTTGAAAATGACTAGGCATGTTCGAAAGGCTAATGATGTTGTGTTGTTGATTAATTCGAAGAAGTTAACATATCTTCTGGTGCTTTATATCTCAGCTCCCACAATGGTTAGAATTCATTGCTATTTTTGGTGGATTAATCCTTTTCAGCGTCCTCAATTGCTTACATCTGAAGCATTTTGGAAGTTTCTACTACAAAGGAGAGCTAGGTTGATAGTTGGACACTCAGGTATTCAACGAGTACTTCGAATCCAGGCCTTTCCATGGTAATTAGGGTTCTACAGGAGTTGGTAAGGGTAGAGTACTTGAGATGGAAATTTAGATTGGTTACCACTTCCTTGTGGAGAATAGGGAATGTTAATGGTCCTACGGGTTGTAGTAGGTTAGTGTTTGACAGAGGAAAAGTGCAGCTCACCGAGAAGGTACCTGATCTGTTTGTTAACCTTCATTATGCGCTGACTAAGTACTGTCACTAGATAATTTTCATCTTGATTGCACTACATTCTGATGCTCCTTTATATTATGTACTGATGAGTATTCATGTGGATGGTTGGAACTTAAACAGATCCACACCAAGTTCTTTTGTCACTAAAATTATTGTTTTCAAATTCCTCATAGTATTCACAACGGTAATGACTAGATATCACGTACACGAAGGTTATAATATGGCTTGCCAAGGGTTATCTTCGTAGTCAACTTTGGGGAGTTAGAGTCATGGTTGGGAAGCTAGCTTATTTCCTTATATCTGAGGCCAAGATTGTGTTTCCAACTATTCCGGAGTTCAGAAATCTTTTATACCAGGGGTAGTCAGCACTGTACAAGTTCAAAGTGGATCTACTGCACATTGCCCAGATGAGAAGATAATGCAAAGTCCAATCTCCTTGGTGTCAGGTGAGATGTTAAACAATTTCTGTCGGCAGTGACAACTTTGGTTGTTCGTACAACACTTGTGGCTATGGTACATCATTTATCTACCAGACATGGAGATTCTTTTTTATCTCTCAGCATCCAAGAGTCTTGTTTCTGTTACTACTTCCCAAGCTACAAATTATGATGACTCTGAACATGCTTACCGTTGGGCACCGAGCACAAACGAGTTCAGTTTCCTAGTTGAATTTTTGGGTGGACCTCCTACCTTGTGTGCTCATATTATTTCAAGGTTCAGTCGACGTTGGATCGTCATGCATGATGTAGTATTTCAGGACCTTACACAGACATTAGTTCGCATTATAATTATTGGTCCTACTACTACTGAGACTTCAACACTATAGACGGGAGTTTTTGTCTGACAAGAAGTTATACTCTTCATTTGTGTCTTTTGGAGATGCACCCACGTTTGTATATCATGATGTACCCGATATGATGAGAAGCAGACTTGGCAGCTTAGTTCTCATCCTTGAGGACAAAGATGTTTCCAAGGAGTAGGAAATGTCATCACTACAATAAAATGTGTCTCTTGCGACTAAATTTTATCGACTGTCTAAAAAATTAGTTGACGATGATGACAATTTTGTTTGGGATTGGAGGGATGTTCCAATTGAAATTGTCAATTATGTTGCACCAAATACTAACATGTCAGAAGAAAAAGAAGATGACGATGATGATGTGTATTCTGATTATAATTTTGGTGATGACGAAAATATTGAGTTTGAAGCTAATGACGCCGTAATGAGAATCCAAGGAATTTTGGCTCTAAAATTTGTAATCCAAGGCATTTTGGCGCTTCAATTTTGGGGAAAACGAGTTTCCCTCTTGCTTTGGCCGCCTAAAATTTCAAAAATAATTTTAAAATTTCATTAGATGGCAACGTGTCGCTGTAAGAAAAATTCGAAATTATTATTTTATTTTCATTTTCATTTTCATTTTCTTCTAAATGTTTCTCACATAGAGACAAAATTGGGTTTCTTTAAACAAAAAGAAAAAACAACCCCTCCTCACTATCACTCTCCCTGTATTTCCTTCGTCTCAGCTTCTCTGTCAGATCCTTAAACAAATCCATCAAGAACAGTTATTGAATCAAGGTGAGATTCTTTTATGATTTTTTTATACAATAAATCTGATTCTGTTTATCTAGGGTTTTGAAATTGATTTTTCTTATTTTAGTTTTGATAAATCTATGGAAAACCCAACAAGATTTGGGGTTATAACTATATTAATCGAATAGAATTTCTTACATTCAATTTTTTTTCCTTCTTTTTTGGGTTATTTTGCATGTATGGATTTCAACATTGTATTGATGGTGTCTCCCTAATCATGAGTGATTATTAGTCGTAGCTCTATCTGTTTTCTAATTCTCTCATGTTTGTTTTCTATGATTTTAAAACAAACCCATATTTTCTTTTTATTTTGTGCTCATCAACTGTTTGTTGTATTGATTATGAAAACTCCATTGGAGGAGTCAGTTCCCTTTTCTGCTCTCTATGCCCCTGTACTGCACAGATCTTTGTAGTTTGTTAAGATTATATGTTCTTCTCCACTTCCTATATTGAACAAAGATATGGTTGGAAGTTGTAAAGATGCTCTTATGGATATCATTTTTTACAATTATACCCCTTATGGATAGTAATTAGTGAAATTTAAAAATGATTTATCTCTCAAACTACTCTACGGATGTTCGCAAACTTTATACCATTGAAAAACATTTTAAAACACTTACGCAACGAATATAAACAAACCTATCAAATTATGCATATTTCTTATATTTTTTATAATTAACTAAAATGATAATTTTATAAATATCTTCTTATTTAGCGATATAGGTCACTTATTAGTGGGACAAAATCTAAAATCAAATAGGTCATTTAATAGTGGGACGGAGGGAGTATGAAAAATTGGGGATTTTTTTACTTGGGGATTTTAGAAATATCCCCTAATTTACTTGCCAAAATTGGGGATTTTTTTTGTCATAAATTACTTGCAAGTTTCAAAATTTTCCACTTTATCCTAATTTACCCCTCTGTTGGAATCAGGTCATATTATTGAAAATTGTGTAATTCTATTTCCTATACACAATTTTAAATTCTCCTCTCTATATATATCCTTTATTTTTATTTTTTTTGAGTTCTTCGAGTAAAGACCAGAAAACTAGACACGTAAAAACTATGTATCTTAAATGCTAGCTTGGGTAATTTTGGAAAAAAATACATTCTCTCTACATTTTTTAATCTGTGTAAAAACTAATTTTGGCAAATAAACTAGGCCGGAGGGAGTAATAAAAAGTCACCCCTTATCAGCCACCCCTGATTGGGGGAAGTAATCAGTTTCCCCTAATTAAATTGAGTATCCCCAAGCGTTCTGAATAAAGTCTCTTGAAAAAAAAAAAAGTTAACTGTGTATAGCAACGTGGCACTTTCTCTATTCTGCAGATTTAACTTTAAGTCCATTTCGTCCCCAAAAATACCCCTCTCATCTTAAGTCTTAACTTCCGGATTTCATAAACCCTAAGAATTTAATTTCAAATTTCTTACAATGGTTCACCTCCTTCTGAGAAAGAAGAATAACTCCCCTTCGTCTGTTCAAACTCTCCTGCAGAAGAAATCCAGGAGAGTTTCTGCAAGTGAATGGCTAGCTGATTTTGTCAAGGTAATAAAAACTCTACCAATTCTAATTCTAATTATGAGTTGATTAATTTCACCCTAATTTGTCCTGTTTTACAAATAAATTAACAGATTCACTTAATGAAATCATTCCAATTTATTAATTTTACTCGTTCCTTCTAAAATTTCTGTCTAACAAGTAGTTGTGGCTACTAGCTCAGATTCAGGAGCTTTTGCAGATTGGGTGAATTATTCCTCTTCAATTGCTCTTGGTGCTGACGGATCTTCTGGAGGAGCTGCTGGTAATCATCAATCTACACCATCAACGTCTGTGAGAGGAGGAGGAGGACACAACAATGGTGGTGGTAATAGTGGAAATGGTTGGAGACCTATTAATTACACTCTACCAGCAGTTCAAAATGAAATGGGTATGGTAGGTTTAAGGAGTTGTGATGCTCCTGCATCAATTTTTGTAAGTCCATTTCGTCCCCAAAAATACCCCCCCTCTCATCTTAACTTCCGGATTTCATAAACCCTAAGAATTCAATTTCTAATTTCTTAGAATGGTTCATCTCCATTACTAAACAATCCACTTTCTTTGTTTCTGAGAAAGAAGAATAACTCCCCTTCGTCTGTTCAAACTCTCCTGGAGAAGAAACCTAGTAGAGTTTGGACTTGCGAAGGTGAGATTGTTCTTCTGCTAGGTAATGTCTGCCTGATTTTGTCTAATAAAATCATGATTGAATGCATTTTTGCTTCAAGTACTTGATAAAATCTGAATGAGTGGGGTCATTGATTGTATGTGTAGATTCAAGTTTTCGAGAAGCATTATGTAAGCAAGTCCGAGCACCGGCAGCATTTAAAGTGTGTACGTGTGACAACAATTGGGGTGGGATGGGGAAGACGAATAGGCGGGCATGTGTTAGAAGGATTTCTATACAGTATATGAGTAGTGCGTGGTAATGAAGGACTTCCAAACATATCCGGGTAGTGGAAGAAATCAACCTTCATCACCAATTATCGATCATTCTGATGTACACGGTGGAGCTGCGAGCGGATTGCTTGGATAAGGAGGTATGAGTTTCGAAATACCTGCCATAAATTATTAATTTTCTATCTGAGTCTGTATTCAAGGTTTTCAATATTTAGATTATGTCGTCTGAATTTGATAATGCGTAGAAGTCGAGTTGTAAGTGAATTGTTCTTGTAAAACATGCATCTCTTTGATTTGGAAAGCGCTCTTGTTCTCATCTTTGTGAAGCTTCATTTCCCAGTCCATACTCCATTTCACACCAACAATCCATGTATTACTATAAGCAAGATGTTATAGTTGTAAGGTTAACAGTAACACAAGTTGTTCTTATGTGAATCTGTCTCCATGCTAGGAAATGTCACTTAACTGTCTATGTTAATAATTTTGATACAAATTATCCTAGTTTGATCCCAATTCCATTTTGGTTCCCCAATATTAGTTGTAATAATAATGCTAGAAATAAGAGAAAAACCCTTCTTAAGGATATTTTTACAAATCCAACATATAGTGTAACATTTCATTAATAGCAAATGGTAGTTGGTATAAGCTCACTGGCTCACTATCATATTTGAGAAATGAAAGAAAAGTATCATATGGATGCATTTTTCGTGCCTACCTTTCCTCTTTACACATTTTTTTTCTTCCCAATATAGAGGTGGTTCCATTTCAAAGTGATCAGTATTCAAATTATTGACGTTTTTATATTTGATTAATACCTCAGCAGCAAAATCCAGCTCTAAGCTTTATTTTAATCGATTTTGGTTGTCGTAAAAGCTCATATCGAATTTATATTCCCGCATTATTCCGAATGGTGTTATGATGACATTGATTTGTGCCCATTTTGCCTGATTTAGAATGATATCCGTTGTGCTAAACCATGTTTCACCTGATTGATTTTAGCACCTATTTGTTGATTGGGCATACCTGGGGTACAACCAGCTTAAAACCCTAATGAGTACCCCTTCTTTTCTTTTCTTTTCTTTTCATATTGCCAGTTTGACTTCGCTGTTTATCATATATTTGTGTTTGGTGTAGTTCTTTGAACCTTCTGAAGGACTCCAAGGAGGCAGTGAACCTCCAGCATGTTGAACATGAGAGAAGGGCAGAAGCTAGTACAGAGGTCAATGCTTTGGTTAGTACAACTTCTCTCTTGTCCACATATAGGAATCGTCTAAGTTTCCATATTTTTATCTTTATTTTGTGTATTATACTTTGCTAGTAGAAGAAATGCTCATAGCATTCCGTTAAAGAGAACCAATGTAGCATTGAAAGAGGGAAACTGGTCTTCCACCCATCACAACATATTGATTAGTTGCCCCACTCAGAATGCTGGAGTAAATATTAATTGAAGGATAAGATTGGCATTTAAAAAAAAATATGACCTTGCTGTTTGCAATGTTAAAATTTTGGACATGGTCGGCACAGTCAACCGTGACTTATCTAAATTTTTACAATATTTGGCATGGAGTTAATCTGTTTCCATGAAAGTACATAAGTTTTTCCTTTTTAGATTGAAAAAATTAAAATAATAATTTAAAAGTATAAGGGTAGTTTAGTTGTTAAAAAAATATATGGACAAGGGATAATGAATTTACTTCAAAATGTCTCTATTTTGTTTTCTTCATTCAATATCTCCACTAAAAACAAAATATGGTCATTTTGAAGTAATTTTTAAAATCCCTTATACATATATTTTTTTATAATGGCTACTAGAGAATCCACTCACACTTCTATTTTCACATTATCTCACACTTTGGGAGGCTTTTTCCCTAAAAAATCCTAAAGATAATGGATTTGAAGCTAATATTTTGGCGAAATGTTCCCTATGTTCCTACCAAAAATGAGCACATTCCGAAATGTATAACACCAACATCACTACTTTGAAAATTAACGGATTTTTAACCGTTAAAATAGATCGATAGATCGCGAGGTTTGATATTTCAGAATGTACTCATTTTTGGTGGGTATGTAGAACTTTGCAAGAGTAACATATCCTCAAAATATTAGCTTCAAATCCACTATCGTTTAGGAATTGTTGGGAAAAAAAACGCTAAAAGTGTGAGATAATGTGAATATAGAAGTGTGAATAGGTACCCCTCTCACTTAATTAGGCTAACATTAATTAATTAGGGTCTAATAATTTTTTCTTTAAAATAGTAATAATTATTATTATTTTAAACGTTTCTTTGGATTTTTTACTTTCCCCAGATATAGATAAAAAGTCGTCAAGGTATTGAATTCCGATCATGACGATTTTCGTCAAGTCATCAATATTGAATATTTATATGACATCAAGTCATCAATATTGAATATTTATATGACAAAACGTCTCTATAAATTTTAAATGTGACGACTTTTCATGATCAGTTTTTGTTTTAAAATTAAAGAGTCATCTTGGTTGAAATGTAGAACTATGTTTACTGTAATGGAATTCGTACAAGTTTATTTTCTGCTTCAAAATTGACAAGAGTTGTCATGGTTGAAATTAAGATCATGACGACACATGAATAACCCCTAAATTTTCAAGTAGAGTCGTCATGGTTAACAAATTCATACAGTGATGACTTAAAAGAGTCGTTATGGTCTATAAATTTAAAACTTGACGACTTTTCATGATCAACGTCTATTTTAAAATTTAAAAGTCAAAATGCTTAAAATTTGAACTACGAAGACTGTAATGGAATTTGTGAAAGTCTATTTCTGTTTCAAAATTGACAATTGTCGTCATGGATTCTATTTTTTAAAACCAAAATTTGAAGGAGGCTTCGTGATTTTTCTATTATAATGACTGTGATTTAACTTTTTTATGAAAATATATATGAAAAATAATGGAAATTTTTTAAAATTATTAAAAAAAGTATACACAGAAATATTAATGAGATGACACACCTCATAATCCTAGAGGTTAGGGTAATCTACTCTTTTCATTATATCTAGACACCCCTTGTCCACTTGCCACAGATGGGAATTGAAATTCACAGCCACCTTTAAATCCACCCAGCCCCCGATTTAATCAGGTAAAAAATCTCTAACTCCCTCCCTCACTCTCTCTTTTCCCTCCTCCTTCTTCAGTCTTCATCACACGCACAGAGAGACCACCCCCATTCACTAGAATCCCTACCACCAAAATCACCAGATTCACAACATTTGGTTATCAGATCGTGTTTATGTGATCTATTGTTAGACATGCGTGGTTTGAGTTGTAATTAGGTCTTTATCTTTGAAGTGGATCTTTAGGTATCATTTGTATTGCCACGATTGTACAGTTTCTGATTCTGTGGGTAGTCTTTTTCGATATTGAAATTTGTTGTTAGAGTTTGGTTCCATACCATGTGTCAAATCTGTGAGCAAAAAAATTGGGAATGAGTAGAGTAGGCCATGGTCATGAGAGATTCTTGTAGTTTGATTCTTATTGCCTTTTGAAATTGGTTTTCGTGAATCATGAATCGCATTCAGTTGGTTTTGAGAAGAATTCTAAATACTTTAGTGAAAGACTTTGGCTTTTAGAATCTAGTTGTTCTGAATGTTCTTATGTACGCTGCATACTTAAGCTTATTTTCATTTGCTCCTTGTGTAGTTTCCCATTTCAAAATGGAGTGCGGCAATGGTTACCAACAATCTCAGAGTACTAAAAATGAGACTGCCTTCTCTTTGGTGAGATTTTGAACTTATAAGCTCTTGTAGGTTTGGAGGATGGATTATCTATGATGAGGTAATAATGGTCGACGTTCTTTAATTTTTCAGATGTAGACGATACTCTTTATCCTTCCAGTTCTGGTTTGTCAGCCAGTTGCATCAAAAAAAAAAGGAGGTATGGATTCATTATAATTGTTGATCCAGGTTGTTTTTCGTTTTGGATATCATGAATTTCTAATGGTTCCCATCCTTGAATGCTTTGTTTGATTTTAGATTATGTGCATGAAAAGCTAGGCATAGAGAGAGAAAAATGCCTGAAATATGCAATTTTCTCTACCAGACATATGGTACAACAATGGCCGGGCTTATGGTATGATTTCAATTCGTATGTTTGTCGAAATTGTAAATGCTTAGCAGCAACGCGAGCGTGGGTATCTGTCTTGTTTTTGATATGGTTTCCTAATTGTCCTCAGGCTATTTGTTATTATTTCGACTATGATGAATGCCACATCTTTGTTCACCCTAGATTACCATATGGGAATCTCAATTCAGACACAGCTCTAAGAAGCCTTCTATTAAGCTTACCTTACGGTGAAGTTGTAAGTTTCCTGAAACTGAATAGGTAAAGTAATAATTGTGTATTCTTCCGGCCTGATAGCTGTCTTCTTATCAATTTTTCATCTTTGTCAATAGATTTTCACAAACTCAGATAAGATCCATGCAGCTAAGTGTCTGAACAGACTTGGTTTGGAAGGTTGTTTTGAAGGGATCCTATGTTTCGAGACACGGAATCTTACTCACAGCAGCACCAATTCCGACGGTGAAGATGAACAAAACACAACTTTTTGATATAGTCGAACTTGTTTCTCAACTTGGGTATCACTCAATCATAACTTCGCCAATTGTCTGCAAGCCCTCTGAAACTGCTATGAACAGGCTCTCAGCAAAGCTGGCATTAACCCAGATAGAACAGTAAGATACTCCGAACACTTTTACCTTTGTAATTCTGTTGGACTAGCAAGAGTGTAAGACATTGAATTTCGATATGCTGAGCTGCCAAACGTTTCCGTTACCTTTTAGGCGCAAGGTGCAAAGTGTAGTGATCTAACCCTAATAGAAATAATCTTAACCAATAAATTACACATATGCAAAGAATTTTTTTTTATAATTTATGGGTTGGAGATGTTCATTTTTTACTCCTTGTATTTAGGAGATTATAGCCCTATATGTAAATTTTACTTCAAGAGGATGTCTTAGCTATGGTGCCACATATGAAGCACGCACATTTACAGTTGGAGAAGCTCGTAGGACATCATATCTTCTAGTGAATTGGGTCTTCAGACAAGCAAATGTATGAAATAAACAGTCCTGGTTTTGGATGCTTTGTGCTAGGCGATGCATAATATATGAATTCTCAAATCTTAATTTGTTATTTTTACGTATAACTTTCGAATTTAAGGGTCAATACTTTTGGGATTCAGGGAGGGAAGGCTATGTTATATTAGGGTTAGTCAAATTTTGAGGTTTTACTGTTTGCTCATGTGTATCTAGGAATACAATTTGTAATTTTAGTTAAATTTGTTCTTCTTAGGATTTCCAGGAGGAGGCCATAAACTACTTTGTTTGTGTTTACTTCTATTTTATTCAGAACTATTTTTGTTTTCCTTTTCCAAATACCAGTTTCCGCTGTTAACTAAAGGTTTCGGTGATTAGGTCCAAGAAGACGGCGATTTTAAAGAGGAGGATGATGACGGACTTGAAACCAAGATTGCTGGGGCAATGCAGAAGTTTGTGGAATCAGTTAAGTAGTCTGTGGTGTAGTCACCTTGTAAGGGCAATAGACCAGGAAGCTAGGAACTCCAGGAAGAAATCATGGGATTGGGTCCTGACTTGGCTTCCATTCTGAATAGTTGTACGCGCAAGAGCAACTGCTAAAGAACGGCAGAAGAACAAGGATAAAAGTAATAGAGAAGAAGCTAGGTGACTGAAAGAAGAGAGTACCGGTAGATTCAAGGACACAGACAGGTTGAGGAGTGGTCCGGTGATTGGTAAAGATTCAGTGAGTGCATGGTTGGTTGGGAGGGCAGTGTCAATTCCTAGACCTTGAAACCATATCTTTCCGTCAAGGGGGGCTTACTAATGAAGTGTCAGCTTGTTGCCAGGCCCTTCTGGAATCACTGCAAAGGATCCAGGAAGTTCATGTGCCTGCGCCTATGCCTAAATGCGCTGGCTACTGGTGAACATTAAGATTTCAGTCATGCCCAACTGGGCACAACCAGCCTTTGATAGGATGGTTTAGTTGAATAGGGTACAGAGTGAAGTATACGAGACTGCACTTTTCACAGCAGCGATCCTCCTTTTGTGTGCTCCAACTTGGGCTAGGTCAAACGTTGCGATGTTAACCATACTTCTGCGGATGGGTCGTTTGACAAAAACAAGTACAAGATATAGTTTATGTGGCACAGATGAAAGCTTTAGTTGCCGAGATAGCTTAATATTTGTCTAACCGTCTTAAGCACTATAATGTAAAAGTTAATGAGCTAAGAGGAGATCAGTAGGACTCCTGAGAAGTGAGATATTATCGCCAGAGAATCCGGAGACTGGACATCTACTCACAGCTTGTGAAATGTGTCATTATTGATGAGATCTATCTACTTCGCGGTAATAGGGGGCCAGTTCTTGAAAGTGTTGTTGCAAGAATGACTAGTTGAGACCATGGAGCGCATCTGTTTGGTTGGTTTGTCAGCTACAGTCCCCATCCCCAATTAGGAAGATGTGGTGGCACTGTTTTTCACGAGTTGGTCTGAAAAAAGGAGTATTCCATTTTGACAGCAGTTACAGACCATGTCCACTTGCTCAGCAATATATTGGGATCACTGTGAAGAAGCCTTTACAAAGACTCCAGACGATGAATGACATTTGTTATGAGAAGGCCACGGCTAGAGCAGGTAAGGATCGTGAAAAAAGAGTGAAAATTGTACTGCAATACGAAATACTGCTCTTGCTAATGACACTCTAAGTCTCTTCCTGAAAAAGGATAATGTAAGCCATGAGATTACACAAACTGAAACGGGTCATGTCAGGAGCAATGATTTCAAGAATTTGTTGCTGTTTGGGTTTGCAAATTGCAATGCGTCATGCCGGTACTGCGAGAACAGAACGCTGTCTTGTTGAGGACTTATTGAGGAAGTCACGTACCAGCTCATGCTTTGGTCATCGTGGGTACTCAGATATACAATCTCGAGGAAGGGACATGGACTGAATTATGTCCTTTGGATGTTAACTTGGATGCTTGGTCTTGCAGGAAGGCCTCGGTATGACACCTGATAACAGGACATAATGAGCTGCAGTATGCGGAGATGACTTTGGAAAAGAAGAGGGCTGATTCGGTAAGAATTGAACTTCTATTTACTGCTACAGTTGTTTTATTTTCTTGGTGATTTAAATTGCATATATTGATCTTTGGTTACTCAGCACAAGAAAACCTTATGGAGCAGTGCAGTATACACATGATATTTTGTGTTACTGCTTGAAATCAGGTTTTACAAAAAAAAAAAAAAGTTGCAAAACAGGAATATTCCTTGGAATTTCCAATAAAAAATATACTTGGTGTGTCATCCTCTTTCCTCTGTGGGTGTTTTGCTTTGTAAGACAATGACTGGATTCCCAATAATAAAAAATATACTTGGTGTGTCATCTTCTTTCCTCTGTGGGTGTTTTTCCTTGTAAGACAATGACTGGATTCCCAATATATTCACAAATTCAAATTGAGATTAGTTAAGTCCAGGTTCTTGTCTTATGTAGGAAGAAGTCCTTAGTCTTCTTAATTTATATATATTAACTGAAAGCCAACAACTATATATTAACTGAAAAAAGCCAACAACTTTTTGATCAAAACTAAAAACCTACTCCCTAATCAGAAAGAGAAAGACAGAGGAAGGGCTCTAATTTATTCTCTCCGGTAATTACTGTTGAAATTTATGTTTATTTTCGCAATTTCTGTTATGTATTTCTTACAAATTCGCTATGAGCTTTTAGAGATTTCTTAGTTTTTATGTGCTATTTATTTTTGTTGCATCTTTAGTAAAAGTTGTTGCTATAAATTGTTGATGTTGGCAATGAATATGTGGATAAATTCCGTTAATTCAATCAAAGCTCTGGTGAACAATTTCATTTAATCTAAAAAATAAAACATTTTTCAATTTTTGAAATTCCATCAAATATAGTGAATGATTTAAACTTCAATTTCATTCAAAAGAGTCTTGAACTTAGATTGGATAATTTGACAATACTTCTTATGTGTTTGTGAAACATGTTAATTGACTGTGGCTTTCTTCTTGGTATAGCGAAAAAGTGCTCATGGATAGACTTGATGGTCCTGCCGATCTTATGATAGTGTCAGATCTTGACATGACAATGGTATGAGGCTCTTACTTGATGGTTTTCATGAGTTTTCAATTATTTTCTTCTAATTCATAGCATTGTGTTCTTTTACTGGCCAGGTTGACCATGATGATCACACTTCACAGCTAAGGTTCAATGCTTTGTGGGAATCCAGTTACCGTCACAATTCTTTGTTAGTTTTCTCGACGGGGCGTTCAGTTGAAACCTACAAGTGGTTGAAGAAAAGCTCACCAATGTTGACTCCAGATATAATTATAACGTCTGTAGGAACTGAGATAGCATATGGTGAATCAATGGTACCAGACAGTGGCTTTGAGCAATTTCTTAATAAAAACTGGGACCGAGACATTGTCATGGAGGAAACAAATAAATTTCCTCAACTGAAATATCAGGTATTGCCGGTTGAAACTTGAATGAAACTAACATGATAGCAGCTTTAAAATTGTGGTCTCGCATAGTTGTGGTTGGATTCTGAATAGTTGTGAGCTTGTATTGTGCAGTCAGAGTTCCAGCAAAGACGACATAAGGTTAGCTTTGACATAGAGAAGGAGAAAGCCGAGGGGGTGATGAAGGCTCTCTCAGAGCGTCTTGAAAAACGTGGGGTAAGATTCTTGGGATGACTTGTTTTGATTTGTTACAAAATTCTATTTTTTGATAGAAGTATGTCTTAATTTGTTGTCTCTATTCATCTCTTCAGTTCTTGTGTGGCTTCTTATTTGCCTTTTTTTATGAGCAGTTAGACATAAAGATAATTTTTAGTGGAGGCCATGCTTTAGATGTTGTACCAAAACGTGGAGGTAAAGGGCAAGCTCTTGTCTATTTACTGAACAAATTTGGTGACGGGAAACAACCCCGTAATACTCTTGTTTGTGGTGATTCTGGCAATGATGCTGATCTCTTCACCGTACCAGATGTGTATGGTGTCATGGTTTGTATCCTAAACATAGTTCCTTTATAAATGCAATCATTGCGTCAAAACAGTTTAAACCTGCAGGTTCTCTCAATCTAGTGTCACTTAACTCTGCTATGCAGGTAAGCAATGCGATGGAGGAGCTTCTGCTGTGGCACACCGAAAATGTGAAAAACAACCCTAAGATAATTCATGCAACTGAGAGGTGTGCATCTGGAATCATACAGGCCATTGGTCATTTCAAGTTAGGGCCAACCCTTTCACCGAGAGATGTTATGGACTTCCCAGAAGGCAGCCTTTCCATCACAAATCCTGGTCACGCAATAGTAAATTTCTACTTGTTCTACGAGCGATGGCGACGTGCAGACATCGCCAACTCCGGACAAAATATTCCCAACTTGAAAGCAATCTGTGTAAGTCCAGTATAAATTCCATGGTTAAACTTATTTGTTTTTACAGTCTTTCATTTTTCATATAGATGTTAAGGCTTTGCTTTGTCATTTAACGGATAACTGATGGCATTTGATAAAAGTCTGAAACAAATGCGTTGTTTGGTCTCTCGGAGTTGATGATATGCCCAGACTAATTAGCAGCTGTCAATTTTAGTCCCATCCATGGGAGGTGGATTAGGGTGTCTAATCTAAACATAGAAAAAAGACTACGTTACCCTAACTCCTAAGATTGTGACACGTGTTATCCTATTTATATACACTTGTTTAATCTTTTATATATATATATATATATATTATTTTTTGATAAACATTTTTTATTATTTTTTGACTTTTTTTCGTAAATTTTTACCATGAAAATCCTTGCAGTCATCATTATTAAATTTCAATCATGAGGTTCACGAGGACTCTTAAATTTTAAAACTGAAAATGACTGCAAAAAAGTCGTCATAGTTTAAATTTATAGATGACAACGAGTTTTCGAAGTCGTCACTGTGTTTCGATCATGACCACTGAACTTGAAAATTTGGGATGCTAATTTCAACCATGACTATTGTTCCCAATTTTGAAATAAAAATGAACTTGTATAATTTTTCATTTTTATCGTCAACGCTTGAAATTTTCATCACGACAATTTTTAAGTTTTAAATTAGAAATAATAAAAATAAACTTGTATAATTTTTCATTATAATCGTCAACGCTTGAAATTTTAATTATGACGATTTTTAAGTTTTAAATTAGAAATTGACAGTTAAAAGTCGTCATTAAGTAAGAGTTGTCATGGTCACTAAATTTGTACCATGACAATTTAAAACAGTGATCATGGTCACTAATTGTCATTTTAACTGTCAATTGTTGTATGTACATTGACAGTGCCCTTCTGGAGTCTTTGTCAATCCATCTGGAAAAAATCAGCGGCTTCATGATTGTTTAGATGAACTGCCAAAGCTTTACGGAGACAAACAAGGGAAAAAGTTCCGGATATGGGTGGACCGAGTTACCTCTGCACAAATTGGATTAGACTCATGGTCGGTTAAGTTCGATAAGTGGGAGTTATCTGGTAAGATCTATAGTCCTACGCTGCTTTTCACAGTAGCAGTCTTGTTCTTATGACTATGTTAATGACATTGCATTTTTCTCACCACTCTTTATATCGCCGCATCTTCGTAGATGAAGGGCCAAAAGGTTGCGCTTCTACTGTTGTATTACGCGCAAAGGTAAGACATTTTCTTTTCTTTATATTACTATACCATATCGATGCAAATCAAACTAGTTGGGGTTTATTGTGGTCTTCTTTTCATAGGATTTTGCATCAGATATGTTTGTTTGGATGCATATGGACCAGACCTGGTTGACTGGATTTGGAGCTACTGATCAAACTTACAGCTGGTTGTTCTAAATAAAGGCGTACATTGATTTTCTTCCATTTTAAGATTCATCTTTAAAGTGATCTGAGCTCTGCACAACTCTGTTGTCCTTGTGGCACTATATGATTTATATACTAGTCTTATTTATTCTTAATAATTTTACAAGTAACTTCGTATATATGCTTCAAAAAAAAAAAAGTAACTTTGTATATGCAGAGCAATATAGGATTCCCGCTTTTTATTCGGTTTAATCTCATCCAAGATTGCTTTTTGCAAACTATTGCCAAATTCATAACCAATTTTTCTTTGTACTGCAAAGACAGCATAGGTAAACCAAGAGTCAAATTTGCAGGGTATGAAATTGCATATTAAGCATGTAAGGAATGGAAGTTGTTAGGAGCTTGTAACAACTGGTCAATACCAAGTACAGCAGGAGCCTTCATAGGAGCTATCTGGGAAAAAAATTACATGAAGCTTCCACGGCCCGCAGAGCATTTCTTACTAGCTCCCAGTATTATAGAACACCAGGAATATATTGAGTCGGCTGATTTTAGTCAGATCTAGACGAGTTAAATCCAGCAGAAAATAAAAAACAAACAAACATGGTGTATATCACCAACAGGTTCGTACGCATTTATAGCTGAAACATGGATTTTAAACGTGGATGTGGATCTTTAGTGATTGCCATATGACATACCAAATAATTTTCACCTTCAAACTGTAACATACACCCAAGAGAACTTACCTAAAACATTACAAAATTCACCGAATCATAATCATAATCCGCAATACCGCATCAAAAAAAATAAAAAAATAATCTGCAATACGCGACAATAACTGTAGGACCAGAATATCGCTACAACGCTATTCCTGCGATATTAACATTTCTGCGAGCGTCACTGGTAATTCTTTAACAACGTTTCACGAGCGTCACAGAATACCAAAAAGAAACTGACGATGGAAGAGATAAAAGAAGAATATGTTGATCCTGCGATGATCATCATTCTTGCGATAGAGAAAATGATAGCGATTGCGATCTCATCGCAGAATAGATCCGAAATAGGAGGAAAACTTAGCTGTCATTCATTATGTAAATCCATATATAAAGGGCTCGATAGATCCAGAAGAGGATGATGTGTTTTTGAGAGTTGAAAGGGTCTTGAGGAGAGAGAAACTTCAAGAGAATAATTGTAATCTTGATTTCTTCCAATTCTGTAAACATTTCTGAGATTTGAATAATAATGTGTCGTTTAATCTTTAAAGTTTAGTCAAATTCCAACAGATTTCTATAGATTCTTAACAAGGGTGAAGTGTGGGAATTCCTGCAACTACAATAACATTACAGCTAATATTCCTCTCGGTTGTACTCCAATTTTGAACCCACCAGAAAAGCCAACATCCCAGTACAGAAACGCAAGCCTGTCGCCTGAATTTGAATTCCGGTATTGATTGGCAGATGTTGACTGTCTTTTGACCATGGGACTAAAGTATTGAATTGAATTCAGAAAAAAAGCACAAATTGAAAACTACAGTCACACCCATTTTTCACATTTTCTCCACTGTGAAACCCACGCCTAGAAATCTAAAGGCGCGCACCCATTTTTTAGGGAAAAATTATTCTCAAACCCATAGTTTCTTCTTCTTCTTCTTCTTCAATTCTTTTTCTCTGAAATTGGGTGATAAAATCAGTGGAAAGTTACAAAGATTCGAGAATTGAAAGGGGTTTTTACATCTGTTATGTTCAAGAACACAAGAGGAAGGAGAATTACACCTGCTACTGTTGATGTTGTTGTTAATGAAGTTAGGATTTTGAATCTAAGGTTGAAACTGAGCTGAAATTGCGAATCTGAAGATGGTGATAGTTTATAAAATTCTGTTTCGTTCTTTTTTCTTCTTTTTCTTCTTCTTCTTCAATTCTTTTTCTCTGAAATTGGGTGATAAAATCAGTGAAAAGTTACAAAGATTCGAGAATTGAAATGGGTTTTTACATCTGTTATGTTCAAGAACACAAGAGGAAGGAGAATTACACCTGGTACTGTTGATGTTGTTGTTAATGAAGTTAGGATTTTGAATCTAAGGTTAAAACTGAGCTGAAATTGCGAATCTGAAGATGGTGATAGTTTATAAAATTTTGTTTCGTTCTTTTTTCTTCTTTTTCTTTTTCTTCTTCTTCTTCTTCATCTTCAATTCTTTTTCTCTGAAATTGGGTGATAAAATCAGTGGAAAGTTACAAAGATTCGAGAATTGAAAGGGGTTTTTACATCTGTTATGTTCAAGAACACAAGAGGAAGGAGAATTACACCTTCTACTGTTGATGTTGTTGTTAATGAATTTAGGATTTTGAATCTAAGGTTGAAATTGAGCTGAAATTGTGAATCTGAAGATGGTGATAGTTTATAAAATTCTGGTTCTTTTTTTTATCTCTTCTTCTTCTTCATCATCTTCAATTTCTTTTCTCTGAAATTGGGTGATAAAATCAGTGGAAAGTTACAGAGATTCGAGAATTGAAAGGGGGTTTTACATCTGCTGCGTTCAAGAACATAAGAGGAAGGAGAATTACAGCTGCTAATGTTGTTGTTAATGAAGTTAGGGTTTTGAATCTAAGGTTGAAACTGAGCTGAAATTGCTCGAATCCGAAGATAGTGATAGATTTGTGTTTGCTGCTATTAAGAATTGGTGTTTGAGAGGAATCTGAGGTTGGTAAGGGATTGTGATAGAACTGAGTCGATGTTGGAACTGGATTCTCGACTGATGGTGGCATTGTAATGGTAATTGATCAACTGACTAGAAATGGAGATTTTGGTGATGGCAAGAACATGAGAACAAGGAGAGAGAATTGCAGGTGAAGGTGATGCTACTATGGACCTGCAGAGGATGTATGTATGAGAAATGGCCTAAGGAAATGGTCTTGAGTTGTTCTGTAGCTGCAGTTAAAGTATGGTTGGAATATTATGAGTTAATGAAGGGTTGAGCCAGATTCAGGTGTGTTGTACGCTCTAGATAAATGTTTAGGAGATGAAAATGTACAGCTGATGGTTGGTAGTGAAGTTGGAGTTACAAATATGGGTGATGCTGCAATTAAGAAACAAGAAAAGAATGTTACAAAAACTGGTAATGGTTTGTTGGTGTGGATTGAAGGCACTGGTGGTTGATATGAAACTAGAGTTGAAGTAGCAGGTGACTGTGGTGAAGCTGCAACAGATAGACATGGTGTTGGTATTGGTGCAGTGAAGTAGCCAGAGAACATGGAATGTAATTGGAGTTTCTGGTGTAGGAACTTGAGCTGAACATTGCAGCTGGATATACATGGAATGTAAATTAGATGTATGCTTATGGAATGTATTACAGAATGAACATAACAGGTTCTGGTGCAATGAACAGATGGGTTTGAAAAGATGCATAACATGTTATGGATTTACAAAAGTTATGCACCATAATAGGTTTTGGTGCAGTGAACAGATGCATAACCTATTATGCATCTACAAAAATTGTTGCATAACTTGTTATGCAATCCGGAAAATAGTTGCATAACACGTTATGCAACAACCTTTTTGTTGGTATTGAAACCAACAAAAAAAGGACTGCATAACTTGTCATGCACCTACAATAATATATGCATAACATGTTATGCAGTCATGAAAATGGATGCATAACCTGTTATGCATACGAAAATATGGCTGCATAATGCATTATGCATCAATTTTATCTGTACGCACTAAATCAACCAAAATAATGGCTACATAACCTGTTATGCAGTCGAGAAAATGGTTTCATAATTTGTTACGCGTCTGCTTTTTTCTGTTGGATTCAGGAATATACAGCATTTTAGTGGCTACATAACCAAAATAATAGATGCATGAACAACAATATGGTTGCATAACATGTTATGCATCTTTTGTGGTGTATGCATTTTGTGTTATGCATCTTTTTTGGAGTCTGCATAACGAATATGTAGTAAGTTTTCGAAAATTTTCCCTAAAATGATGATCACCTCCAATTTGGGAAATATAACCAGCTTGGGTACGCGTACGGGTATGCATACCTTAGTTGCCGGATTTGAGTTTACAAACTCAGCAGAAATTTTCGATTCGAAAACTTTAGTGGGTACATGTATGGGTAAGTTCACTTAAGGTGTCTGGTTTACTAGTTTGCAAACTACAAACTTAGCAGAAATTCTCGGTTCAAGAACTTCCGCCAGTACGCGTACGGGTACGCGTACCCAACCTGTCTCCTTCACCAATACCGCATGCACACATATGCACACACTTGGTTTCCGGTACATGGACTTATGTACTAATGTGCGAACACACTATATATGCTTATATCCATAGGTAGTTACGTAATCTCAACTCTACATTTCAATCATTGAAACATTCTTCTATAATGTTATAATAGTCGTTAGACATAAGAATCGACTATCATCATCAAAGCTATTTTCTAGATTGAAACGTCATCATGACTTTCGTCACGGGTAAAGATGAAAGGTGGTTAAAGCGAAAGCTTACCAACACATATTTCGAGAAAAAATAGGCGAGTGAACTCGGCTCGAAATAGCAAATGTGTATGTATGAAAACTATCATACTTATACGACTGTTGTCTCAAGAGTAGGAGATATATAAACTTTTGGGTGCTAGGTAAGTTCAAGTCTCCATATATATTTTTGGTCGGATGAAGTTCCACTGGTTCCTTGAGTAGTTCTTCGTCTTCGTAAGATAATCTCAATGGAGTCTGGTGATCAACTATACTTAATTATCCTAGACCTAGACTTAGTCATAAGTGATAGGTATCTAAAACACCTTGTTATGTATCTATTGTTTATGCTTTCTTTGCTTAGTTTTCTTGTAAATTATGCATCATATGTTTGCTTTTGAGTGTTTGGGTACTTTGGAACAAAAGAAGAGGAAACATGGCAAAAGTGTTGGAGGCGGACTATTTCTCATTATTTGCTTTTATTTCTTCATCTCTGTCTGAAAAGTATGTCGGCTTTAGTGATGCAAATTATGTCTCAAAAGCATGACAACTTTAGTGATGAAGAGACATTGAAGAGAAGAAGTGGACTTGAGAAGTAAAAGATAGCTGATGCTGGTGAAAGAATTCAAAGAAGAAGAAAGCGTTCATTTGGAGCGAAAAGGAGCAAAAAGACCAATTCACGGGTGAACGAAGCTAGCTACGGTTGAGCAAGAAAGAGAATAGGCATGTCAATTCTCTGGAACCGATAAGAAATTTATCATTTGGTTACCCCTTATCTACCTCAAAAGGGTGTCTATTTCGACTAGCCTTATTCTTACACTCACCCTAAAATTCAGAGAGAAAACAAAACCCTCATCATTGTCTATCCTCCACTTACTCCACCTGAAATTCAGAGATGGCTGCTTCTAAGATAAACCGAGAAGATAAGAAGAAGATATGAAGAAATTCTGTTGCTGCCATGGATCGAAGAAGAAGTGAAGAATCAATGAACTCAAGGGTTTGTGTCAATAGAAGTTAAGGTTTTTAACATATAGAATCGAAGGTTTACTTTGTCGATTTGATAAATCAGAGGATAACAATGGAGATTTGAGTTCTGAAGTGAATTAAAGAGATGGGTTTTGCAGTTACAATGGAGAATGGGTTCGAATTTGAAGAAGAGGATGAGATCTGAGATGAATCTAGTGATGTTAGGTTTTGTTGATTCTAGGAGATGCAGTTGGAGATGAAAATAGCAATGATCAGAGATGGGTACATGGAAGATGCAGTGCAATTGTTGATTGTGCTATGAGCCATGGTTGCAGGCTAATGGTGCAACTGATGGTGGTAGTTCTGAGGAATGGAAGACTGTGAATCTGAGAGCAACAAGAGAACAACACAGAGAGGTGAAGGTCTGCACTGAGTGTGTTGATGGTGGTTCTATCATGGATTTGAAGCTGGAAGAGATAATGCAGTGAGGTAGCTACAGATATTGCAGGTGGAATGGTTGAGCAACAAGATAGACTTGTTGCTACTTTTGGCTTGAGGAAATGATGGTGCTTACTGATGCAGTGAAGTGTTGATGATGTATATTGCCGGTGTTCAAATGGAACTGAGTCACAAGGAGATGGCATGGAGGTGAAAGATGAGTCTCTGCTGACAAGGATATGGAATTTATTGAGTGTTATATGTATGTTAGGCATTTGATGGGAGTAACGAATGGGTCATGTGGTGTTATTGAGATCAAAGAGGAGATGGTAGTGATGCTGTCTGAATGATGGATGACTGCTAGGGCTCGTAACACGGGTTTTCAAAGAATGTGTAGTCAAGAGTAGAGATTAGATGGCTCATGGGTTGTCTAGAATATGAGGCACTGGGTTTGACAAGGTTGCATCTTGGGACATCATTGCAGTGTGAGAGGTTGCATCTCAGATGGAGTTCGTGGTGATCTGGAGATGAATCTGTGTTACTTTTAGTGTTGCAGGTGGTATATGGTTCAGAGTTTAATGGAGTTATTACAGCAGGGCATTGCAGTGGTTGTTGGATATGAATGAAATGGTGTCTTACAGCTGAGAAGAATGGCAATAAACTGCTAAGGATGTTTGTGTGGACTGAGTTGCTTGAGTAAAATCAGGAAATAAGAGCAGGTCTGGAATTGCAGGTGGAGTGGCGAAACTATAGCATTTGGAAGCATTGGTGCTGCTTCTCAGCTGGTCATGGCTCGAGGAAAAGGTGAATGGGTGAGTTGTTAGTGCAATGGATTGGCAAGACAATGAAGCTGAATGTGTGTGAGCTGAAATGCAGAATGGGTTGGAAATGATTCTTAAGAAGATATAGGTGGTGTTGATAACAGTTCGCAGTGGCTAAAATTGAGCAAGGTATGAATCCGAGAAGGTGAAGTTGTTGGTGGTCTTAGTAACTGAAATTGGTATGATGCATATGTATGTTATTCAAGATGAAAGAAGGTGATGTTCTGATGCAGAGAAACACACAGAGCTGTGTTGAGCTGCAGTGGTCGAGCTAAGAAGAATGGATGCGTATAAAAATGAGTTATAGATGCTCATGGTGGATTTGAGACAATGACTACAGGATTAGAAAAAAACACGAATGCTAACTGCGGGGAATGGAACTGAATTGGAATGATGCAGAGGCTAAGTTATTGTAGTTGCAATTCAGATGGTGCAGTGTACACAAGAAGAACAAAGAATGAGAAGAATGAGTGATTGGGTAGGATGGAAAATGAGTTGGTGACTTTGTATTGACAATGAGCTGAGCAAGGGATTGCCGGTGATTGTGAAGGTGAGATGCTTGACCATCCATCATGGCTGGCTATGAAACAACGATGCAAAACAAGTTTATCTCGTGTCAAGACCACTCAATCTAGACAACCAAGTTAGACAACTGACTCAGATCTGATTCAACCAGTTAACCTGACTAACTTCTCACTGACTCGGTCTGAGTTTGACCGATCATCTGAGATCTTTTCCGGTGCCGGATTCCGGCCAACTTCCGCGATAAACCCAGTTTTTCGGCGACCTCTTTTGGGACATATTTTCACATGGGTGTTTCTCACATATGGGCTTGGTGGACATCTTTGTATTGGACCTTGGGCTTTGAAGACCTAGTTTTGGAAAGAAGAAAAGATACAAAAAGGAAAAGTTATACTTCTCTTGGATATCACGTATTTTCTGGGAGCTCTTGGAGATTGCTGAAACTAGGGTTTGCTTTCGTATTTAATTTTCATCTTCTTTATTTTGATTATGATGAACTCCATATCTATGAGTATCTAAATCTTATATTATTGGTTAAGGATGTAGTCCTATTTCTAAAGCTTGTGCTTGATTAATGGATTAGTTTTCTCTCTTGATTATTGTTCATATCTCTACTGTTTTTAATATCACATGATTGATGTATTGTGATAGGATTTAGATGTTTGTTTAGTTGAGTTGCCAATTAATTGAACTTGCATCTTGTCCATATCTATTTTAGGGTTTTTCATCAAGCGATAACCCAAATATAAGTAGCATGATATGATTATAGTTTGTAGTGATACACTCTTGTAATCATATGTTGAGTTTGACCCTTGTCCGAATTATCATGCGCAATGTATGACAATTGCATTGATTAGCCTATTTGCCAAACTTAATGCTCCTAGGAGTTGAACTTAATTAACGCAAGGCGTTAGGTTATTCTTTAGGTAGAATTCACACAGGCATCTCTAATGTGTGTGTTGGTGAACTTAGGAAATTATTGGATTATCTTGCTCTCTTGATATTCTAGGCTTTTGATAATATAAGAGATTAAATCGTAATTCTAATCATATATGCAAGAACATGTTTAAGATCGAAGATGAGTTCTTTGACCAATATATTTATCTCATTGATTACTTACAATTATTTATTTTTCTTTTAATTTACTTTTATTTCTTGCAAAAACAAAAAAAAATCAGAAATTCCCCCTTTTGGTTACTAAGAAACTAGAATTTTATAACAACAATTGCCTCTCTGTGGAAACGAACTCTTCCTTTCCTTGTACTTCATTTATATTTTGTTGAGTAAGAAAGTGAATTATTTTTGACGCATACGACTGCGATTAAATTTTGGCGCCGTTTCCGGGGAGGCATTCGGATTGTTATATAGTTTTTAGTTTCTTTTTTCAGGTACTGATCCCTGGCTCCCAAGAATTGGAATTATCGAAGGTGCGGGATAACTACTCGTGAAGGAACAATACTCCAAGCAAGAGTTGACGAGGCAGAAGAACTAGAGTTGGAAGTAGAGGAGGAAGTTGTAGAACAAGAGGTTCCGGTTGAACAAGAACCACCTTTTAAAGAAGAAGAAGAAGAAGAAGAAGAAGAAGCAATGGGTGATGCAAATCATACACTCAAGGACTTGGCTTCTCACAAGCTCGTTACACAATAGGGGTGTATTCAAACAAACTCTACTTTCGAGATCAAGCCGGGGTTGCTTAGAGAATTACCAAAGTTCCATGGCATGGTGAATGAAGACCCAAAAAAGCATCTTATGGACTTCCACACCATTGTCACGTCCATGCTTCCATCAGATATTGAGGCGGATGGTGCAATGTTGAAAGTTTTCGGATTCTCTTTGGCAGATAGTGCTAAAGATTGGTTGTATTATGTTCCACCATGAAGTGTCACAACTTGGAATGGGTTGAAGAAACTCTTTTTAGCTAGAGAGATATTTTCCTGCATCAAAGGCTACTCAAATTCGCAAGGAGATTTGTGGGATGAAGCAAAATATGGGAGAATCTTTATATGAATGTTGGGAACGATATAAGAGATTGGTGGCAAGATTCCCTCACCACAAATTCAGTGACGCAATGATTATCCAGTACTTCTATGAAGGACTCCAATCAAGTGATAGGAATCTTCTTGATGCTGCGGGTGGTGGTGCACTAGTGAGAAAGACGGTGGCACAAGCTAGAGAGTTGATTGAAAACATGGAAGCAAACTCCCAACAATTCTTTAGTTGTGGTTCGGATGTGCTTCTTAGGAGAGTAAGTGAAGTGAGCGAGGTTGAGGAACTTCGTCAACAAATGGGTAACATGACAGCAATGGTGTAACAAGTTGCAGCCACGATGATACCAAGTTCTCCTCAATGGTATGAAGACGCCAATGAACAAGCTAATGTAATCTTTCCAAATCATCAAAGACGGTATGATCCATATTCAAACACTTACAATTCGGGATGGAGAGATCACCCCAATTTTATCTATGCCAACAAGCTAGTCCAACAACCTACTTTCAACCGTTCGAGTGGATTTCAACCACAAAAACAACAATTCCATCTGCACCAACAACAATTTTAGCAACCACAACAATCAATGCAAAATCAAGGTTCTGATATCGATTCAAAGCTTCAAACAATGATGCAAGGCATTTCTACTATGTTTAAAGACATCCAACAAGAGACCAAGAGTGTGATCAAGGAGTTGCAGACACAAATGGGCTCCATGGCTATTGAGTTAAACCAGTTGAAGGCAAAAAATAGTGGGAAACTCCCTTCTCAACCTATTAACCCAAAAGGGGGTGTCAATGCTATTACTTTGAGAAGTGGTACACAACTTGTGCAGCCCAAAGTTACTGATTCGGGCAAGGTGGAAACACCAAAGGAACCTGTTTTGGAGGAGAAAAATAAGGATTCTCCCCAAACTTCTGAGGTACCTATTCCTAACTCTAAAACTCCAGTTTATACTTATCTTCCTCTATGTTTCCCTCGCAGATTTGCAAATTCCAAGAAGGAGACACTAGAAAAGGAGATTTTAGATATTCTCAAGAAGATTCATGTGAACATACCACTCATAGATACTATAAAGCAAGTTCCAAAGTATGCAAAGGTGTTGAAGGACTTGTGTACCAACAAACAAAGGCTCAAAGGTAATGAAGTGCTAAGTGTGGGGGAGAATGCTTCGGCAATCTTACAACACAAACTCCCACTGAAATGCAAGGACCCCGGTAGCTTTGACATTCCCGTCACAATTGGTAACACTACATTTAACAAAGCTATGTTGGATTTAGGTGCATCCGTAAATGTTATGCCTGCATTTATGTATAACTCACTTGATTTAGGTCCTCTTCAAAAGGCTGGAATTGTGTTGCAATTAGCCGATCGCTCTAATGTCTACCCAATGGGTATTGTTGAGGATGTTCTTGTGCAGGTTAATCAACTAGTATTTCCAGCAGATTTTTGTGTCTTAGAGATGGATGAAGGTTCACCGGACTCGTTTATTCCATTGCTACTTGGGCGTCCCTTCATGAAAACGGCGAAAACCATTATTGATGTTGACAAGGGAACGCTGACTATGAAGTTTGATGGAGAAATAATACGTTTCAACATTTTCGAGACGATGAGATATCCTAGTGATGTCCGCTCTTGTTTCTCTATTGATGTGATGGACACATTGGCGCAACAAATGTTTAAGTTGAATGGCGATGATACTTTGGAAACCGTGCTCACTACACATATTGATGATGGTTTGGAGTACGATGATGAGATTAAGGAAACCATTAGTTCTCTTGACTCATTACCGGAAAAATCTGCACTTAAGAATATTTCATATGCTTCTTTACCTTGCAATGATGAAAAACTTGTGCCTTCTATTGTTAAATATCCAAAGTTAGAATTGAAACCTCTTCCCGATCACCTAAAGTACTTGTACTTGGGTGACAATGAAGAGTTACCTGTGATTATTTCTAACGATCTTAGTGAATTACAGGAGCAAAAACTTCTAAGGGTGCTAAGGAATTACAAGAAGGCCTTAGGATGGATAATTACCAATATCAAGGGTATCAGCCCTGCCGTTTGTATGCACAAGATCAGATTGGAAGAAGTGCAAAGCCTACAAGGGAAGCACAACGTCGATTGAACCCTCCCATGATGGAAGTTGTGAAAAAGGAGGTACTCAAGCTTTTGTACGTGGGTTTTATCTACCCCATGTCCGATAGCAAGTGGGTAAGCCCGGTACAAGTAGTACCTAAGAAATCAGGTGTGACGGTGGTGGAGAATGATAAGAACGAACTTGTCCCAACTCGTGTACAAACCGGTTGGAGGGTTTGTATTGATTATAGGAAATTGAATGCCACCACTAGAAAAGATCACTTTCCTTTACCTTTTATTGATCAAATGCTTGAACGTTTATCTGGACACTCTTACTATTGTTTCCTTGATGGATATTCAGGTTACAATCAGATTGTGATAACACCAGAGGATCAAGAGAAAACCACTTTCATTTGTCCTTTCAGTACTTTTGCTTATAGAAGGATGCCTTTTGGCTTATGCAATGCTCCATCTACCTTTCAAAGGTGTATGGTAAGTAAGTATCTTTTCAGAATATGTTGAAAACATAATCGAAGTGTTCATGGAAGACTTTGGTGATTCATTTGACCTTTGTTTGAACAATTTGTTATTAATCCTTGAACGATGTGTTGAAACAAACCTTGTGTTGAATTGGGAGAAGAGCCATTTTATGGTAACTCATGGAATAGTTCTTGGCCATATAATATCTTATAAAGGCTTGGAAGTTGATAAATCTAAGATAGACCTTATTCGTGCTTTAGCCCCTCCCACTACGGTGAGGGAGATACGTTCTTTTCTTAGCCATGCAGGTTTTTATCAAAGATTCATCAAGGATTTTTCCAAGATAGCATCACCACTTTGCAACTTATTGCAAAAATATGTGGTTTTTAACTTTGATGAAAAGTATGTGGCGGCATTCAATCGTTTGAAAGAACTTTTGATTTCAGCCCCTATCATTAAACCACCGAATTGGAGCAAGCCTTTTGAGCTCATGTGTGATGCAAGTGACTATGCGGTTGGTGCGGTGGTTGGGAAGCGTGTGGGGAAGATACATCATGCCATTTATAAAGCTTCTAGGACACTCAACGAAGCCCAACAAAACTACACAACCACTGAAAAATAGTTGTTAGCTATTGTTTTTGCTTTGGAAAAGTTTTGCTCTTATTTAATTGGTACAAAAGTTGTTGTTTTTCTTGATCATGCAGCGCTTAGGTACTTGCTAATGAAGAAAGAAGCGAAACCAAGGCTCATACGATGGATTTTACTCTTGCAAGAGTTTGATATTGAGATCAAAGACAAGAAAGGAATTGAGAACACCGTTGCGGATCACTTGAGCCATCTTGCTGTGGAAAAGGAAGCTATACCATTGCGTGAAAGTTTTCCGGATGAGCAACTATTCTCAATTGCCTTTGGAGAACCATGGTACGCTGATATTGTTAATTACTTAGTTTCTAAACGAATCCCAAAGAACTTGTCTCGTGCTAGGAGGGATGAACTTAATAAGTTAGGAAACCAATACATATGGGATGATCCATACTTATGGAAACATTGTAGTGACCAAGTAATACGAAGGTGTGTTCCCGAATCTGAATTTAACTCTATCTTGTCTTTTTTCGACTCATATGCTTGCGGAGGACACTTTGGGAGAAGCAAAACCGCTCTCAAAGTACTAGAATGTGGTTTCTATTGGCCAACTTTGTTTAAGGATGCACATGCATTTTGTACCACATGTGATAGGTGCCAAAGAACATGCAATCTAGGTGCTCGAAATCAAATGGCACAAACTATTATTCAATTTGTTGAGGTTTTTGATGTATAGGGAATTGATTTTATGGGACCTTTAGTCAATTCTAGTGGAAATTATTATATCTTACTTGATGTTGATTACGTCTCAAAATGGGTGGAAGCTAAGGCCACCCCAACTAATGATTCTAAAGTTGTTTCAGATTTTGTGCAAGCAAATATATTTGCAAGGTTTGGAATTCCAAAGACTATAATTAGCGATGGAGGTTCACACTTCAAAAACAGGTTCTTGCAAACCTTGTTAAGGAAGTACAATGTGTCGCATAGGATTGCAACACCTTACCATCCACAAACAAATAGACAAGCCGAGGTTTCCAACCGAGGGGTGAAATCCATTATAGAGAAGACCGTGAATCCAACAAGGAAATATTGGAGTTTGAGACTCAATGATGCTTTGTGGGCGTATATAACCGCATACAAGACACCTATTGGGATGTCTCCCTTTAAGCTTGTTTACGGTAAAACTTGTCACTTACCTGTTGAAATTGAGCATAAGGCGTTTTGGGCTATTAAGCAATGCAATATGGAGTTGGATGGTGCTGGAAAGCAAAGGAAGTTGTAACTCCAAGAGTTAGAAGAGATTCGCAATGATGCATTTGAAAGCTCACGAATTTGCAAGGAAAAGACGAAGGCATTTCATGATAGTATGATTACAAAGAAACAATTTTTCATTGGGCCTAAAGTGCTTTTGTTTAATTCTCTCTTGCAATTATTTCCGGGTAAATTAAGGTCACGTTGGATTGGACCTTTTATTATGACTAATGTGTTTTCTCATGGTGCAGTGGAAATTCGTAGTTTAGCTACATGAAATGAACTTAAAGTGAATGGGCACCGGTTGAAACCATATTATGAGAACTTCTCTTCGGATGTCATGGAAGGAGTTAACCTTGTGGGAGTGCTCCATCTGGAGGAGTCTTAGCAAACAAGGAGCAAGTCGGTCTGACGACTTTAAACCAAGCGCTAAGTGGGAGGCAACCCACCGGTTTTGTATCTTTGTCTTTATCTTTTTTATTTTTTTAAGCATTTTATCTTTATTTTCTTGTTTTTCCATATCATTTGCGGAAATTCCCACCTTGAACTTTACTTTGAATGACTAAGTTTTACATTGACGACAATGTAAAGTTTAAGTGTGGAGGAGCATTTATATGTTTGTATAGTTAGTTTGTTTGATGCCTTTAGTGAAAAGAAGAAGAATTGCTTTATAAACTCCGAAATCTATAAACTTGTGCCTTTAGGATGACACTACCAATATAAGTGCATGGAACCATTGTGATTGCAGGAGTTGAGGAACCCATTAATTAACAAGGACGAACATAGCTCATGAATTACAAATAAAATGATACTCCCTCCGTCCCACTATTAAGTGACCTAGTGGATAACTAAATTTAGTTATACACTAGGTCACTTAATAGTGGGAAGGAGGTAGTAGTTGTTACCATATCTCGGAATGTCACCATATCACGTTCTATTTTTATTTTCCATATTTATCTATTGTTCTCTAAGTGATTTAGTGGGTCCCTAACATCGAATTATTATTACTGCTAGGATGAAATAAAGTGATTGAGTTACTAAAAGAAAAGTGAAAAATAAAATAAAATATTATTATTGTTTAATAAAGTCGACTCCTGGTTCCCTTGTATATGCCAGTTGAGTTGATGTAGAATTAAGATTGTTGACTGCTGGTTCCCTTGTATATGCCAGTTGTGTTGACACTAGAATTCAAACTAGTAGCTCAATCCAATAGGATGCACAGGTTCATCTTGGCGGTGACCTTCAGACAGATATGGGAAACACCGATCACTTGTCAACATTCGCAAACATCTACCTCTATATCCATCTTCTTAATCTTTTCATTGTGATTGTGGTTAGTTAGATTCCGAGTATTGTGGTTTGTTCCACTATCTAATTAGAGTCTTATTTACTTATATATGAATTGAATTTGCATCCAGGTACCTCCTCCTGTAGTCATTTTGGGTTCATTCATAGACTTTTCACAGGTAGCTGGAATTTGGAGTAAAATGTTTTGTAGGAAGACCTCTTTTAGACCTTCGCGAGACTAAAACTCATCCACTAGGGACACCTAGGGGTTCAAAGGCTTTTTATTTATGCTAAGAGTAATAGTAGCCTCGACGACATGGAGTTGTATGTATGTTTTATAATTATTTTGTTTGATTTTCTCGAGGACTAGCAAAGTCTAACTGTGGGGGAATTTGATAGGTGTCTAAAACACCTTGTTATTTATCTATTGTTTATGCTTTATTTGCTTAGTTTTCTTGTAAATTATGTATCTTATATTTTCTTTTGAGTGTTTAGGTACTTTGGAGTCGTTTGGAACAAAAGAAGAGGAAACATGGCAAAAGTGTTGGAGGAGGACTATTTCTCATTATTTGCTTTTATTTCTTCATCTCTGTCTGAAAAGTATGTCGGCTTTAGTGATGCAAATTATGTCTGAAAAGCATGACATCTTTAGTGATGAAGAGACATTGAAGAGAAGAAGTGGACTTGAGAAGTAAAAGATGGTTGTTGTTGGTGAAAGAATTCAAAGAAGAAGAAAGCGTTCATTTGGAGAGAAAATGAGCAAAAAGACCAATTCACATGCGAGCGAAGCTAGCTACGGTTGATCAAGAAAGAGAATAGGCATGTCAATTCTCTGGAACCGACAAGCAATTTATCATCGGGGTAACCCTTATCTACCTCACAAGGGTGGCTATTTCGACTAGCCTTATTCTTATACTCACCCTAAAATTCGGAGAGAAATAAAATCTCTCATAATTGTCTATCCTCCACTTACTCCACCTGAAATTCAGAGACGTCTTCCTCTGAGATAAACCGAGAAGATGAGAAAGAAGATATGAAGAAATTCTGCTGTTGCCATGGATCGAAGAAGAAGTGAAGAATCAATGAACTCAAGGGTTTGTGTCAATAGAAGTTAAGGTTTTTAACAGAGAGAATCGAAGGTTTACTGTGTAAATTTGATAAATCAGAGGATAGCAATGGAGATTTGAGTTCTGAAGTGAATTAAAGAGATGGGTTTTGCAGTTACAATAGAGAATGGGTTCGAATTTGAAGAAGGGGATGAGATCTGAGATGAATCTAGTGATGTTAGGGTTTGTTGCTTCTGGAACTGCAGTTGGAGATGAAAATAAAAATGATCATAGATAGGTACATGGAAGATGCAATGCAGTTATTGATTGTGCTATAAGCCATGGTTGCAGGCTAATGGTACTGCTGATGGTGGTAGTTCTGAGGAGTGGAAGATTATGAATCTTATAGAAATAAGAGAACAACACAGAGAGGCGAAGATCTGTACTGAGTGTGTTGGTGGTGGTTCTATCATGGGTTTGAAATTGCAAGAGATAATGCAATAAGGTAGCTACAGAGATTTCAGGTAGAGTGGTTGAGCAGCAAGATAGACTTGGTTGCTACTGTTGGCTTGAGGAAATGATGGTGCTAACTGATGCAGTGAAGTGTTGATGATGTGTATTGCTGGTGTTCAAATGGAACTGAGTCACAAGGAGATGGCATAGAGGTGAAAACTGAGTCTTTGCTGACAAGGATATGGAATTGATTGAGTGTTAGATGTATGTTAGGCATTTGCTGGGAGTAACGAGTGGGTCCTGTGGTGTTATTTATCTCAAAGAGGAGATGGTAGTGATGCTTTCTGAATGATGGATGACTGCTTGGTCTGGTAACACGGGTTTGCAAAGAATGTGCAGTCAAGAGTAGAGATTAGATGGCTCATGGGTTGGCTAGAATCTGAGGCGCTGTGTTTGACAAGGCTGCAGCTTGGGACATCATTGCAGTGTGAGAGGTTGCATCTCAGATGGAGTTCGCGGTGATCTGGAGATGAATCTGTGTTACTTTTAGTGTTGCAGGTGGTATATGGTTCAGAGTTTAATGGAGTTATTACAGCCGGGAATTGCAGTGGTTTTTGTCTATGAATGAAATGGTGTCTTACAGCTGAGAAGAATGGAAATAAACTTCTAAGGATGTTTGTGTGGACTGAGTTTCTTGAGTAAAATCAGAGAGCAAGAGAAGGTCTGGAATTGAAGGTAGAATGGAGAAACTATAGCAGTTGCAGGCATTGGTGCTGCTGCTCAGCTGGTCACGGATCGAGGCAAAGGTGAATATGTGAGCTGTTAGTGCAATGGCTTGGCAGGACAATGAAGCTGAATGTGTGTGAGCTGAAATACATAATGGGTTGGAACTGATGCTTAAGAAGATGTAGGTAGTGTTGATAACAGTTCGCAGTGGCTGAAATTGAGGAAGGTATGAATCCGAGTATGTGAAGTAGTTGGTGGTTTTAGTAACTGAAATTGGTATAATGCATATGTATGTTATTCAAGATGGAAGAAGGTGATGTTCTGATGCTGAGAAATACATAGAGCTGTGTTGAGCTGCAGTGGTCGAGCTAAGAAGAATGGATGCATATAAAACTGAGTTACAGATGCTCATGGTGGATTTGAGACAATGACTACAAGATTAGAAAGAAGAACGAATGCTAACTGCGGAGAATGGAACTGAATTGGAATGATGCAGTGGCTAAGTTATTGTATCTGCAATTCAGATGGTGCAGTGTACACAAGAAGAACAAAGAATGAGTGTTTGGGTAGGATGGAAAATGAGTTGGTGACTTTGTATTGGCAATGAGCTGAGCAAGGGATTGCAGGTGATTGTGAAGGTGAGATGCTTGACCAGTCATCATGGTTGGCTATGAAACAACGATGCAACACAAGTTTAGCCTGTGTCAAGACCACTCAGTCCAGACCGCCAAGTTAGACAGCTGACTCGGATCTGATTCAACCAGTTAACCTGGATGACTTCTCATTGACTTGGTCTGAGTTTGACCGGTCATCTGAGATATTTTTAGGTGCCGGATTCGAGCCAACTTCCGACGATAAACCCAGTATTTCGGCGACCTCTTTTGGGACATATTTTCACATGGATGTTTCTCACATATGGGCTTAGTGGACATCTTTGTATTAGACCTTGGGATTTGAAGACCTAGTTTTGGAAAGAAGAAAATATATAAAGAGGAAAAGTTCTACTTCTCTTGGATATCACTTATTCTCCGGGAGCTCTTGGAGATAGCTGAAACTAGGGTTTGCTTTCGTATTTAATTTTCGTCTTCTTTATTTGATTATTGATTATGATGAACTCCATAGCTATGAGTAGCTAAATCTTATATTATTGGTTGAGGATGTAGTCCTATTTCTAAAACTTGTGCTAGATTAATGCATTATTTTTCTCTCTTTATTATCGTTTATATCTCTACTGTTTTTAATATCACATGATTGATGTATTGTGATAGGATTTAGATGTTAATTTGTTTAGTTGAGTGGCCAATCAATTGAACTTGCATCTTGTCCATATCTATTTTAAGGTTTTTCATCAAGCGATAACCCAAATATAAGTAGCATGATATGATTATAGTTTGTAGTGATACACTCTTGTAATCATATGTAGAGTTGACTCTTGTCTGAATTGTCATGCGCAATGTATGAAAATTGCATTGATTAGCCTAATTCCCAAACTTAATGCTCTTAGGAATTGAACTTAATTAGCGCAAGGTGTTAGGTTATTCTTTGGTAGAATTCACATACGCATCTCTAATGTGTGTGTTGGTGAACTTAGGAAATTATTGGATTATATTGCTCTCTTGATATTCTAGGCTTTTGATAATATAAGAGATTAAATCGTAATTCTAATCATATATGAAAGCACATGTTTAAGATTGAAGATGCATTCTTTGACCAATATCTTTCTCTCATTGATTACTTCCAATTATTTACTTTGCTTTTAATTTACTTTTATTTCTTGCAAAAACAAAAAAATTTAGAAATTCCCCCTTTTGGTTACTAAGAAACTAGAATTTTATAACAACAATTGCCTCTATGTGGAAACGAACTCTTCCTTACCTTGTACTTCATTTATATTTTGTTGAGTAAGAAAGTGAATTATTTTTGACGCATACGACTACAATCAATAAGTAAACTAGAAATCAAGACGTATAGTTTTGATCACTAATATTTACAAACATGCTTGAGATAGCAATGCATGCGAGTTCGACCGACCAATGCTCTAACAATCTCCCCCTTTGTCAATTTTAGTGACAAAACTATCAATACACATGGATTAAAAAATAGATAAAACTTTGTAGCTTCTCGTCCACATGCTTGATCTCCTTGGTGCTTCAACATTACTCGAAAATTTCATCTTTTCCAAGTACTCCCATAATTCCATAGATGTTCAGTTCAGCAGCATAGTTGTTGAAGTCCCGTAGCCATAACAATGAGAAAACAAAAGCTCTCAATCATTGTTATACAGTGTCATAGTATTATTACACAACATCAAAGTTCTTATATCACAACTTCGACAATAATACTATGGTGATATGTATCACTCCCCCTTAGTCAATACTTTCGTCTCAACACGAAAACCACTCCCCCTTACATAATGATCTTAAAACCATATGTATTTGTAGTGTGAACTACATATTAATTCTCCCCCTTTTTGTCAATAAAATTGGCAAAGGTACGAAAACGGGATCCTAATGAAATTTTCACGAAGACGCTTCAAGACCAAAGAAAAGGACATATCAACTTTGTTTAGATGCAATCATAAAGCCGAAGCTAAATGCATTCATCAAGTAGTTTATAAATATACAAGATAACCCCTAAAAATTCCACAGCCGCACTCTCCACAAAGATATTGAAATTAAGCGCAAGTTCAAAAGAACTCTCCCCCATTTGATGTCATTCCCGAGAGAACAACAAGAGCGGACTTACTTTTAAGAAAAGAAGGATTTCTTTGGACACCAAAAACCACAAAAATGATTTTGTAGTCAAAATTCTCAATTAAACTAACCACAAGTAAACCCATGATTAATTTCACCGGAATACTCAATCAAATTTAAACACAAAAGTGATCAATTTAATTGAACATGCTTGACATAAGAGAACTTACGGAGCTATGACTAAGTTAACCATAAAGGAATGATTAACTCAATCGTTTTATGCTCAACACAGGAAAACCTTATGGAGCAATGTAGTATACACATAAGATATGGATCAGGGAAAGATCAATATTACGGCATATACAAGGATTCATTCTATTTTCCATCACTATTTGCACAATGACATACAATAAAAATAATCCTTGTAAACAAAAATTCATCTTATCTTTCTATCAATTATTTCCATAATGACATAATAGTTTCAATTTTTGTTTGTCAAAAGTTCATTGATCTTGTATCAATACTTGCATATCGACATATAAAAGAGATACCTTTTGAAATCATATGGGACAATAGTAGTTCACGGACGCAAACACACATATCCCATAACATATTGCAATATATAAAACCATAAAGATTAATACTGCAACAATCATCTTCCAAACAATTTTAGAGTTCAAATAAATAAATCTAAAAAACAAAGATGAAAATATTAGACATAGCTATGTGTAATCACAATAATGGCTATTCCAAACTCTAGTTATTCTTCCTAAAACACAAGAATAAAATTCTCATAAGAATACTTGCTAGACATTAAGATCTTTGAAAAATTATTTGTCATCCCCGAACTCCTTGTCGTCAATATCCATTGGAACATATGGTTCATGGAGGAAGGAGTCAATACCAATAAACCTTCTTGGCTGATGATGTCGAACTAGGGCCTTTTGAATTTCCAATGATCTTAAAACACAAGCCTTTATTTGTTGAATCTCTTTTCTTTCCAGCTTCAACTTTTCAAGAACACCAGAAAACTTCTGAGAGTTTGAAGGAACAACTCTTTGCTTCCTCGCATTCCTTCTTTTTCTTTTCAAAGTTTAAGGCAATTGAAATTTATCTTTTTCATTAGTGATTGATGGCTTAGCAATCATATTGATATATTTTCCATCAGAAGACATGGTGGTTGGAGTTTCCATGATATACAGTTTTGTGAGAGGAATTCACAAATAAAATTCAACAAGCAGTCTAAAGATATAAAGAGTATCAGAGAAGGAAAAAGGAATGTAGGGTTTTGAAACCTTTGAACAGGTTTGTACATGTCCAACTCAAAACCCTATAAAGAGTAGAATTGTAGATAATAACCCTCTTCTTTTGGAAAACATGTCCTTTCCAATATCAACAGTGATATAAAGGAATTCCAAAAATTAAACTACACAAATCTAAAAAACAAAAAAGTTTTTTTATTTTAAAGCCTGAGGTGTGCATGATATTGTCTCTTTTAAATAGGCATATGAGACAAGATGCACAAATACAATACAAGCAAGTTGTGTTGTGGTGAACAATAATCTGTCCACCATGATCCTTTTGGTTGGAATTCATGGAACCTTGCCTTTCTTTATGTTTAGACCATGTTTTTCTCTCTAATGGTCTAAATCTATCTTTGGAAACCACTCTCTTCGAGGAGGATAAAATATTACATAGCTCAGCTATTTTCTCTGCGAGTTTGAGCTTGGTAGCTAGATGATCTGCTTTCCGTTGAAGCTTGTTGACATATCTCATCTTGTGTTTGTACTTAAAACACTTTGAAAGTTCATGACCCTTGAGAGAACAATTGGAGCATGTCAACGCATAAGATGATTCAGGTGCCTGTGATATGCAAGCTTCTAGGCACAACGTAGATCCTGAAACATTTATCATAGAGTTTCCAAAGGAAGGGTCAATTGATTCTTCCATCTTGATTGGGTTCTCTTCTAAAAGATTATCCAAATTGATGTATATATATATATATATATGTATTTCTACAATTATCAAAATAAATAGTTTCACATAGAAGAGCAACACTTGATTTTTTGTCTTTATCAAAATCATAATTGTCAGACATCTCATCAAGTGTCGCAGCAAGACCTTTGTTCCCAGTGTATTTTCTACGATTTGGGAAATCATTTACAAAATGTCCAAATCCTTTACACTTAAAGCACTGAGGTATATCCTCATCATCGGTTTCATCAGTGTCCCTATTTTTAGGAGG
This sequence comes from Papaver bracteatum, assembly GCA_023529315.1. Lineage (NCBI taxonomy): Eukaryota > Viridiplantae > Streptophyta > Magnoliopsida > Ranunculales > Papaveraceae > Papaver > Papaver bracteatum. Next base: position 467,312 of record JAJJWX010002250.1, on the reverse strand, counting down.
AATACGATTATGAGGTTTTACTGATACTTTTGGATTATCTCTGGTGAACCGTTTACTTATCTTCGATAGAAGGTCCCTAAACTTTCTTGTGATCATCGAGACCGATTTGTCAAGATCTTCATATGATGAATCAGTCTCAGAGTGATCGTCTTCAGAGATATAAACATTTTTACTTTTATCAATTAATTTTGTGTCTTTCAGTGCTTTGAACGCAACATCTTTAGATTTGGATGAATGGTCGTGATCAAAGATCTTAAGCTTCCCTACCAGCGTATTTCTGGAGAGATTATCAAGGTTATTTCCCTCAATGATGGCATGTTTCTTAGAGTCGTATCTTGATGGCAGCGATCTGATAATTTTCATCACAATGTCCTTTTCAGGAATAGTCTTACCCAATGCAAAAGATGCATTAACAATTTCAGACACTTTGTGATTAAACTCATCAAATGAATCATCATCTTCCATACGAAGGTTTTCCCAATCAGAATTAAGGTTTTGAAGCCTAGCTTCCTTTTCACTGGTATTACCTTCGAATACGGTTTCTAAGATATCCCAAGTATCTTTAAACCCAGTGCAATTTGACACAAGGTGCTGAAAATTTGGGGGTAATGACATGTATGATGGCATTCAAACCGTCAGAGTTTTTCTTTGCAACAAGTATCTCATCAGCATCGTATTCACCAATATTCTTTGGAAAAGTAGCGTTACCTATTGCCACAACGGGAGCATCATATCCATTAACAACATATACTCATGATTGAAAATCACGCGCTTGAAGAAAATCTCGCATAACAATTTTGCACCATAAGTAATTAGAGCCATCGAAGACTGGTGGTACATTAATAGAGATAGCACCTCTGTCCATAGAGTCAGATCGCTACAAACACAGACTGATAAGGTCTTAAACGTGTTTTCCTGCTCTGATACTAATTCAAAAAGCGGGGGTCTAACAACCTTGCCCAATATTTCGATTAGCAATCTGTATGGACTAACTTGAATATACTTTTAAGATAATCAACTAGACAGTCCGACTCAATCTTAAATAAAAAGTATATCAAGGAGTTAATATCTCTATCTTTCTATTTGATCTATACTCAAACAAATAGAAATTTGCGAATCTTTATCAAATACAAGAGATATAAACTTGGATGGTACCAAAGACCAATATCCAAGGATCAATCAATTTCCAATCAACAACCAAAGGTTGTATTTCACAATTGATCGATACAACGCACAACCTGTGATATTTCAATTATATAACAAAATATAATGCGGAATAAAAATAACATATACACCAGAAATTTTGTTAACGAGTAAAGCGCAAATGCAGAAAAACCCCAGGACCTAGTCCAGATTGAACACCACACTGTATTAAACCGCTACAGACACTAGCCTACTACAAACTAACTTCGGTCTGGACTGTAGTTGAACCTAATCAATATCACACTGATTCAAGGTACAGTTGCGCTCCTTACGTCTCTGATCCCAGCAGGATACTACACACTTGATTCCCTTAGATGATCTCACCCACAACCAAGAGTTGCTACGACCCAAAGTCGAATACTTTAATAAAAAAATCTGTATGACAAAGAAAAGTCTACGATAATAGATAAATATGTCTCCCACAGATAAACCTAGAGTTTTGTTCCGTCTTTTGATGAAATCAAGGTGAACATGAACTAATCAATAACCCAGACTTATATTCCCGAAGAAAAGCCTAGAATTATTGATTACCTCACAATAATCTAAATCGTATGGTAGCGAAACTAGATATTTCGGAATCACAAACGATGAGACGAATATTTTTATGATTTATTTTTATCTTGCCCTATCGAAGATATAATCTCAAGCCAATTATTCAATTGAAATCGTACGATAGAAAATGGTAAGATCAGATCGCTCAACTACAAGAGAAGTAGTTTCGTCTGGCTTCACAATCCCAATGAAGTCTTTAAGTCGTTAACCGACGGGATCTCGAGAAGAAACCTATGGCTAAAGGAGAATCGACTCTATCAAACTAACTAGGATCACACAGGAGGTGTGGGGATTAGTTTTTCCAGTTGATAGACGTCTCCTTTATATAGTTTCCAAATCAGGGTTTGCAATCTAAGTTACCTTGGTAACAAAGCATTCAATATTCACCGTTAGATGAAAAACCTGATTTATCCAAGCTAATATCTTTCAACCATTAGATCGAAACTTAGCTTGTCACACACACAAATGAAATGTATTCATTTAGGTTTGAGTAACCGTACCTAAACGTGTACACTTATTTGGTTCACAAATAGTTAACCAATGGTTATCCATATGATCACTTTCATATCAACCATATTCATCTTCTTCACAACTAGTTCAATATATTGACTCAAAAGAACTAGTTGAAGAGTTGTTCAATTTCTTAGATATTTATACATAGACACAATTGAAACAAAATCGGTTTGATTCACTTGAATTAATTCATGAACAATATAGCCATGGTTTGCAAAGATTGTATTCCTTATTGATTTATTGTTTAAGTTCATGAGCTAACCGATTTGAGAAATATAACCAACTTGGGTACGCGTACGGGTATGCGTATCTTAGCTACCGAATTTAAGTTTACAAACTCAGCAGAAATTTTCGGTTCGAAAACTTCAGTGGGTACACGTACGGGTACGTGTACGTGTACCTAAAGTGACTGGTTTACTCGTTTGCAAACTACAAACTCAGCAGAAGTTCTCGGTTCAAGAACTTTCTCCAGTACGCGTACCCAACCTGTCTCCTTCACCAATACCGCATGCACACATATGCACGCACTTGGTTTCCGGTACATGGACTTATACATTAATGTGCGAACACACTATATACGTTTATATCCATAGGTGGTTACGTAATCTCAACTCTATATTTCAATCATTGAAATATTCTTATATAATGTTATAATAGTCGTTAGACATAAGAATTGACTATCGTCATCAAAGATATTTTCAAGATTGAAACGTCATCATAACTTTCGTCACAGGTAAAAACTGAAAGGTGGTTAAAGCGAAAGCTTACCAACACATATTTTGAGAAAAATATAGGCGAGTAAACTCGGCTCGAAATAGCAAATGTGTATTTATGAAAACTATCATACTTATACGACTGTTGTCTCAAGAGTATGAGATAGATAGACTTTTGAGTGCTAGATAAGTTCAAGTCTCCACATACCTTTTTGTTAGGATGAAGTTCCATTGGTTCCTTGAGTAGTTCTTCGTCTTCATAAGATAATCGCCATGGAGTCTGGAGCTCAACTATACTTAACTATCCTAGATCGAGACTTAGTCATAAGTAAACTAGAAATCAAGACGTATAGTTTTGATCACTGATATTGACAAACATGCTTGAGATAGCAACGCATGCGAGTTCAACCGAGCAATGCTCTAATACTATGATTTTGTATAAGGACTAATGAGTAAAGTGCATTTACCTCATTCTATAAAATCTCTAACGAGTATTCTCATAAGTTGTTAATTATCGCTATGGATCTTCAACAACAAAGTGCTAAATGAACACATGCAGAACATTATAAAAACTTGAAGTACGAAGAATTCAAGACGTGTATTTAAGAACCAAGGAAATCAAGCTCGGCGGATTGATCTGAAAAGTTTATTCATTGTGTCCATATGTATTGAATATAGTTTTGTCACTAAAATTGACAAAGGGGGACATTATTAGAGAATTTCTCGGTTGGACCCAAAAGTTTTGCTATCTCAATCTTGTTCTCAATGTTAGGCGATCAAAACTATATCTTAATTTCTAGTCTACTAAATCAAGTTTCGGATAGGTTAGAATTGAAGTTGAGTATCAGATATCACCCTTGAAGAATGAAGAACGACGAAGACATTTGGAGAATTTATGTATCAGGTATGTGAAGACTGAACCATTCTGTTTTACTCATTATACCATCATTCTATCTATTGAGACTATGTCGTATGACTTATAATAGATTTGTAAAGAAGATGTTTTGAGTGAAGCGTGTCTTGTGAAAAATATCGAAATATGATTTAGTGATTAATGTTCAAAGGTTCTTAACAATATTAGTTTTATGAATTAATTTGTGGATCAATTGAAAAGTTCCAATGCAAATGATTATATCACTTGAGAATGCTTCAAACATGACAATATATAGAGAAATATGAACTTACTGAAATTTTTACTCAGGGAAGGTTGGCGAACTAGTTCACAAATCATAGATATCTGAGATATAGAAATGCAGGAAGGTTTGCGAACCAGTTTGCAAACATAAAGTTTAGTTGGGAACAGTTCACGAACCCGATTGGCGAACCGTACGTGGTAAACTTATTTTTATAAGTTGGATAAATTGGCTAGCAATTGGCGAACCCGGTTCACTAACCATGGTAAACTGAGTTCGGTAGTCTAGTAGGGTTGGAGAACCCGGTTCACGAACCGTAACACCCTGACTCATGAACAATCCCTGCAGTTGGCAAACCATTGTACCAACTGTCCGGAAATGTTAAGCAGATGCTTAAAGACTTATAATTTTTTTATATGTTTAGCATTTCTAGAACTCCCTTAAACACTTCTAAGATTTCATTGATCACTTAAACACTTATGTGTGTGACTTATGATTAATTTTTTAGGTGTTTAAATGAACATCAAATAGCTTTTAGTTCTTTGGATAGATTTCCAAACCGAACAGTCATATACACTATTCAGTAACCGAACCTATATGTATAGTCTTCTATTATAGTTTCAAATGAAGACCTAATTTGTTTGCTTGATTCTCAATTTATCTTACCTTGAATTCTAAGCTAACCTTGGTCTATGAAAACTATAAATAGAGCATCTCAGTCAAGTGGGAAAATCAATCCCTGAAACTTTGTGTCCTAGTTGATTCTAGAGTTGCCTCTACCGACCTTTTAGCTCTACGAATAAAAAACTTCGCTTAGGGATCATGAATCCAGGTTCGACTATCTTTACCTTGATAGTTCGTGAATCCTAGTCTTTCTTTATGTTATCGAGGATCTCATAATCTCTTTCATGCAAGATATATAGTAATCGCAAAGTTCTCATCGTCTCAGATTTTGTGATTCGTTAAGATAGATGTCTAAAGACTGATCTTAGTTGATCTTTCGACGATTTTTCTTGAGAGGTGGTTAAGAATATAGACTTCTCATTGGGAGTTGAAAGTTTCGGATTTATGAGGTTTGCTAGCTTGTCTATTGTAAACAGATTTCCACACCTTGATTTTTGATCTAAACGGAAATAAAATATGCTTATCTATTAGAGGTAGATTCGCATCAAAAGTTCTCACTTTGGCTAAAGCAACTCTTAGGGTGTAAAGCTCGTCATCTAAGGGAATCAAGTGTGTAGAACCTTGCGAGGTTCAAGAGACGTAAGGATAACGGCTGTAACTTAATCGCTTGGAGGGTTGTAGGTACCGAATATCGCAAGACATTAGCTTACGAACATTGTAATAAATATAAGAGGAAAGAGTTACAAAACGATGCGATGATAGAGGAAGCACGGGGAAGTATAAAGATTTGCGAAGATAGAATAATCTTACGAAGATGTATTGCGATATTTCGCAATACATAAACATCTTTACAAATTTCCCTATAAATAGGAGTTCAGATGTAAAATTCGAGAGGTTCCTTTAGTGAGTGTTAGAAAATATCTTAGGAAAGAGAATAGAGAAAGTTGTAACTATTCTAGTTCCATTTAGATACTTTTATGTAATCAATTGAGAGAATTAATAAGAAAATTGTCATTCATCATCAAGAACTTCTTAAGTTTTACAAATTCTACTGAGGGTGTAGTTGTAGGTAATTCTGCAACTACATAATTGGCGCTAGAAATAGGGACTTGAAGAATTCCTGCATCAGAGAAATGACAAGAAGAAGAAACATATCAGAACCATTAACTGCAGTAAGAAGAAGTGTAAGACTCGCATGAGGAGAAGCAAATATGACAGGAGAACCTAGTAGGAGAGGGAGTAATCGAAGAAATCAAGCTCAACAAACAATAGATCATGATCAAGTGAGTATACACACTTGGAGAACTGATACACCAGCAGAAGAATATAGAGCACCACAAATCAGAGAAAATGGGAGACTGATGGGAGGAACAATTCTTGAAAGAGAAAGGGAGGTATTAGAAACATTGAGACAAGGAATTCAAGAAGAACGAAGGTTTGAAGCTGAAGAACGTGCTAATCTAACAAGACAAAATCAAGAATTGAGAAGGGAAAATGAGATGTTACAGAGGAGGAAATCTCAAAGTGTTGCAAGATCAAATGTTAGACCAGAGAGAGAAGGACAAAATTCACCAACAATCAATAATGAAAGTACTATGCAAGGACAAGCACATAATCAAGTTGAAAGAAATCAAGAGAATCGCTTCATTTTAGTACCAAACCACGAACAAAACATGGAGAATTTACGAACCAGGCCAAATCCTAGAGAGAACAATCAGAATGGTGAAGAAAATCGAGGGGAAGAGTCAGCTGAGGGACAACAAGAAGTACATCAAAACAATTACGAGAATGGAGTAAGAAGACGTGAAGAGGCTCATAACAATCAAAATATTGAGTGTGAAAGAATTATCAGAAGAGTTGGAAATCAACAAACAAAAATGGCAAGGAATGAACCAAACTTTCGAAACAGAATACAAGCAAATCAAGAAGAAATAAATCACAGGAGGAGGAGAAATGAAGAAGAAAAAATTCCTGATATTCGCATGAGAAGGATGAGAAGAATAGAAAGGGAAGAACAAGAATTTCAAGATGCTCTGCAACAAAACAATTGTGATAATTTAGAAAGAAGATATTTGCAAAATTGTGCAAATGAAAACATTAATGAAGAATATGATAGAATGCGAAGGATCGCAAGAGAAGAGACGCAAGAACGTAGAAGAAGAGAGGCTTCGTTGAAGAGGCCAATGGATGAGAATTCTGAGGCAAATGCACGGATTTTTCGAGAATTAGCGGAAATTAGAGGGATGATAAACAATAGAAGAGGAGGAGATAGAAGGCAACTAGATGAAGCAATAGAAGAAGCTGCGAGGACTCCATTTTCTAGAGAAGTACAATTGGGAGGGATTCCACCAAAATGCAATCTGCCTACGCTTACCAGTATCTTTGATGGGACTTCATGTGCTATTCAGCACATTAAAGCATATATAAGATGCATGTTACAATGGGAGAATCACGATGTTGTATTATGCAAGTACTTCGCATCAAGATTAACATGAGAAGCTCTAAAGTGGTTCGAAGGACTTCCTAAGAACACTATTACATCATTTAATCATTTACAAGCAACTTTCCTTGGAGCATACATCACAAATCATTCCTCACAGCTTGGTATTGAAGATGTGTTTGGTTTAAAACAAATAATTGGTGAAAGTTTGAAGCATTTGGTAAGAAGATGGAAGACTATGTGCAGTGATATGGAAGGGGGCGTAGATGAGAGATACTTGATTCTGTCTTTCATAAATTCGATGTTCGCAACTGAACAACTGTATGTTCAAATCTTCCGAAGAAAGAATTCCATAATGATGACAGAGTTACGAGAGTTGCAAGAGGAGTACATTACATTAGAGGAAAAGCAAAACAATATGGAATCATACCCAGTAGCAAACACTAACAATCAAGATACAGGAGCAAACTTACTTCCTAAAATAATTAATGTTGTAGCAGGTACTTCGCAAACATCCTCGCAAACTTCTTCGCAAATTTCAGAAGAGAAGAAAATCAATAATATCCAACCAAAGATGGTAGCAATGGGTAGAAAAGATCAAGAAGAGTATGATAGAGAGAGGAATTTCTATAATCGAGGAGGAAATAACCAGATCCCAAGATTAGATCAACAGCAAGAAAATTATGGGGGACAAAGGCAAAATTATTTTGGACAAGGGAATCAGAGACAAAATTATAACAATGGTCAAGGAGGTCAAAGAATGATAAGAGAAGAAATAAAGTTGCCACCTTTGAATACAAGTGTAGAAAAGATATGGCAGGCAATTATCCTGATAGAACATATACCAACTCCATGGAATATGGGAAAGGAACCACCAATGGGTCCAAGAAGTCATGAATTTTGTTCGTATCATCATTTTCAAGGACATTCTACAAATAACTGCAATAATATCAAGAGGATTATCTTGCGAATGATTGATCAAGGAAAACTGGATCACTTTTTACTTAAGCAAACACAGTCGCAACAATTACCACAGGCTCCAGTCATAACTCGTAGGGAGAACACAGTACAATAAAAGGGAAAAGAAACCCTACATATAGAAGTGGGGTCAAAAGCAAGGAATGTTTTATGTAATTCTATTGTTCACTCATATAAAACCATAGAAGATTTTCATGATAATGTGTTAAGCAGGGTATATGCGAGGGATGGTGAAGGAAATGAGATAATGAACATCGAAAAAATTTCGCGACTTGAAGATTGGCAGAAGCGTGAAATTTCTTTTGAAGCTACTGAAATTCCAGAAGGTTGTGAAGTACATGATAACCCATTGGTAGTAAGGTTAGCAATTTTCATGAATATGGAAGAAAGTGAAGATGATATGGAGGAAGAATCAATTGGTCTTAATAGAATTTTGATTGATACGGGAAGTTCTGTCAATATCCTATTCTATTATGCTTACAAAACTATGGGGGGAAAATACGCAGATCTAATACCTTCTACCTAGAGGATTTATGGTTTTAATGGAACTGCTAATAAACCTAAAGGAGAAGTAAGCATGCGAATTCCCTTAAGTGGAATGCGAACTGAAATTCTGTTTTGCGTTGTTGATGTCGAATCACCGTATAATGATTTGATAGGAAGACCCTGGCTTCATGGAATTCTGGGTGTAGCTTCCACTCTACATCAATGCATAAAGTTTCCTCATATGAAGGGTGTTGGAGTTATCAAGGGTGATTGGGTTGAAGGCAAGAAATGTTACGATACAGAGGTAGAAGTTTGCGAAGGAAAAACTACTGAAAAGGAAAATTGGAGAAAAAGAGCAAAGGATGTAAAAAGAAGTGAAAATTTAATGGCAGAGGATTTAGACATGAAAGAATAAAATTACAATATTAATCATACAGGAAATTTACGAGGATAACAAAGGGTGGTGATTTGCGAAGGAAGAAGAAAGAAGGTAATGAAACAAGAAGGTAATCAATATGTTTGCTCGTAAAGTATAACAAGATATACGTTAAGGAACAAGAAATTGAAATGAGGTATTTTGCAACACAAGAAATATTTTGTGATAAAATTTTACGAATTAAAACAATTTATTGCGATTAACTTTCATGGAAGAAAGACGCAAACATTAATTTGCGAATAAAAGACCGCAATCTGTGATCAGCTTTCAAAAAAGAAAGAAAGCCGCAGAAATATTACACAGGCAAACCTTTGTGGCGTACACCCTAGTTCGCGAAGAAACATTTCGTAAGAGGCAAAGTCCTAAAGTGCGTCATTTAAGGGGGTACCTATAAGCATGGCTCAGGGACACCGGAACACCACCAAGGAACCTGAGTACATGGACCTTTACGGGGTACAACCCAATAACTGGGTACCTATCCGGGTTACACACCTTGGATTCTCACCTAATCTTGCGACATTACGCAATATTATGCGATGTAACATGATTTAGGTTGGGAGACTAAGGCATACTGTCTTTCCCAAGAAGTGCAGAAAACGATCAAGGCACCGAGGTACACGGTTGATTCAAGAGTTTCGGGTGGGCTTGAAGCACATCTGCCATTTTTGACAAGTCTTGGCAAATGATGCACTTGGCCCAAAGATACACCATAGGGTGCAACCTTGTAACTATAAGCCCTATAGGCAAAAAGGATAAGAGGTTGCGATCAAAAGCTGGTTGTTTGCAGAACCGGATGGGAAGATCTAACCTTGTATGGTCGATGTACGCTTCCTTGAAGGGGCAACCAAGGGGAAGATAAAGGGCAGCACCCTCCATTAGGGAGTTGATACGTGCTATAAGACGCAAATGTCACGAGGCTTTTTGTTTGCAAAAACATGAAGGCTTGTCATATTTGTGCAACAACTGAATTTCTGCGAGCATTCTAAAAAAAAAAAAGGAAAACAAAATATACAGAAAAAGAGAACTCGCAGAACATAACAAAAGAAGTTAAGATGAGATCAATGGGTTATTACATGAAAGTGTAAAAACGTCCTGAGATTTCATCGCGAGACGATAATGTCACGAGGTTGTATATTCGCAAGAATGTTCAGACTTGTCATATTATCTCAAATACAAAAATATTATCACAAAAGAGGTGGCAAAATAAGACCTTTACTTAGGAAGGCAGGATAAGACCACATCAATCAATGAAATTTATTCCATCAATATTGTTGAAGAATTTTTACAAGAATATATATCATGAAGTTCTGACAAAGAAGGCAATTCCGTCAATATCATTGAAGAATTTTTCCAAGAATATATATCATGAAGTTCTAACAAAGAAGGCAATCCCATCAATATCATTGAAGAATTTTTACAAGAATATATATCACGAAGATATAACAAGAGATGCGATTTTACTCGCAATCAAAAACAGATAGTTCGTATTCATTAAATTTTACGAATTACATACTTCTTATACTTCTTCATACATTGAATATTTCTCCACAATTTAAATATTTCTTATAATTCTACAAGAACGTTTCATATTTAATATACTTCTTCAACGAATATTTCATATCAAATTTTGCGAAGGTTAAATACTTGTTATACTTCTTCATACATTGGATAATTCTTCACGGATTGAATACTTCTAATACTTCTTCAAAGATATTTTAATACTTCTTATACTTCTTAAGGATATTTCATACCTCGTATTTCTTATATTTCAAAGGGAGGATTTCTTATTCACAATCGCAACAAGCTGAAGCTTCGCAAATTATATTGAGGCAGATATTCTAATACTTCCAACAATGTTTGATCATCTGAAGAGCAATAATAGGGGGAAAGGGAATACTAAGTTAAGTCTTTAAGATATATTATTTCTCTCCACATGATCAAGTTATGCGAATAAGGGAAGCACTCAATCAAAGAAAGATCAATTCATCATCGCAAAATTAAGACATTAATACTAGTTAAACTTCAAAAAAGAAATTGTTGGTTGATCAAAAGTGCAGGAAAGAAGAAAGTATTGTATTCAAACAGACAATATGAAAAGAACTAGAGCAGATATACAAAAAAGAATAAAGCTATTTTTCAGGTGATTTATTCCCATCAAAATGATCTTCTTTTTCTTCTTCGGAGAGATCATCTTCAACTTCACTATCGGAGATTTCCAGATATGGAGTATCCTCAGGAATTTCTTCAGAAAGGAGCGTCTGGTACTTCTTGAGAGGAATTTGATTGTCTTCACAAATCTTGCGAGTCATCTTAGCTCGGAAACGCTTGACATATAAGCTATGGTTGTTCTGGGAAATTAGAAGTTGAGATCTTAAATTAGAAATCTTCTGGTTACGACCGGAAATAATAGTTTCTAGATCATCATTCATCTTCGCATAATTTTCTGCAGCAAGGGAAGAAATTAAGGAATTGGTTAGCAACTTACGAAGGAAAAGTAATTAAAATACTTACCATTATGAAGAATTTACCTTCTAATTGTTTCTTATCATTACGAAGAGAAGAGTTTTCAAGATTTAGTTGATTATTCTCCTCGAGAAGAGAAGAACTATCAGCTGCGATGCTCGCAGATTGTGGATTATCTTCGTGACGGGATGTTAATTCTGCATTATCAATACTTAAATCCTCTACTTTCTGACGAAGTCTTGAATTTTCATCCTCTAACTTCTTACAACGGCTTAAAGTTTTCTTCTCAGCAATAGAATGACGTCTTTCCCAATCGAGCAATGCAACAAGCTAACCCTTCCAACCTGAACGAATAAAAAGGGTTAGAAATTAATGAAATAAGGGAAACAAACAAGGAATAGAAAAGAAACTTACCATACTCCCTAAAGCATATAATGTAGCAGGAGAGACGAATCTTGAAATTCCATTAAGAGAGTTGTTATTGAGTACAGTAGGAACTTTGCAAGCCTTCGCAATAAGCTTACGAGCATTCGCAGTAGGAGAGTTTCCTAACCCACGAGAAGAATGGAGAAAAGCCTCAGATACACGAACCATTGTTGAATCAAAAGTTTTCGTGTTACTATAATCTTCATCTTCACCTTCATCAGCATCATCATCATCATCTCCTTTATCAGAAAAGGTATCAGAATTAAAATTAAAGTCCTTCTCAGGAAATTTATCATCTTCATTACTTTGATCTTCATCAACATTCTCACTAGAAGAGATCACATTGGAGTAAGCATTGGTTGAGAGTTTCTTCTTTTTCCTCTCAAAAACAACATCCTCAAGTTTCCTTTTTCCTTTGCGAAGAGCATCATCTTGATTACCAGAATTTTGGGTACTCTTCGCAGAGCGAAGCGTTCTTTGTCTCGCATTTAACCTTTTGGAAGAAGTAGAGTTCTTATTCTCACTCGCAGCAACCTCAGGAAGATCAGGAAGAGCCTACAAATTCAAATAAGGATAAGAAACAGAGGCAACAATATATTGTTTTAATAACATATAAGAGTGTTTCTTACCTCATTTGAAAATAAGTTGAAGAATAACAAAAAAATAAGGAGATAGAGATACATACGTTTTTATCTTCGCTAGGCTAAGAAAATACCCAAGGTTGATAGTTACGATCACGAAGGTTCGCAGGAAGATATACTATCCCAGAAATGTAAGAACCCGATAATTCTATAGGGTAATTATACCAATCTTCATCATGAGAACGGCGAGGGGTTCTATTATTTCCCGAGGCATAATCAATATCGTGCATGAGAAGGTCTTCTGCTGCGATATTAGCTTTACGATGAAGACGAACACCCCAACGTTTATCTTCCTTCTTCGCAGGAATTAATGTGTAATTTTTAAAGAAACTCTCAACTGTATAATCAACAGCGATAATCTCCATATCTCGAAATCCAGGTTTCCTAAGATCAATTGAATACAAAGATTTTCCAGTAGCAGCACGAGTTGCGAATTCAACCAGAATGCGAATGCAATCACCAGTCAATTGATAAATAGCACATGAAAAATTGGGGTGGGAAATAATTTCATAGAATAGAGGAAGATTGACATCATAAAAAGGAAGGGGAAGACCTGCGAGGATTTGACCTCGTGAGATTAAAATTTTCTGATCATTCCAAGTAAGATCAGTAAAGAGCTCCATACAGAGAGAAGACTTATTATCATGACCATCAATTTCTGAAAGAATGAGGTCCCTATCAGCAAGCTCTGCATTAATTTGTTCAATAGTTTTCTTCTTTGGAGCCATTGGGTAAAAGATAGAAAACAGAGAGGAAAAGAGGTGAAAGAAATAAGAAATCGCGATAGAAGAAAAAAGGAAGAAATTACAGAGGCAGAAGTGATAAGGAAGATGAATATAATAAAAGAATAAAAAGAAGAATTAAATATAGTATTTATAAAGAAGAGAGAGTTTGAAGAAGGAAAAAATTCATCAATGCGATTAGATGTGAACGGTTGAGAAGGATGGTTACGAAGCAACGTGTCAAAAATTCAATGAAAGAGAAAAATACGTGTTGCGAATCTAACAAGGTGGTGATAACCATATTAAATTTACGAGAAATAGAGATTCTCATGATATTCCTTCTTTGCAGAATTGACATGAGAAGAGGCAAGATGTAGGTACCGAATATCGCAAGACATTAGCTTACGAACATTGTAATAAATATAAGAGGAAAGAGTTACAAAACGATGCGATGATATAGGAAGCACGGGGAAGTATAAAGATTTGCGAAGATAGAATAATCTTACGAAGATGTATTGCGATATTTCGCAATACATAAACAGCTGTACAAATTTCACTATAAATAGGAGTTCAAATGTAAAATTTGAGAGGTTCCTTTAGTGAGTGTTAGAAAATATCTTAGGAAAGAGAATAGAGAAAGTTGTAACTATTCTAGTTCCATTTAGATACTTTTATGTAATCAATTGAGAGAATTAATAAGAAAATTGTCATTCATCATCAAGAACTTCTTAAGTTTTACAAATTCTACTGAGGGTGTAGTTGTAGGTAATTCTGCAACTACAAGGGTGGATTCGGTCTCAACTACATTCTGTCCGAAGTATGATAGTAGACTAGTGTCTGTAGAGGCTTAATACAATGTGGTGTTCAATATGGATGAGGTCCCGGGTTTTTTTTTTGTTATTGTGGTTTCCTCGTTAACAAAATTCTTATGTGTGTGTTTTTTTACCTTTCCGCATCTTTTGCTTGTTAAAAGTACTACATACGTTCATACTCCTATCAAAACGAAAAAGTTTGATGTATTTCGTATCCCATGCATTTCCACTTTACACATAACTTTGTATATGCATAACAATATTTGATTCTCGCTTTTTGTTCATCTTAATTTACCAAGCCTCGATGATGTTAGAATATGAGCATCCAACTCACAACCAATTGGCAATGAGTGGAGAGGCCCATAGGATTATAAACCGCAGGATCTTAGAAACCCATACAATGTGGGACTAATAGTCTCAACACGCCCCCTCACGTGTAGCCTCGTTGGGTCTAACACGTGGACAATTAAATCGGGTGACGCGGAGCAAAGGCGCGGTCAATGACTCGTCGCAAATAGCCTGATCTGATACCATGTTAGAATATGAGCATCCAACTCACAACCAATTGACAATGAGTGGAGAGGCCCATAGGATTATAAACCGCAGGATCTTAGAAACCCATACAATGTGGGACTAATAGTCTCAACAGATGATACAAGATTTTTCTTTTTGCGAACCAGTGCACAATACGTATCAATTTTTCGTTGCACTACCAAAATGGCATATTAAGCACGTAAGGAAATGTTATTTCTTATTTCCTTGAACTTGTAACAGTTGGTCAATACCATGCGCAGCAAGAACCCTTTTAGCAAGGATTAATTTGGGTCCTTAAAAAATAATTGGGGGCCTCACCAAATTTATGTCCACACCAAAAAATTTAGGGGCTTCCAAAATGAGGTTGAAAGAACCATTTTACCATTCCCTTAAAATTAATAGGGTCGTTTGTTTATTAATAGGGTCGTTAACGACTCCTTAAAATTAATAGAATCGTCACCATATATACATAGAGTCGTCAACTGTAATTTGTGGGTCGTTAGGGTATTGTTATTGTTAGTCAAGATACTATTTTATAGATAACGACTCTAATTATCATTTTATCATTTTGATAAAAGGATCGTTATCATTTTGTCAAATAAGGAAGGATCGTTATATAACAAACTTGAAAAATTGAAAAATTGAAAAAGGAGTACACAGATCAAAGGATCCTTACACAACACTTTGTCATTAACATTTTTGTCATTTGTCGGATAAGTAATGTACAAGAGTCGTTATCATTCTTCTCCATACATAAACGACTCAGCCAATAGTCGTTATCATTTTTTTGTTATACCACGACGACCCTTCCATTTTAAAATGACGATCCTTCTATTTTAAGGTGATGACCCTTCCATTTCTTTGGTCAAAGAAATAGTTTTTAGTCGTATAGAATCGTTAGTGTATAAAAAGGGGTCGTCATAGTAGGGTCGTTAATTGGTTCTATAATATATTGATGACTCTATTCTGGGGGAAAAAAATCTTAAACCCAAAAAAATGGTCGTTATCTCCTACACCTTATACATTAACGATTTTTCATATAAATAATATACAGATGAAAAATCGTTAGGGCATACAACTATCGAGGTTGACGACCCTTATTCTGGAACACACAATTGGGGGATACTGATTACTTCCCCCAACCAGGGGTGGCTGATAGGGGGTGACTTTTTACTATGAAAATACCAAAATACCCTTTCCCCTAAAACTTTAAAATCAAAAATCAAAAACCAAAAACCAAAAACCAAATTCTTATATCCCCATTTCAATTCCATCTTCTTCTTCATCGTTCTTCATCCGTTCTTCGTTGACGATGATTCAACAATTTCTTTTTTTTTTGGTGAAAGTGGATGATGATTGTGAAGAGGGAACTGCTGCTAAGAGGTTGAAAGTTTGATTATTTTTTTTCTTTGAATCCACCATTGTTGCAACTGAAATAGCTCTGTGCCGGCATATTATTCAAACAAAAAAACCATGCCGGCATTTGTTGGAAACTTTCATAAATGTTTGCCACTATACGGCATAGTATCCAGCTGAAATGGCTCTTCAAAACTTTTGTTTTTGTTTTAACCAGTCCACTACGGGCACAATCAGTTGATTTTCGAGCATGCCGGTACCTATGCCGGCATAGTATGTTGCTTAAATTCCTATGCCGGCACAGGATGAAAAGTATCCAGAAAGTTGATTTTTTTTTCACTTGACTGCCGTCATTGATATGAAGTTCTCTAGCATGCCGGGACCATTTTCCGGCATATGGTCTTCATCAATTCCGGCATGGTCTTCATCACTTCCGGCGATTTAAAAACAATAATCCGTTTTGAATTTTTTATGGTTTTAATCACCACCTGCCGGCACAGTAAATTAATTCTCGAGCATGCCGGTACAGCTACCGGCATAGTATGTTGCTTAAATTTCTCTACCGGCACATGATGTAAAGTATCTAGAAACTTGAAAAAATATCACTTGAGTACCGGCATTGATAGATTTCTATCGAGCATGCCGGCACTGCTTCCTGTATGTTTTTCATGCAGTACCGGCATAGTTTTTGGTTTGAATTCTATGCCGGTTTTGGTTTCAAAATAGGGGATATTGTGGTACCGGCATTGTCGAAATATGAATACTATGCCAGTTTTGAATGTTCCGGCATTGTATTCATACAACATCTATGCCGGTACAGAGGTTTTTCATCTGAAAAAATGCCGGGTTCAAAGAAAAAAATCAAATTTTCAACCTCGCAGCAGCTTTACCTGTGTGTGGGGGATGCTTGTATGGTGGGCAAGTATACTTTCTTGTGTAGGTTCTTCAAAAAACTCTCCTTGGTCGTAAAAATCATCATTCAATGGTGTTGGTTCCACAAAAACTTGCAATTGTGAAGATTCAAGATACTCTCCTTGTTGTACTTGAGCTAAAGAATTAGCAGCAGCAATTCTCTCTTCACAATCATCCTCCATTTTCCCAAAATAAAAGTTCTCTCTCAAATTTCCTTTCCCTCCTTCTACTCTCACCTCACTCACCCAAACACAAATAATAATACACACTAATCACTTATCAAAAATCTTAACATTTTACTAATTATTATTAATCACTAATCAGGATTAGTGAGGGCTAGATTAGGAATTAAAAAAATAATTACATAGGGGTCACCCAAAAATGCTATTGGGACACCGTTTTTGTCCTGTAGCTGTATCCCCCAATTCCGCGTTCTTATTCTGTAATTGCTAATTTTCAGTTAAAAATTGAATTTTGCAAACAAAACATCTAATAAGAAGGTTTGAGTCGTCAATATTAGGGCCAATACAATAACAAATTCATTCATGATTAGTAGAAATTAAAAACAAGAATTAGGGTCGTTATCTCCCTCCTCATATATCCTAACGATTTTTCATAGTCTCTACATGTATATGAAAAATCGTTAGGATTTAGGATTTTTGAGTGGACGACCCTTTAACTGTAAGTGATTTTTTTCTTCTTAGTGTCGTCAATGGAACCAAATATAGTTGAGAGAAAGGGAGAAAACTGATTTTATCTAACTTAACTAATTAACAACTAATCTAACTTAACTAATCAACTAAATTAACACTGATGGTTCATTTCGAAAAATTCGGATAAGGGGTAGCCTCAAAATACTTTTGAGAGACCAACTGGTGAGGCCCCCAATTATTTTTTGTGGCCCCAAATAATCCTTGCTTTTTAATAGCTGCTTGGAAAATTTTTATATTAAGCTTCCACAGAGCATCCTAGTAGTATATACACCCGGATATATAATTAAAACCAGTGGCGGAGCCGAACTTTGGAAATGAGAAGGACTAAAAAAACATTATACATACATTAGTGGACTAAAATTAAAAATTAGGTGGACTAAATGTAAAACATATTGTAAAATCAAGAGCTTTCTGATGGTTTTTATGAATTTCGGGAGGGTTAGAGCCACCGTCAGCTAAGGGTCCGCCCCTGATTAAAACAAACTTCAGCTTTTTAGATTACGCCTTGTCATCAGAATACTGATGGTAAAAATTACCAGGTGATAATGCCGATGAAACTAAATTTGAAACTCACCACCTTTAAATTCTTTACCAAATAAAAAATAAAAACAACCTTCCATACCGCGGGTCAATGGAGGAAACCTTTTTCATACGCATGTATAACTTGAAACAAGGATTTTAAGCACGCATATGACGCACCAAACAATTTTCACCTTCAAAGTGTAACATATAACTAAGAGCATTCTATAAACTTACCTAGAACATCACCAGATTAGACAGCAACATTACAGCTAATATCTCTCTCAGTCTTTAATCCAATTTTACACCCACCATCATCGGACCAAGGACCTCATCATAGTCCATCACAAGTACAAAGCTCAAATCTGTCACCTGAATTTGAATTCCTATTTTTTATATTGATTGGCGGATGGCATATTGATTGGCAGATGTTGACTGTCTTTTGACCATGGAAGCACAAATCAAAGAGAAAAAGCACACATATATAGCCAAGAGTTTCGGCCCAATAGAATCCAAAAAGTGTCTCTTTGTTTTCTTCTTTAATTTCTTTAATAAAAAAAAAAACGGAAATCCTCTTCCTCCTCCTTTTAATACAGACTGACTGATAAACCCTTCTTCCTCCCAAAACTGAAAATGGCAAAAAAAACTGATACCACCATGACCATGAAACCAGAAGATTACTTCCACAGTCCAGTCCACTACGCAATTGCAATTTCCGATCACAAAACCCTCAACAAATTACTCTCCACTCTCCCCAAACTCAACGATCCGTCAAAGATCCACACAGAATCCGATTCAATCTCCCAAGAAAAAACCGCCGATTCAATCTCATCATTCCTCGATCGCCGAGACGTTCCGCACAGAGAAACACCGCTCCACCTCGCCGTCCGTCTCAACGACACCGTTTCCGTCAAAACACTCGCTTCCGCCGGATCTGACGTTTCGTTACAAAACGCTTCCGGCTGGAATCCGTTACAAGAAGCTGTTTGTTCTAGTCACCGGAACACTGAAATTGCTTTGATTCTTCTTCGTCTTCATCACCGTGCTGCCTGGTCTAAATGGAGACGGAGACTGCCTCGTCTTGTTGCTGTTCTGAGAAGGATGAGGGATTTTTACATGGAGATTTCGTTTCATTTTGAGAGCTCGATTGTTCCGTTTGTCGGTAAAATTGCTCCGTCGGATACTTACAGAATCTGGAAACGGGATGGTAATCTCCGTGCTGATACTTCTCTTGCCGGATTTGATGGATACAAGATTCAGAGAACAGATCAGAGTTTCTTGTTCTTAGGCGACGGAGATTCAGAACATCATATTCAACCCGGTTCGTTACTAGTACTGAATCGCGACGAACATAAGATTTTTGATGCGTTTGAAAATGCCGATTCGCCGCTTTCTGAAGCTGATATCAATGGATTCTGGGAACAGACATCGGTTTACAGACCTGGAATGGATGTCACACAAGCTCAATTAGTCCCTAGAATGAATTGGAGAAGACAGGAGAAAACTGAAAATGTTGGGGAATGGAAATCTAAAGCTTATGAAATCCACAATGTTGTTTTCAGTTTCAGATCAAGAAAAGTCTCTAACCACCACCATCGCCATCGTCACCGAGAAAATTCAGAAGAAAATCACCATGAAAATGAAAAACTAGTAGCAGTACCAGAAGAAGAAGATGAAGATGAAGATGACATTATCCTGCCATTAGAACTCGACGAAGATTCCGACGGATTCTTAGTCGCTGAAAATCCAAGGCTCTCCACTTCCACTTCCTTCTCATCATCCTCATCAGATCGGAGAAGACACAGTAGTTTCGTCCGTCAAGACAGAGAATGGATTACAGTCGGCGCCGGCAGGAAGAGTGTCGACACCACCGCGACCGAGCGAAAAAGACCTGTGACGCCGCTTCCGGCAGCGGCACAACCGTTACAAATGCCGTTACCGAGTAAAGAACGCGAATATGTGAAGAGCTTACGGCCTTCGGTCTGGCTAACGGAACAGTTCCCATTAAAAACGGAGGAAATCCTACCGTTACTAGACATTTTGGCGAACAAAGTTAAAGCGGTCCGGCGGCTGCGGGAACTACTTACTACCAAATTTCCGCATGGGACATTTCCTGTAAAGGTAATAAGCTCTTTATTTATTAAATTTTTGCTTTTCTCGTCTTTTGATGCTTTGCTTGAGCATTCCAATTTCAGGGTTCAGGATTTGTCCCCATGATTTTTGGACCTACATGGACGCTTTATCTTTATTGTCATGTCAATATCATCACAGATCTTGTGATGTGGTTGATGATGAGATTGAGATGGGTCCCATCATGATATTTACTATTATCTTTTGTTAAATTACCTGGACCAATCAATATCCGAGGTTGGATCCGACGGGAAACTTGTGGGGTCCGTCGAAAACCTGTACGGAAAATATCTTTATTTATTTTTTTGTTGGTCGGAGTCATCGGGTTCCGGTCCTTTTGTTGTCGGTCCCTATTGAAAAATTTCGAATTTATTCCTTTTTTATAGAACTCTTTTTAAAATCAAAGGCTTTGTCCTGTCATCTTTACTATGTTTGAATATGGAATGGGAGACATGAGTTACTGAATTGTCGGATGTGTGTGATTGACGCAGGTTGCGATTCCGGTGGTGCCGACGGTGAGAGTGATTGTGACATTTACGAAGTTTGTGAATTTACAGCCGGTGGAATTATTTTACACTCCGGTTACTAGTCCGAGACACCTATGTTCCAATGGAGACTACCCCCAGCAGCAAGAAGAGGAGAAGAAACGGCAACAAAAAGACAAGCAGAACAGCAATTCAACGTCAAGTTCATGGTTGAGGAGGAGTAATAGTACATTGCCAAGCAGCAAACAAAATCAGAGGTGTTCGTCGACTTCTGCTGCGCCGTATCAAGCCGATGAGGATCCGTTTGCCATTCCGGGTAACTATACTTGGTCGAGAAACGATGATACGGCGAATAATAATAAGGATCAAAAGTTGAAGAAATCCAAGTCAATTAGGAAATCCAAGTAAAAGAAACATTAGTTAGAGATGAAGACACAAAATTTTATAATGAAACGCCTAGTGCTCTGTAGTCCGGGCCTTTTAGAACTACTGTAATTGCGATTTTGCAAAATGATTTTATAAATGATGAATACATAGTTATAAGTTTTTGCTTCATGATAACAACTCCCCAAAACATAAGATACACAACACTGCAATTCATCAATCCTGAATTGCAGTGTAGTACATGTAACCACAGTAGGTTGAATACCTGTTTGAGTCATTTTAGCAAACACTTGGAACGCAAAATCAACCCGCAAGGTTTAAAAAGGTGGGTGGACACTGGGAGAGAACAGAACATATGCAGACGATCATCATTGTGTTTTTGACAGACTACATTGACCGATGTACCCTGTTGTGAAAATCTTACAGTTGCTCAAATCTCTACCAATTAAACCATTCTAAGTTTTTAACAATTCCTCAGTGTTCCTAGCATTATAGTTTAAAAACTTAAATCTACCACAGAGACGATAACAAATAGATCAATAACTCATTATGCAGGAGCGGTATCATTTATGCTGCTAGCTTGTTAAACAGAACCACTTAATATGGTTTCAGAAGTTACAAAACTGCTTGCAGGTGCACTCATTGTAAACTCCACAATGAGAGGACAGAGCTTCCATATGAATAGCCAGCATATTTTGGGGTTGGTTTCTTTTACTGTTCAGAACTCGTGCAATAACAATTGCAGGGATGCAACTGGACCAAGGTTTTGGTTGTGAAAGAACAGTGATTGACGCTCCCGAACTCCAAATTGCATAGGCCGTGCTGTACATGAATCGCAGTATTATATCTTCCGGCGGACTATCTCTTATACCAAGTTGGATTTGTAAGCTTCCAACAGTTTATAGTTTCTCTTCTATTTTGCAGAAGAGAAACTATAAACTGTTGGAAACTTACAAATCCAACTTGCAACACACATTTCAATTTTGCACCATTGCTCTAGGAAGACCAGCTGACTGAAGCCAAAAGTAGGATAGTTTGCAGCATTCCTAAAATCAGAAATAGTCAGCAAACAGAGATTGACAGAGAAATGTATCAGAATTTCCAGAGAAATTTCTAACTTAGTATCATAGCCAGAGGAGATGAGAGTTACAAAACCATTTTGAGTAAATTGTTTGACCAAAAAAACAATGCAGCGGACTTGATAATAGTTTTAAGATGACGACCACAAAAAATAGCTGTTCCTACAGAAAGAGTATCATCTATCATGGCAGAGAACTAATCTAAAAGCGGAAACTTTGGAAATTTACAGATGAGATCTTACTACGAAAACAGAACACAACAAGAGTAACATCTATCGTGATTCATGACAAAGAACTAAACTAAAAGGGGTAAAAGGGAAAACCAGCTTATACCTGAAACAAACCGTGTGCCGCTACTCTCATAGTCTTTGTGCCACCAACAGTTCAACAAATACTGATGAAAGCTTGATGCAACATTCTTTTCATGACAATTTAGGCAAACCTCAGTTATATCTTGAAGCCAACTTAGAGCTTGTTGAACGACCTTTTGCTGAACCAGACTCTGAGCTTCTTCCAATTTAAGACAGTCAGTTTCAATTTCCTAACTAGCTTTCATTATCCCACAAATGCATTCTCCTCGAACAGTGAATACAACTTCTTCTTCTACTTTTTTTACCTTACAAAAAGAAGAAGTTGCTTTCAATACTAGATCAGAATGCAGCAATAGGATTTCAATGTTTTTCCTTTTCAAATGAAGAAAGCATATCAGCTTCAAACTTCCATTTAATATATCATGGCCAACATGTCCATAAAGTCACCAAGAGAAGTTTTTGAATCAGTAGAAGTATCAGAATCACTTGATAAATGTAGACATCGAGAAGAAACCTTCGCAGAAGAGTATTTGGGAAATCCAGACTCGGATTCATGATGTTTATTGATGCCAACATCATACACAGGAGAATCCGTCGTCCTTCGGCTGCTGGTTTCAGCATTAAGTTTGCTCGTGCTATTTTTTGCTTTTCACCACTTTGAGGAACTTCATTCTGCAAACCCCGCGCCTCGGAATCTATCTTTTCAGAATTATGCAATTCAACGCATCCCAATATTGAACTTTCCTTTCCACCCCTCAGGAGTATGCTCTCCAAATTCGAAACAACCCATTTCATTGTTGAATTTTCATCCCAACATCTTTCCAATCCGGTTTTGAATATCTTTAGTGACATCAGGCCCAATCACATGTTCCAGAATGGCGAAGTAAGCTCTAGTTAGGGGCTTAACTCCACAATTTTTCCATTTTTCCAATAAGTTCTTCCATTATTCACATAACATTATACTTGCCTTTTAAGCGCTGGAGATAGTAATAAGCCCTCGTATCGGTTATGGATTTATCCTCAAATTTTACTAACTGAAATAATGACTTCTTGTCGACTCTTCCCTTACCATAGCATTTTTTAAAACCTTCCAGTAAAGTCATGACATACTTATGCAACCAACCATCCAATTGCATTCTGTGTATATCCATAACATGTTGGCCGAATTATCCAAACCACAAGCTACTGACATCAAATCTTCACTCCATAGATCATCTAGTCCCTTCAAGCTTGCAACATTCAACTTGCAGAGATTGTGATAGAAGTCATGCTTTTTCAGAACCCAATTTAGTTGGATTTGACTCAAACAGCATTTAGACTTGCGAAGAGTTGATTGATTAGTCTGGCATGTTGATTGTATTCTTTAGTGGATGGGTTCCAAAAACAGAGAAACCATTTACAAAACCATAAGCAACAATTACAAGAAGACCTAAGCATATGAACAGAACAACCTAGAGATCGAGATGTGAAATCTGGTATTATTTCAACTTCATTTTCTAATTCAATCATTTTTCTAATACCAAAGAAGAATCATAGATCTTAGGCTTGAAATTAAAATCAAACTACATATTTCAGAAACACTTACAAATTGGATGATGGAGTTTGGAGATCACATCTTACTGAATAGCTTGATTTTGTTTCAGATTTGATTTGGTGAACGGCAGGGAAAGATTAGGGTTTACAAAAAGAACTTTTTCTGCACTCTCTCTTTGCTTTTATAGCTGCGGCTGGGAAGATGTTGTTTACTGTTTAGATGGACTAAAAGCAGCCCGCTTTAGGTGATTCAGCGGGGTACGGGCGGATCTGATTACATGTCGGGCCGGCCTTACAAAAAACTGGTCTCAGAAAGCAGCTTCAGAAATCTGAGGGGTACTGGCCACAGGACATTATTACATCTTGCATTATTTCTTGCAGAAGGGACAGATTTCCTTGCTGAGTGTGGCTGAAAACATCACAACCTGCTTGTCTGAGGAGTCACCTTGAAGAACTGCTGTACACCTTCGCATGTCTACCCAATTTACGTTACAGGGAGACAACTTTATAAGAAATAGACAAGAAGCTGATGATTGGCAAATAAACATTCAAGAAAACGGATGAGGAGGTTTCGACCAAAAGCTGCCAAAGAACCATACCGAGAGACTCCGGCATTTTATCACATTCATCAAGGATGAAGTGCCTAACATTCCACTCTGCAAAGTTCTCTTCCCTGGCCAATGCAAGTATCCTCCCAGGAGTACCAACAAGACCGTGAGGGCACTTGTTCCTCAATAGTTCCTCGTGTGTCTTGATGTTAACACCACCATAGAACACAACGACTTTAACCAGGAAAATACGTGTTGAACCGCTCAAAGTTCAAACTCATGGCAGATCTGGGTTGAATTATAAGCATCAACAGAAAATGGTCAAAATCTTCATTAACTAGAACAGCGGGAAAGAATATTGCCTTACGAAAGTTTAATTTGAAGACAAACCTGGTAAGCCAATTCTCGCGCGTGGCACAAAATTAGAGCACCAACTTACTCGGCGACAGGCTCAACTTGCTGCAATGTTGAGAGTACACGAATTTCCATTGTGAGTAATGCCAGTCGATCATTTGATTTACTATCATCAGCAACCACACTGCAATTAACTTGGCAAGCATAGAATACTTGTGAACCTGTGGTAATAACACTTCATTTCGATGCAAAACATATGCTTCCGTACCTTTTGAGCTCTGCAAAGGGGTCTCTCCATTTTTGCTTTAGCCACTGTGTTCCTCATAGGCTTTTTGTTGTAGATTTCTCCTGAACATCTTTTCTGGAATAAGAGACTCTCCACCACCTGACCAAATTGAAATAGCTGAAAAAGAAGTACACATATTATGTGATTTCTTCAACAACAGCTGTTAAAATAAAAAAATCTACCTCATCATGTTCCTGTTAACACTTGAACATGCTTCAAAATGAAAATAGAACAGGCTTCAGATCAAAATTCTGCCGTTCCCATTAACTCTACTCTAATAAGCTAGACCACATATTATGTGGTTTGCATCAGACTTGAAATACATACTCATATTGACATAGATGATGATCTATCTACAGCAGAAACTTGATTTTTGTTTGATTGCCAAAGAACCACTGAGAACGAAAATCTAACGACGTTCAAACTAGAAAGTAATTTCACAGGGTGCATGGAATGTTCTTCCACGACATATTGCTTCAAGGTTTTCTCCAGCATAAGAGCAAAGAGGTGAGATTTCTACTCCTGTTAAATGTAGAGGTATGGAATGAGTTATGAAACCACCAGCAGCAACTACCCAGCGACTGTGGAGATGGAGAACGAGCAGCCGTGCACTATCAGGGGTGTCATTGGCAGACGTCCCGTTAGCATTTTTCACTGGTGCAAACTCCTCCTCACGTATGACCTCAAAGAGAGCGGTAGAAGGAGCATATGTAAATGCATCAAATATAAATTGTTCCAACTTAAAGCCCATGATGTCCCCATGGATAGAGGCAATTTTCTTCTCAGCGAGATGATAAATGCTATCTTTCTCGAGACCGTTAGCCACTTGATTCAAAAAATCCAGAGTGAACATGTGTAAGCAAACATTGCTCCAGCAATAGCGAAGGCGCCCAGTCTCCTGATCGATAGCAGAAGCCATCGATTGATCCATCTCAGAGTATTCAACAACTGCCAGTGGCCCACCTTTACCTCGTTGGACGAATACACCAACCTTTTCTTGCGGATAAGCCTTACGAACAACTTTTGCAGCAGAAACTACACCTTTATCAATAAAATATCCCAAGAAAGTCGGATCAGCAACACGAACCAATGCATTATCAACTCCATAGCAATCCACGTATTTAACACCTCTCATGGCCATATCTTCCAACAACCTTAAAGTTTTAAGAGCTGAATATACTCCTCCATTACCATCTGGAGACTTTGCCACTTTGCTTGGAGACTCCATGATAAATCTGCCATCCTTTGAGACACATGGTATGGTACCTTGCTGGAAGAAGGTGACTTGATCTACTTCTAGACCAAAATATTTACGACTCTCAAAGAATTTTCTTGTAGCATCATCTGTCATTGGGCTAGTCATAATATACCAATGAATTGCCACAAAACCACCCGACACTTCATTTACGGATTGAGCTGCAAGCTTTTGAGCACATAGAATTCGTTCAGCCTGAAGTTGAAACAGTGATTTTCCTGACGGGAGTCCAATGTTAAAACATCCCTTGGGATCAGGACTTCCAAGCCTGGTCCCCTAACCACCAGCCAAAAGCAACACAGCCAATTTACCTTCAGATATAGCTTGCAAACCCATTTTCCACCATCTCTCTCTTTCTTCAAGTGTTCGAACATCCACACTTGAAACACTCGTCTCCGGTACAGGCTCAATTGTCAGTACAGGTAGCCCTTGAGATTGCAATGAACATCGTATAATTTGATCTATCCTTGGAAGATCTAAGTTTTGAATGTCACGAACAAGATGATCTTTATCTTGAATAGAAAGTTCATCCCAAAGTGAGAAGACATGTTCTTGTCCATAATGTTTTAACCTTTCCAGTAAGCCTTGAGGTGGTGGTGATGATGAGGATGATGAATTTGTCACTGAACCATCGGAACTTGATGTTATTTCTCCCATTCCTTCCTCCTCTCTCCCTCTCTTTTCTCTCTAAACTATCACTATGGTTTTCAGCACCTGTATATATGAGAGCATGAAACTGTGATTTTTGTTTATATGGTTCACAATATTAGAAGTTTAGTGGCCGTTAGCAATCTCTTACTGAACTACTATCATTGTTACTTGTTTACATTTAATTGTCTGGGATCAGATCAAGAATTTCACATAACCATAAAAGCTTGAAATAACCTACGGTTATCTCATTAGTTGAGAGTATACCCATTCAGCATGGTTTCAAAATTCAAACAGACTTTGTAAGTAAACACTACTGCACCCATTCAGCATTATACTTACTATACAGCTTAATGAAGATTGAAAATATTACCAACCTTTATAGTGAGGAATTTTGTTTCTTTAATCAGATCGCTCGTTCAACAGCAGTTGTGTATATCAACGAGGAACAAATACTTAGCTGCAATCAAGAAAACTGGAATCAATTTTTTTATCATGCATATGTTTATCGTAAATAGCAAATTATATCTAATGCATCAACTACAACAGAAGGAGATGAAGCTGCAGGGCCAAAACTCAGAGGTTTTTTAGGAAGCTGGTATTCAAACTCAACTGACCCTCATCACCATCAAAGCAATGATGTTTATATCATCAAAAAATTCGGTTTTCAAGGCCTAAAGATTGACATGAGTAAAGCCTTTGATAGAGTCGAGAGGAATTACCTAATCAAAAATAAAAATAAAAAATGGGATTTCTGGGCCACTGGAGTGGTTTAATCTATCAATGCATCAGTACTACTGCAATCTCGGTCCTCCTGAATGGATCCCCAGGGAAAGTTTTCTATCCCTCTCGTGGGATTCGTCAAGGAGACCCGCTCTCCCGTACCTCTTTATCATATGTATGGAAATTCTATCTCGTATGCTGCTACATGCTGAGGCTAAAAAGCAGATTACAGGAATTAAGATTGCTAGAACTAGCCCTTCGGTCAGGCAGCTAATGCAAATCCTAACTGATTTTGGGGAGTTTCACCAAGGCTGACAACATCCTCATATTCACCAAGGCTGACATGAGAGAGTCTAGGCAGCTAATGCAAATCCTAACTGATTTTGGGGAGTTTCCGGGACAATTGATAAGATTTGGCAAAATCCGGGGTGTTTCACACACCAAATCTCCCGCCTAGGCTTACTCGACCCTGCTACTACGGTTAAAGCCATCTGATATATCAGACCTCGATGGAATAACCAGGATGTGGGCTTAGATGGAGCCTGACCAAGATGGGTATTTTCTCAACTAAGTCTATCTATTCTAGGCTTGAAGGGGTCTCTGCTCCTACTCCAACCTCTCTCCTGTTAAGTAAGATCAGGGGAATCAAAACTACCCCTAAGATTAAGCTATTTCTTTGGAAATGTGTCTCTAACAGTCTCCCAATAAGAGATATTCTAGCTTCTAGGATGGTTTTAGATACAGGCCGGTGTCCTATGTGTGATTCTGCTAGAGAAATGTCTTATCATTTGTTAATGGAATGCCCTTATGCTAGGTCGGTATGGTTTGGTCTAAGTAGTGCCTATAGAGTCAGATCCTTTCATGGTTTACCAACCCTCCTAACTGGAAGCATGACATGAAAGACTGGGTCGCAGTATGTGGCATAGTGACATGGAACATTTGGAAAGTAAGATGCGAGGAGGTATTTCATGAACAAAGACAGACCCCCGAAGAGCTAATCAGGATCATTGAGAATGAGATAGAAATCTACACGGCAGTCTTCAACAGGGATACTATAGAGCAAATCAAGATGCCTAAGGAACTGGCCTCCACCACCTCCAGGTATACTGTCAAGATCAACTTTGATGTTTCATACAGGGAACGGAAATTGATGTAGGACTAAGATTTCTGGACAGAGATAACAAGGGAGCATTTGGTATGGCCATCAGCATTTCCACTGTAGCATCATTGGCAACAATGGCGGAAAGTTTGGCGGCACTTGCAGCTACAGAATGGGGTATGGACAACAGAACACCTAATGTAATCCTAGAAGGAGACAACCAAGATGTCATCAACTACCTAGCAGGGAAAGAAGCTAGCATAGATTGGCAGTGTGGTAGGATCTTAGAGGAAGTTAAGGAAATGTTCAAAGACTTAATCTCAATCAAGGCAGTCTACACAGGAAGAAAAGGGAATTGAGTGGCAGATGCTCTGGCCAAGGAAGGAGGAACGAAAGGGCGACATACACACCGACAAACATCTCTAGATCTGTGTTTAATTTGTTAAGCTATGATGTACAAGTTCAGTTCAGTAACTCTAGTGTAACTGGCATTACCTAATTAATATAATGATTCCTTCTTTGCCTAAAAAAAATATATATATAACATAAAGAAATAACAAATCCAGTTGGGGCATATTCAATCAA
Source organism: Papaver bracteatum (assembly GCA_023529315.1). Lineage (NCBI taxonomy): Eukaryota > Viridiplantae > Streptophyta > Magnoliopsida > Ranunculales > Papaveraceae > Papaver > Papaver bracteatum. The sequence goes on along the minus strand of JAJJWX010002250.1, from coordinate 437,716 downwards.
ATTAAACGAAAAAACAAGTAAACGAAGTTCAATCAAATTCCCTTTTAATTTGAAACAAAATGTGTTCAAATCACTAATACTTGGAAATGTTGTATTCGAATTACCATCAAACAGTTATCAAATTCTTAAAAACTAACTCTTAATAACCCAACACAGCACTAAATTTACCATTAGAAATGCCTGGTAATAATAAGTTCATATGTGGTACCTGTTTAGCACCATTAGAGATGCCTTCGGAAAATGGAGAATATCAGGATTGAAAGCAATGCTGCAACGGTCACCAATCAAATTAATAAGAGGAAGAAGATGATCAGTGGAGACTCACGGTCTTAAGAAGGGAAAATATCAATCCCTAACTCCGCTGACTCTCTGAGTAATTTCAAATCTCTGTATATTCTGCTTATATTCCAAGGGTCGATAATACCCCTGCTGAACGGGACGGAACCACACGGCCCGCAATATGGTGCATTGGACTTCGCCACATAACTTGGCTAGGTTACTACTCGGCCCGCAATATGGTGTCTTGGACTTTGCCACATAACTTGGCCAGGTCACCACCGGCCGGCTCTAATACCTGAACATCATAATTTTAGTATTTCAGAGTATGCTGAATGCAAGTTGGCACAAGCCATTCATCATTTCCAGAAAAATTACCAGAAAACTACATCCAAATCCAAATACCAATAACCCACACCACATAACCAAGATTATTAAGAAAATTCAGAAACATACAAGTCTTTCATCACCATCAAACAGGAACAAAAAACAGCACTAGTACATGCTTGTTGTAAATCTAAAGATCAGTACTCATCTCCCTCATCACCATCGTCTCCCTTAGCAGACTCAGCACCAATCTCCTGGTAATCCTTCTCAAGAGCAGCAAGATCCTCAGGAGCTTCAGAGAATTCTCCTTCTTCCATACCGCCACCAACATACCAGTGAACAAAGTTACAAAGGAAGGTTTGGCATAAATAAGATCAAATTTGTGGTCAATGCGAGAGAAGACCTCAGCAACACTGGTAAAGTTGGAGATTATGCAGACAGCTCTCTGGACCTTGGCAAGCTCACCACCACCTGGTACAACAGTAGGTGGCTGGTAGTTGATACCATAGTTGAAACTAGTTGAGCCCCAATCAAGAAACTGGATAGTTCTCATAGTCTTGATGGTGGCAACAGCTGCATTAACGTCCTTGGGCACCATGGTACATCAGACAACAAGCCCATGTATTTTCCATGGCGAGGATCACACTTGGCCTTAGATGAAGGCTCAAAAACACTGTTAGTGATTTCAGCAACAGAAAGCTGCTCATTGTACTCAGCTGAGATGAGTGGGGAATAGGATGAAAGCATGAAGTGGATTCTAGGATATGAGACCAAATTGGTCTGAAACTCGGTCACATCAACATTCAATGAGGCTGTGAGGGATGAAATCACCTGAGATCAAGACGATTAAGGTTGGTGTAGGTACGGCTTTCAATGTCAACTGAGTGCCTGTAGATATCATAAATAGCCTCATTGCGGAGGTGCACAGCAACATCAGTGTGCTCGAGGAGAGAGTGGGTCGAGAGGACATTGTTGTATGGCTCAACAACAGAGGTTGAAACCTGGGCTGATGGGTACACGGTGAAACCAAGCTTCAACTTCTTTCCATAGTCAACTGAGAGAAGTTCCAAAAGAAGTGACCCCAATCCAGAACCAGTACCTCTACCAACTGTATTAGAGACTAGGAAACCTTGAAGACCGGTGCAGTTGTCGGCAGCTTAAGAATACGATCCAAGCAGAGATCAACAATCTATTTCTCAATTGTGTAGTGTCCACGGGCAAAGTTGTTGGCAGCATCTTCTTTGTCGTTGATGAGTTGCTCAGGGTGGAAGAGTTGACATATGTTCCAGTTCTTACTTCATCGATGACAGTGGGTTCAAGATGTACAAAAATTGCACGAGGGACATGCTTTCCAGCACCAGTTTCACTGAAAAGAGATGTTGAATGCATCATCTCCTCCGCCAACAGTCTTGTCACTAGGCATTTGGCCATCAGGCTGGATGCCATGCTCGAGACAGTAAAGTTACCAGCACACATTTCCAACTTGAATATCAGCTTTGACCAATGTGGATTGAAATGCACTCTCTCATTTTCGATGACTGTCAGCCGAAAACTAAACAAAAATGAACAAGCGGATAGAAGAAGAAAACTAGAAGAAAAATGAGCCATAGGTAACAACTAGCAACTGAATAAGCACACCCCCAGCATAGGACAAGATGAACCATTATCTGGAAAAGGCTAACTTGGCAGCTGTTTTACATTTCAAATTCAAAACACTTGCTAGTTTGAAGCTCAGCTGGGAACAAATGTACCAACACTGACTCTAAAACAGCACCATTTAGATAAAATATTCACAAATCGCAACTTACTTACAAACTGAAACTAACCATTGCTGATAAGGTTCATTTGCGAACGAACAAAGTATGAGACAAGATATACATCTTAATATGAAAAATTGACCATGCATTGGAATAAGTAATTCAAATGATGTATACCTGGTAATACTGACAGAGATCCAGTAGGAGTTTCTTTTACTTTTGTCATAGCCCTTCTTCCTACCCGGATGATTTGGCTGCTGGACAATGCTTAATCCAAATTAAACAAGAGAAATTCTGAATCTATGAAGATAACCATCATTGCAACAATCTAGCTGATGGGTTCACTGTCCTGTGGCACAAATTTAAGGAAATTATACAGACACGAGAATTCAAGATGAGAATAAAAAAGAAGGAAAGATAACCATTTGCCACATGTAACAACTAACAACTGAAGATGCACACGCCAACATAGACAAGAAGAAAATTTTCTGAAAAAAGGTTAATTCAGCAGCAGTTTTGCATTTCAAAGTTCAGTTTCACATCATGAGCAGACCGTTAACATCTCTGTTCTATCCTTCCATAACTATCATTATCTTGTCACCTAATTTTTTCACACACATTTACAATCTTCTATTATTATGTTAGCCTCCTCCCTCTAGTGTACCGAAAAGACCTCAAATATTAGATATTGCCACATTCTCACTGTCCAGCAGAAAATCCTTAGCCCGATTAGAGGAATACTTGCATCAGCCTCATGTAGAAGCTGATCTGTTTTATGTATTTGTACTGCTTAATCGAAAACTAATCACTTCCTTCAGTGTGGCTCTCTTGTTCTCCTTAAAATTCCAGAGCACTTGATCTCCTCTCATTCTCTTAAGTCTAATCACCTTATTTTTGGTTGCCTTCTCTGATTCCATTTGATGCATTAATAGCATACATTTACATCAATCAAAATCTTGTGTTTAGGTCAACCAAAAATTCAAAAATAATAAAATAAAACCACATTTACTTGGATATACCTTGATAAGTTCTTGACGAGCTTCCTCAAGCTCTTCACTGCAAAAGCGTTCCTTGGCGGCCAGTGTTTGGTTCATCTCTTTAAGCTCTAGGAACATGTTTTCATTCTCAGCCAATGTTTTCTCACGCTCATAAAAAGATTCATTAACATCGAGCGTCACAGAACGAACAAAATCAGCCTTCTCATCATTGAGAAATTCAATATCAGATTGCAATTTATCCTTCTCCCATTGAGAAGCTCAATATCATTTTGCAACTTATCAATATCAGTTCCTAGCTCAGCCTTCTTTTTGTTCAAAGACTCAACATCAGTATGCAGCTTATTCTTCTCATATTGGAGGAATTCAAAACCAGTTTCCATTTCAGACTTCTCCCTATTGATTAACTCAACATCATTTCTTAGTTTCCGGCATCACTTTCCACTGTAGTCTTTTCTTTGTTGAGTAACTCAGCATCACTCGCTAATTTAGTCTTCACATTGTTAAGTGATTTAATTTCATTTTCCAGAGTAGTCTTCTTTTCATTGAGCGAACAAATATCACCTTGCACCGAAGACTTTTCTTTGTTGAGCAACTCAGTATCATTTCCCAAGTCAGTCTTCTCATTGCTAAGCGTTACAACTTCACTTTCCAGAGTAGTCTTCTTTTCATCGAGCAAACAAATATGACCTTGCACTGTAGACTTTTCTTTGTGGAGAAACTCAGTTTCAGTTCCCAATTTCGTCTTCTCCTTGTTGATCAAATCAGTCTCATTTCCCAAGTTAGACTTCTTATTACTAAGTGATTCAATTTCACTTTCAAGAATAGCCTTCTTTTCATCGAGCGAAAGAATATCACCTTGCACTGGTTCTTTGTCCAGAAACTCAGCTTCAGTTTGCAATTTCGTCTTCTCCTTGTTGAGCAACTCAGCCTCATTTCCGAAGTTAGTCTTCTCATTGCTAAGAGATTCGATTTCACCTTGCAATCTATCCTTATCACATTGATGTTTCATTTTGCCACTTGCAAAGATAAACTTCTCCATGAGTGACTGAACATCCCACGCCAGTACAGCCTTGTCCCTGTTCAGCAATGCAAATTCACTTGTCTTTCCTTTATCGAGTAATATAGATATCAATTCCAAATATAGCCATATCTTTCTTCAAAATCTCAATCAGATTTCGCCACTTAGGCATGTGTTCATCAAGAAACTTAATCGAATTTCGCAGGTTAGTACATAACCCAGCTCAATTTTCAAATCGTCAAGTGAATCTAAGTAAATTCCAACACCAGTGATTTCTTTCTTGAGTGATTCAAGATCGCTTTGCAGTTTTTCTTTCTTCTTGATGAATAACTCAAATTCCCTACCCAAATTACTCGTCTCCATTTCATTGTCAAGTATATCCTTCTCCGCCATTAGAGAATCCAGATCACTCTCAAATTTCTGCCTTCGATTGATGAGCGACTTCAGATCTCTACCCACATCAAGTTTATCTTTGTATCGGAAACGAATTGTGATTAGCATCAAGTCAATATGTCCGCGTAATGACGCAATCCTCAAGTCCTACACACAAATACACAAATTTTCAACAGAAAAAAAAAAAACCTAATGAAATGAAATTGAAAAATTGAACTGAAAATGGAGGAGAAATAGAAGATTTAACAAAACCTTTATTTTCTGAGGCAGGTTGTTTAATTCCATGGAATTACTTTGATTATCCAACTCAATAATCTTCTTCTGGTGATCCATCCTCAAGTTAGGGTTCTTGTGCCAGGTTTTACTTCTTCCCCTTTTTACTCGTCTCTTTCCGGATTCATTCCGGGATGCAAACAAAAACAAAAAACATAGATCGCACTTAGGAGATGCGACTTGGGCCATTTTGGCGAAGGCCGTTTTCACTATTGACTCGATCCAGGTATCTGACTTCAAACTATTTGAGTCGGATATTATTTTGTACCTGACTCGTTGGGCTCACATCTGACTGGAATAAAAAAAATAACTGCTACTGTATTATCATATAATTTTTGAATTAGATGTAATGAGTCGGATTCAAATACGCCTCCATCCCAGATTAATTGAGCTATTTGGTTTTAAATTCAGGCCTTATTAGTTTGGAAAGAGCAAGGGGGTTGTTTTAAGCTGATGGAGAAGTTGCTTCATGCGTCGAATCTTCACCACGGCACCAAACTAGACAGTGAGAAGAAGCCGGATTTGGCCAACCTAAGTGCTTTCTGTAGGAAGATCGAATTTGGACATTATGTGGCGGTGATTCGTGTATTGTCTTCGAACGGTGTTGCGCCTCGCAGTGAGAACACATTTTTTGAATTGCAATCTAAGCATCCTACAGCGCCACCTCCTTCCATTCTAGAGGGTGGTTTTGGTTGTGATCCAATCATGGTCGATTCACAGGCTGTTCGTGGCGCTATCAAGAGTTTTTCTAGAGGAACGTCTTGCGGTCGTGATGGTTTGCGTGCGCAGCATTTGGTTGATGCTTTGAGTGGTACAGCAGCGGCAGTGGCAGATGATTTGTTGGCTTCGATCACGGGAGTGGTTAACCTTTGTTTGGCTGGCCAGTGTCCTAAGGTTTTGGGGGAGCTCATCGCCAGTGCACCTCTCACACCTTTACTCAAACCTGGTGGCGGGTTAAGGCATGTTGCCGTAGGCACTATCTGGAGACGTTTGGTATCTAAGGTAGACGCTCTCTCCATTGGCAAGGCCCTGTCTTCTTACTTAGGAGATCATCAGTTTGGGGTCGGTGTGCCAGTTGGGGGTGAGAGTATACTTCATGCCGTTAATGGGTTGCTGGAGTTGAGAGGGCACTCAGATAAGATGTCGATGTTGCTTATCGATTTCTCTAATGCTTTCAATATGGTGTGAGGTCCCACCTCATTAGAGAGGTTCGGCTTCATTGTCCAGGTATTTCTCGCTGGGTTGAATTTTGTTATGCTAGGCCAGCTAAATTATACTATGACAAGTACATTTTATCTTCGGCTTTGGGGTTCCAGCAAGGTGATCCTCTAGGTCCCCTTCTGTTTGCTATGACTCTCTACCCTTTAGTGAAGTCCATTGCTTCACAGTGTAAGCTTGATTTACACGCATGGTATCTTGATGATGGCACTATTGTCGGTAACACATTGGAGGTCGTCAAAGCTCTTCAAATTATAGAATCTGAAGGGCCGAATAGAGGCTTGCATCTCAATATCAAGAAAACTAAGGTCTTTTGGCCTATTCTTGATCCACGCAGCCTCAAGGATTGTGTTTTCCCCAGAGACATTGGGAGGCCTAGCAAAGGTGTTATACTTTTGGGGGGACCCGTGAGTTTGGACATGGATTTTATGAGTGATATGGCTTTGGGTAGGGTGAACAAGACAATTCATCTAATGTCGGCTATCAAAAAACTCAAGGACCCTCAGAGTGAGCTTTTGCTGCTTCGTAACTGCGTCGGTGTCTCCAGATTATATTTTTCTATGCGTACCACTAATCCTGCTGCTATACAACAAGCCACCGACCTTTTTGACGACCACTTACTCAAGTATTTGAGGCTTCTGATAACGGGAGATGGAGCTGGTTTTGGTCCTTTGCAACAGAGATTAGCTACACTACCCATCAAGGATGGTGGTCTTGGTATTTACACTATGACGGACACTCGTACCTACTGTTATCTTGCCTCCCAGAGCCAGACGGCCTCGGTGCGGAAGAGGATAGTTGGTAGTATTTTCCCACCCGACAGTGGTGTTGCTTACAAGTTAGATCTTCATAAATTTACTCAGTTATGTGATTTGCCTTCTACTTATTGCGTTGATGATACTTCCCCCCCCCCCCCCCTCCTCTATGCACTCCCTGGAAGTTACTTATTTTGACGCAGTTAATAAGCAAATCCCTGTCCAGTTTACTCTATCCACAAGAGACTCAATGTTATGGTAGTGTAACCAAATCAAGCATACTCAGGATTATCTTTTGGCTGTCCCTATTAGTGGACTTGGTCAATGCCTTGGTCCCCGACAGTTCAGGGATGTTGTTTGTTATCGTCTTGTTATTCCTTTGTTCGTCGAAGGCGGTTTATGCTCTTGTTGCGATAAACATATGGATATTTTCGGCGACCATGTGCTTCATTGTGCTAAAGACGTAGGGATTAAGTTTCCACATGACCTAGTCTGCGATCTAGGTATCGACATCTTTTACAAAGCATGTGTACCTGTGCGCAAGGAAGCAGACCTTGGTATTGTATCAGATGATAACAAGGATTTACGCCCAGCCGATATCCTTGTGCTCAATTGGGAGAACGGCCAAGATGTGTGTATGGATGTTACCGGTGTCTCACCCTTCACTGGAGATGGTGTTCGTGCCTTTATCCCGGGCCAGGCTATTTCGAGAGCAATTTCACGTAAGCGTACTAAATATGTCTGATTGTACAGTTCATGGTTATAGTTTGGGTATTTTAGCTTTTACTACTTTGGGAGAGCTTAGTGAGGACTTTATTTGTTTTTTCAAGCGTCTGAAGAATTGTTTAGTTAGCAATGACGCTGGTAGTGGTTTAGGAAATTTTATTTTTCATAGATTGGGTGTGGTTATTCAGAAAGGGGTTGGTGCTCAACTTGTTGCTCGACTACCAACCAAAAGCTTTGTAGTGTAGTTTTGAATAATTAAATTTCCATAAATAATTGAGCTATTTCACTAATCAAGGTGATATCTCTAAAACTACCCTTTTAATTAATTATTGTTACTACAAGAAATACGTATAATTTGATAGTCATATTTATATTCGTTACGTAGATGTTTTAAAATGATTTTCAACAGTATAAAATTTACGAAAAACCGTGATATATTTTAAGAGATAAATCATTTTTAAGTTTTACTAATTATTATCCAATAAGGGTATAATTGTAAAAAAAATACTTAAATATACTCCCCTTTCCTCAATGTCTTAAAAATTGTGCAAACTACAACTAGCTCAATTAATTTGGGTGGAGGTAGTCAATTGAGATTTCAAATGACTTCCAGAGAGTTTCCAAATCTACTGTTAGTCTATAGAGAATTTTGGAGAGTCTCTTAATGTCTCTTGTTATTGGTTAGAGACTTTTTTTAAGTCATTTAAATTCTCTGGAACTCCATGTTATTGGTTTAGGATTTCGTAAGAGTCACTCCAACAACCCTGTTATTCGAAGGAGAATTAAAAGTCATTTGATTAACGTCGAACAGAAAACCCATTTTTGCTTTCCCACGGAAAACCCAAAAAATAACCAGTTATTTCCCTACTTCTTCATCTTCCTCATAATCTCTTCAAAAAATTTGTGAATCTTTCCACCTCATGAGCAGCTAATCGTCTGTACATAGGCCCTAGTGGCTACTGTTTGCTAGTATTTTTTGATATGGATTTACAGAATTTCATATGGAGGAGGAGAAACTTATGCTCTCTGCAACAAAATCTTTTTCTATCCCTAATTCAACTTCAACACGCTTCGTCTGGCTGATACAGAGACTTCTTTAATGGCTAAATCAGGTAATCGTTAACCTAGTGTTGGGATTAAACGTATTCAGTTCACCCTATTTGATTTTCTTAAGATCATGTGATTTGTTTACTGAAAATGGGGAAGAAATAGAAGATATAACAATACCTCTATTTTCCGATGCAGGTTTTTTGGTTGCGTAATCTTGTCCATGGAATTACTTTGATCATCCAAGACATTCATCTTCTTCTATTGATCATTCAGAACAACAAGGAACAAATTGAAAGTTAAATATGCAATGTGCATATGAACATTCAGAACAAACTAAATATCCATGACCGAGTTCCTTCATTAGAATATATAGAATTCATTTCAAAACTGATCGAACGTGATTCATCAGTCATGACAACCAGTTTCAAATGAAAATAGATCCTAACTACAAGAATTCACCATGATAATGACCTACTCTACTCATTTACAATTGGTTAGATTCTCACAAGCAAGACATTGTATGTGACCAAATTCTAATAGTAGATTTTAATATCGAACAAGACTACCCACATAATCAAAAAATTGTACAATCGTGACAATTATGATACCTAAAGATTCAATTCAAAGATAAAAGACCAAATTACAACTCAAACTTCAGAGAGAGAACATATTAGAAAAATTCATATGCGTTCGAATGAAATGAGACCATCTCTAAACATCCAAAGATAAATGCATAAATCGAATAACTGATTCCATTTTTGCAGCAACAACTTTAATTATTTCTTTAAATTTACCAAAATCTTCAAAAAAATTCTCAGATGAAGAAGAAGAATATACAGAATCCCAAATTTTAGACATTAAAGAAAATAAAGTATCATAAGTAGAGCAGAAAAATCGAAACTTCTGAATCTCAAAATTAAAACCCATATAGTTGAGAGACTTACATTTCTTTCTAAAACACGAAAAACCCTAATCAAGCAAAAGAACTTTAAGTTAGGGTTTTTCAAGATTTTTTTGGTTTATTTTTTTACTCGTCTCTTTCCAAACAAAAACAAAAAAAAAAATCATTTGTGAATTGTAATTTGACTCAGGCCATGTTGGCGAAGACTAACACCCTGTTGGTTTGATTTGATTCGATGTTCGGATCTAACTCAAAGTGGATTGGATATTAGATTCCTAAAGTCTAACTAGACTCATACATCTGACTCGGACCTATGACTCGTTAGAGCTTCTCCAATGGTGAATGTGGATATTTCATATGTGGCGTCACTTTTAAGATATACTCTAGGTATAAATTCCTAAATATTAGGAGAAAGTAAATTTTGTCTCTAACCCATAAAATGTTGTATCATCCTATTACTTAAATATAGGCATATGATTGGCTAAAATTATTTACTTTTTGTTTTTAATGGTTTTTATTAACAAAAATGTGACTAGGATGGGAAGACATCCTCTAAGTGAATGTATAAAACTAGAGGTTGACTTAGAGGATGTCTAACTTTTTTTTGCCACATCATCCTCACATCAATAGGTTGGAGACTATTTTTTATAAAAATTGTTGTGTATCTTATGTGGATAAAGACTTTTTTTTCACACACATTCCATTGGAGAAGCTTCTAGCCACATCTTTGACTGAAATCAAAAAAATTATAGTTACAGTTTTAAAATTTCTTAGTCAGATATAATGATTAATCAATCAAATCCCAGTGTCGATGTAATATAGTGGTAAAGTTTCTGGATGATGATACCAGAGGCCTAAATTATAAACTCATCGGCATCAATTACTTTACCAATAAAAAAAAACAACAGATAAGTTAAATTCATATTCCGAAACAGATTAGTGAAAATGGGACATATTTATAATTTTCCCATAAATTTGTTACTCCCTCGTCCCACTATTAGATTACCTACTTAGTTTAAAATTTTGTCCCACTATTAGTTGACCTATTTCATTAAATAAGGGGATATTTCTAAAATTACCCTTTTCATTGATTATCGGTAGTATAAGAAATATGTATAATTTGATACTCATGCTTATATTCGTTACGTAGGTGTTTTAAAATGCTTTTCAATGATATGAAGTTTACGAAAATCCATGGTATAGTTTGAGAGATAAATTAATTATAAAATTTACAAATTACTATCATAAGGGTATTATTGTAAAAAATATTCTCTTTCTTTCCTTGCCTTAAGAATTATGCAATTTTGAACTAGGTAATCTAATAGTGAGACGAAAACTTCCCCATTCACCCAGATCAGAAGAACTACATAATTGAATTGGAGGATTCTCTCTCTTCTCTGAGGATCGGCCGAGTCTGAGAATGCGACTCAGTTAGTTTTTTCATTTATTTTTTTTGCTCGATCAATAATAGATTTTATTAAACCAAAGAAACTTACAAAAACAGCCAAAAGAGTTCCAGCCCAATAAGGAAAAACAAAAAGAAGAAAAAAACAACCCACTACAAATAAAAATAAAATAAAAATAGAATAGGCCCATTTACATTAAGCCCAAGAATTTCAGCAAGATCTGAAGTAAGTTACTCCTGGGACTTCCAATTCTTTGATGAATTTTGTCTTATTTAAGAATTGTTGATTCTCTCCTTTATTCATCCCAGCTCCCCTTATTGCCAATGCATTAGCTGTGATATTTATTTCTTTATAACTGTGAAGAATAGTCATCTGCATAGAAGTTGTTGTTATTCTACTCCATATGGATTTCAGGAACCAAGGAATATTACCTTTAAGGAAGGCTGTCACCGCTTCTTTGGAACCATACCTGATAATTAGAATCTGAATTCCTTTCTTGAAAGCCGATTCAGTAGCATATATTACTGCCATTAACTCAGCTATGAAAGAAGTAGCAATCCCCAATCCTCTTGTTTCAGCAAACAAGAAAGCTCCTTCCTGATTTCTACTGACAAAACCAATCCCAGCTGCTCCTGGATTTCTCCTTGCCTTACCCATACAACACACCAATATTTGATTTCTACCATGTAATTCAAAATTCAGCTGCATAATATTCTGTCTACTCAGTGGTCTGTTCTTCAGATTAAATTTTTTGAATACTTGAAAATTATAGCTACAGTCCCACAATCCAGTAATTCTAGTTTCACAATCTTTTGTGTATTTAAGAATTTTACTCTTGATAGTACTAACATCTGGTTTTACTCCTTCAAATACAATTTTATTCCTCAGAAACCATAGCTCCATCATTGTTATAGATGCTGATAAAATCCACACTTCTTGAACTGCATTCTCTTAGAACCAGCAAAATTCACTACATGTCCATAAGATTGAGGATTTATGAACAAAAACATACTCCCCAACCATTTCCAAATGATCTAACTAAAGTTGCAGAACCAAAAGATATGATCTAAATTCTCAGTATCATTTGCACATAAATAACATTTTGAAGCTAAACTGTAGCATCTCCCCTGCCATTTACCATATGTAGCACAAAGACCCCTTACCAGTTTCCAAATATTGCTATATGTGGATGGGTGAAGAGAAGGGTGCCAAACCTTCCTAGTCAATACTTATTTTGCATAGTGTTTTCTAATGACCTCAGCTGCAGATTTTACAGTAAAGTCACTAGATAGAGTAGCTGACCATATTTTCTTATCCACTCATGCTGACAAAATGGGCAACTCTTCAAGTTGATAGTATTTTAACATTTGCTATGGAATAACCCATTTGCCATCCACTATAAATTCAACCACCTTTAATTCCTACTTCTTGTATCTTTAATATAATTATCTTCTGGAAATATATCACTTAATAGTCTATCTTCAATCCACACATCATTCCAAACTGAGATGCTTTCCCCATTTCCAACCACCCACCTGGTGTGCATTTTAACATCTTCCATTACCCATTTAAGCCCAGGTAGAATTGAAGATTTCTTGTAACCACCTTTCAATTCTCCATTAGCATTAAAGTATTTTTCCCTCATAAACACAGCCCATTCAGCCTCTGATTCAAGCAATTTCCATAATAATTTTATTAGTAAAGATTTATTCACTATTTCTAACCTTTTAATACCCAAACCACCTTCCTCAATGGGTACAAAAACCTTATCCCATTTTAGAGTAATTGCTTTTCTAGTGCTCGATTCCCCTGACCAAAGAAAATTTCTTATCAGTTTTTCACATTGTTTCAGAACCTTACTGGGCCACTTATACACTGCCATATTATATATGGGTATACTGCTTAGGACAGACTGCACAAGAGTTAACCTATATTTAAAAGATAACAGACCCCCTATCCAACCTGATAATCTGTTTTGAATCATTTCCACCACACCCCAAATAATACTTATTTTCAGTCTCCCTGGTTACAGAATTACCCCCATATATTTGTCAGGTAGCTTTGATAGAGGCATGTTGAACTCATCAGCTATCTGTTGTCTTCTCCCTTCATTAACCCCTCCCACAAAAACCTTACTCTTTTGTTGATTTATTCTTTGACCAGATGAATCTTGATATTCTTGTAAAAGTTTCTTTATGGACTGAATGTTTCTTTTGTGTCCATTGAAGAACAAAAAAACATCATCATCAAACAAGATATGTGTAGGCTGAACTCCTCCTCTATTTACCATAGGAATTATTCTCTTATCCTGCACCCAATTTTTTAAGTTTCTACTTAAAATCTCCTCAGCTATAATAAATAGAATTGGAGACAGAGGGTCACCTTGCCTCAATCCTCTGTGAACTTGAAAAAATCCCACAGACTCCCCATTAACTAAAAGAGAAACTCTTGCAGATTTGAATACAATATGTAACCATTGTATCCATTTTTCTGAAAAACCAAATTGTCTCAAGGCTTCAAATAAAAACTCCCAACTCAAGGAGTCATAATCCTGAGTAATGTCTATTTTAAGACCTACATTTCCACCCCTCCTTTTAACATTAAACTCATTTACCATTTCTGATGCAAGTACAATCTGGTCTTGAATGTTTCTGCCCTTTATAAAAGCTCCTTGCTGAACTGACACCACCTTATCAATTACCTTATACATTCTTGAAGTTATAATCTTGGTAAATATTTTGAAACTGAAATTACTCAGACCAATTGGTCTAAATTGACTTGGTTTTCTTGCACATTTAACCTTTGGAAGCAAACACATGAAGTTTGAGTTCAAACCTTTTGGTATAAAACCATTTTTACAGCAATATTGAATAGGATTTACAACATCTTTCCCCATTCTCTCCCAAGAAAATCTATAAAAAAATCCTGGAAAACCATCAGGCCCAGGGGCACTATTAGCATCCATTGCATACACTTCCCCTTTTATCTCTTCATCAGTAGGGACTGCTTCTAGCATTCTATTTTCATCTTCTGTAATTACACTAGGAATTGCTTCGAAAATGCCCTCAGCAAAATGTACTTCCACAAACTTGAATTTGTTTTCAAAGTGAGTCTCCAATAGCCAAGCAATACTTCTTATGTCAGTTATAATAGCCCCATCATCATCTTCCAATTCAGTTATAGAGTTTGTGGCTTGTCTTATTTTAATTGTTGTATGGAAAAAACTTGTATTGGAAGCTCCTTCTTTGATCCACTTTTCTCTTGATTTTTGATGTAACATTGCTCTATGTTGTTCAGTAATTATCTCCTGCTAGCCCCATGATCCCACTAAATCATTTAGTAAATTAATATTACTTGGATCACTGTCAGATAACTGTGCAGCATTGATCACCTCCCTTTCAGATTCTTGCATCTTTACTCTTACATCCCCAAGGACATTCCAGTTCCATTCCTTTATTTTAATCTTCAACAATTTGATTTTGCTTGTAAAAACAAAAGCTGGATTACCCTTTATTTCAGTGTTCCAAACTTTTTCAACAAGTTCCTTAAAACCTTCTTGCTCCAACCAAAATTTAAAATTTTGTAAAGGGAGTGTTATTTGGCTTTGTAAAATTTGCACAAGCACCCAACAAAGGACTGTGATCTGAAACCCCCCTAGCACCCACTTTATATCTCCAATTTGGGTATGCTTCTAGCCATTTCACATTACATAGATCTCTGTCCAAAGTACTCACGATTATTTTCCCTTCTGCCCTATTATTGCACCAAGTAAATTGCATTCTGTTGTAGGGCTTACGGCCCATAGATGTGCGGCCCAACTACATAGTTAGGGACTTCCTTTGTTCTGTGTAAAAGGATATGACTCCTGTGTAATATCTCTCTAGACTATCAATAAGATATCTACCTCTCTTCTACTATCTCGTTATCTTCTCTACTTTTTCCTCAATCACGTTATCAGCAACGATGCTACGCCTTCAAGCTAATGAAATCGTTGGAATCAATATGGATTACTTCTTTCAACCATTACCCACAGATAGAGGCTTATCATTTACCCACAGCAGCTATCAACCTAACCAGCGTCTTCATCGTTCTCATCCACAACCCTAGGAGCAATTCCAACCGCTACCATGATAATCCTCCGTTGCACCGGCGATGAAGAATTAATAAGGCTCATCACCAACAGATTGAATTTGACAATTAAAGATAAGTTCAACAGTTCCTTATTGTTTAAATTTTTCTTATCCGCCTCATAATTGAAAAACCCAGCAAAAATGGAAATTTCGTTTTCGATAACCTAATAACTTTGATTTCATCCCGATGTAGATCCGTCATTTTCCGATCTGTACCTTCATCTCGACCTAAAAATCAGTGAAGGAACCCAATAATTTTTCTAGGGTTCTTGGTTGAATTTTATTTATCTTTCTATCTTCTATCCTAATTGAAAATCTTTTTATTTTCATATTCATAATTAATAAGTCTTTATAACTAAATCTGATTTTGACATTCATAAACTTTCAAATTTCAGTCTCATTTTGAACACTTTTACCTGTGTTTGATTGATTGTAATGGCATCAGCAGAAAGATTGATTGCAAATTGGAACTAACTCGATGCAATGATGCCGGCGGAAAAATCGTCTCCACGAGTCTCAAAAACAACACTCAATGTTGAGGGAAGAAACTCAACACCAACATCACCCCACCTCAGAGCACGCCAGCTTCTCCACAAAGCATCATCAAGTACCATAGAAATGGATCAGTAGAGGCAAGTAACGGAAGTACATGTGAGAAATCCTTCACAAGTCAAGGATGAAAGAACAATTGAAAGAGAGATGGGGAAAAGAGCATTGGTTCCAATGGCTACCAGTTCAGATCTTGACAAGGCCACCAATGCCCCTCATGCCAAGCGCAAATCACTGTTAAGAGGTAGTCTGTGAAAAAAAAATGTGTTTGGGGGGATTCCGTCAGTGCTCCAACCATGTCCCGTTCCGTTCCGGATCCAGTCCTCAGCTGTCCTGTCCCGTCCCGCTCCGGCTCAGCTGTTCTGTTCCGCTCCGGCTCAGCTGTCCTGTCCGGTTCCCATTCCGGTAATGTGTATGTAAAGTGGGAACCGATGCTTAAGGTTAAGGTATGTAACCAAAATTGAATACTTGTTGGGCTTATTTATTTTTTATATTTTTAGAAAATGGGTATTAATTTTTATCTTTGTCTTAAGATAAATCCATACCATATAAGCGATCAACTTAAATTATAATTGTTGATCTGGATCATTAAGAATTTTGATCTTAGAGTTATTTTGTTCTCTTGAATATGATATTGGATATAGTTGAATGGTGTATTTTGTTTAATTGGTTTTACCAACTCAATTCCAATGTATTCATTTGGGGCTTAGAAGTACTTGAGCACCATTATTGGATAATTGATATTTTCCCAAAATTTTTGAATGTTCCGTGGAATGTATCCACTTGCTCGACTATTAATCTGTCAATAGTTTAAAAATATACGTTCAAATAAAATCACATGTGTTCCAATTTGTTTTGGAAGAACTCACAAAAGATGATATGAGTCATAAAATTTTCATTTCTCTACTTCATCCATTATACTAACGAACCGGTATATGTTGAAGTATGATAGCAAGAGAATTAATTATTTATTTTTTAGTAATATATTCAACCTAAAGTAATTGGTTGACATGTGTAGTGAGATTCTCTTGGCCTGATGAGATAAACAAGTTTCTCAAATTAAGCTAAGTGTAGCAAAAATGAAAATGGAAAGAACCCCAAAGTAATGAGGGTTAGACGTACCGACTAATATAAATCATGTGAAAAGGGACATATATATCATGAGAAATTTTTTATTTTATTTTATTTTCCAGCAGTAATGACACCAAAGTATAGGTATCAATTGAACATGGGATCAGCTAAAATGTAATTCTAGCTCCCATCGTAAATAAAAGAGTTGGAAATGCACCTGGTCATAGGTGTTGGTATATACTATATAATGTGTATGTGTATCATAATAACAACCAATTTTCACATCAACTTTAATGGAAACAAGAACTTTGCCTGGCCAATTGACTATCTTGTCGAGCGCATCACTGCTCATTTTTTTCAAGATAGAACAAAGACGTAGCAAAATCTCTAGATGTACCAAGAGATAATCACACCTTGTTGAATTCCCAAGTAACCCGTGCAAATGGATATCACATGGAACATCAAAATGATGAGAATGTAATTGATTGCATCTTTTATAGTCACTAAAGTATTTGAAAGGAAACATACTTTAGAGAGACTAATGAGTCAATTTAGTGAAATGTAAATCACTATAGTATTAATTTGGATTATTGAACCCATATTGATTCCAACGATGAAATGTTGGAAATTGACTCACACGGGCTTTGGGAATAACTATAAAGCAACTTTGGTTGTGACATGATGATCGTTTTGAAATGACTCATGCGAACATCACTTTATTTGAGTGAACAAAAATGGGAACAATATTGACAGAGTGCGAAGTAATGACATATCTTTCAATAAGTGTTTTCTAAAGTACTAGATGCACAACCCCCTCCTCCCTCACATTATGCTTTTAAGTAAGAGAGCATATCACTCATTTTTACAAAGTTTTCAGTAAAACAGGATCGAGACCATCCTAAGATGCAAATGTTAAAAATTCCATATTACAAAGAAAACAAGGTGAAATTTAGAAAAATATTCATGTAGAATGCGGACCATTAAAGTAACTGATGGATTTGGTGAATATTTTGACATTTTGGACCAATTATATTTCCCAAGAAATTTGCGTTTGAAAACTCCTAGCACATATTACACAATGCAAAGTGCAAAGGCTAACCACCCTTGTTAATGCTAGAGAATTTACATCAAAAGGACTTGATGAATATTGCATGTTTAATAGGATCAATATAGAGCATCTTATACCCAATGGTCTCACAGAGGCTACCATCAAAGGTTACATATGGTGCCCAAGGAATAGGTTATGCGTACCAACCTATCTTTTATTGCTTTGGGGATATGCAATATTACACGCATCTTACTTAATTCGTTTTAATAACCCAATATTAGTCAACCTTTTCTGCGTACCAGTTGGTAACTGATTTTAAGCCTAACATTTGTGTTAGTACGCATTTATGGTTGCACTATATATGTGCCATTACGAGTCCACATCGTACTATGATGGGTCACGAAAATGATTAAGTAATTGTGTTGGATATTTACTCTCAACAATTATCCGCATTTTAAACCTTTGGAAGGAGATATATTACCGCTAGATTTGCGGTTTATCACTTTAGTGAGACAGTCTTCCCGTCGTTAGGGGGAGATAAGAAAAAGTATTTTCTAAGGGAACGACAGGAATTGTCGTGTTGTGTTACCACTGTGTCTCATATTGATTTTTGTACTTCATAAATGTAAATGTGAAGTGACAAAGAATAATCAATTTTCAGAATATACACTGATGTCGCTAAAGTGACAAGATCACACATACCAGCTGCAAATATTCTTGCAAGGTTAGAAATCCTCAGTATGGGGTATACCATAGACTAAGGTGTTGCAATTACATTTGGTGGAAGTGTAGTTGAGGCCGTGGCTCCATAAAGGAAGATGGAGAGACCACCAGGTTTGATCAATGCTCACCTAGAAACGAAGTAGGTGAGTAAGGCTTATTTATATCATCAGAAATCATCTCATAATATTGTCTTTGAATATGTCCATGAATCAAATGGGAGGACGCTCCAAAGTTTTAAATGATTCTAGAGAACAATGAATACTGAAGGATCATGAGAATACACATGAGTCAATGGAAGTATCATGCGTGCATAGTGATGATATAATTTATAAATAGTTGCTCCAGAAATAGAGCACAATGAGATCAAACCATGCTTTATTTTGATTAATTTCAAATAAATAACATATTTTGCCTACACAATCCATGTAGAACTTAGTTCTTTGGCAAATATACGGGTATTTGGTGTGGTAGTGCTAACCAACCAAGTGTAAAGCCTATTGGACATACATAATTAATTTGTCATAAAGCATAGTGAGAAGAAAGTAGTCTTAAAGTACAAATACTCGCCTTGTGGCGCAAGGTTTCTCACAAAGCCCTGGAATTGTTCTCTTGTAATGAACGTTATACAGTTCCGCTACTTAGTCATCTTGGTAATTTTCAAAAGGACTTGAAATGCAGCATATGTATGTGGTTGTTACATATCTCTGAAAGAATCAAGAGATAGAAGATATTTACAAAAGTGCTTGATAGACTTTTGTTTCCCAAATCAAGTAACTCTAAACCACAGAGTGCGTTTACAATTAGATAGAACATTCACTTAGAGATTGAAACAATCAGGCGGAAGTGGTATACCCGTCTAAGTGACTATTTGATTTGGAGGGGATAGACAAGTAAGTTATTTTTCCTTACGTGTTCATAAGAAAGTTCTTGATTTGGAATTGTGGCTATTTATGTTGATGATACAAACATGATGTGTACTCTTGATGTAATAAGAGACCTTAAAAGCTATTTAAAATCCGAATTTGAGATGAAAAATCTAGGGAAAGCTCGATCAAATACTGAGCTTGTGGTATATTATTTCACCAGTTTGCATATGTCTAAATTTTTCAGGCAATTTAACAAAGACATGCATCCTGATAGCACTCCCATGATTAGTCGAGGTTCAAATGTAAGTAAGTAACCATTTCGTCCAAAGGAATAGGACGAAAATGTGTTGGGAGATGAAATTCCCATATATAAGTACAATAGACGCATTGTTGTACTTAGTATAATAATGTACTCGATTAAATTTTACATCCTCAGGGAACTTGTTAGCTAGATATAGATCCGCGCCAACGCAACGTCATTGGAATGGTATAATGAATGTAATCATGTACTTAAAAGTAACCATTGACATAAATTTGTTTTATCCCTACAAAGACATAAAAAGGAATACTAATGAAAGTGCAATCCAAAAGTTGTTGATTATGAAGGAACAATAATCACTTCCCGAACGAAAGTAATCAAAGGGAGATATGGTAGATTATTTTCTAGGTTATTACTGATATTCAGTTTCGAAAAGTACATGACTAAAGAAACTGCGTGGAACAACTCTAAAAGTAATCAAGGGGAGATGCCGACATCAGGGGGAGGATCCAAGGATATGATGTCGACATAATTTACTTCGAAATTGAAGTTGTGTTGTACTCTTTTTCCCTTCGATCGAGAATTGTTTTTCCCCAAAGGGTTTTGTTACTCGACAAGGTTTTTAGCGAGATAACACTTAAAACATCAAGTATGTTAAACATTGAAGACATAAAGATTGCGTTGATATTACTGAAAATATCTGATCAAAGAAATGAAACATGATAGTCTGTTAAGCAATGTAACTTCCAGAATCAACAATAAGGTCTTATAAACATTCAAGTCACCAAAGTAAAGTGTGATGAACTTCTTCTGATTGCATTAGACTAATGAAAATTGTCTGATATCAGGGGGAGTATCTA
The DNA here is from genome assembly GCA_023529315.1 of Papaver bracteatum. Lineage (NCBI taxonomy): Eukaryota > Viridiplantae > Streptophyta > Magnoliopsida > Ranunculales > Papaveraceae > Papaver > Papaver bracteatum. Next base: position 417,112 of record JAJJWX010002250.1, on the reverse strand, counting down.
ATAGTGTGTTGAACTCTTTTCCTTCACCGAGGTTGCTTTTTCCTACAGGGTTTTGTTACTCGGCAAGGTTTTTAATGAGACAACAACAAACACCGGAATGTAATTTCCCAGCTAAGGCTATTGTCTTTCCCACGAGGATTTTCTGCCTTAGGAGTTGTGAAGCAACTAGTCAACTTCAACAGAGCAAAGTGATCATCTGCAACGGATCACCTTTACCTGCATCTGTCATGTTGTACTCTTTTCCCTTCGTCAAGGTTTTATCCCACTAGGTTTTCCTTGTCAAGGTTTTAATGAGGCAACACATTCAAGTTCAACTATGTTCTGAGTTTGCTTATTATTGTACTCTTTTTTCTTTAGTTCAGGCTTTGTCCCTTTGGGTTTTACTGACGAACTTTTAACGAGGAAATTAACTTAGACTCACCGATCTTTGAAGATCGTATTGCATGTGATGAACTACATGTAAAGCACAAGACAACATGTGAAGTACTACATGTGAAGAACTGTACCAAGGTTTTATCCCACTGGGTTTTTCCTTGTCAAAGTTTTAATGAGGCAATTGACTTCGACACAAGTCATCCAGGAGAGAAATGCATTTGAAGAACTACATTTGAAGAACTATATTTAAAGCTTTATGTATAAAGTTTTGTTGTTGAACCGCACAAGGGGGAGTGTTGTAGGGCTTACGGCCCATAGATGTGCGGCCCAACTACATAGTTAGGGACTTCCTTTATTCTATGTAAAAGGATATGACTCCTATGTAATATCTCTCTAGACTATCAATAAGATATCTACCTCTCTTCTACTATCTCGTTATCTTCTCTACTTTTTCCTCAATCACATTCCAGTTATAGGAGTTTGAAGAAGATCACAAGAGTTTATACAATCATGGAACTCCTGCATTGCCACTCCTAAAGGAGATCTCCCGCCATTATTTTCTCCCACACTCAAAACAGTGTTGAAATCACCAATCACTAACCAACGTAAATTCCAACTACTTATTATCTTTAACTCCTCCCATAATTACCTTATGTCTACATATAAAGATGCATCATGAATACCAGAAACCAACACCTCACCCACTTTAACAGTTATCACCTGATTTGTAATAGAAACCACTAAGGGGTAGTAATTGAGGCACTCCAAAACAACCAAATATTTCTCTTTCCTTCATCTATAGAATTATGAATTATCATGTGATTCATACCTTTCAACTTCAATAATTTACTGTCTTTTGAATTCTGTCTGATTTTAGGTTCTGCAATCCAAAATAATGTGGGACTAAACTGATTGACTAAACTATTGAATTGATCTTTGGCTCTAAGTCTTCTTAAGCCTATGATATTCCAGAAAGCAATCTTCATTTTGAATTAGTAGGTTGAGAAGATGAAGGCCCTCTCCCACCTTTCTTTGAGTTCTCTAAATTTGTAACCCCTTTTTGCCTTGTGATTCTTTTTATTGGCTTCGGTTTATCAATTTTTGTGATGACTTATTTGTTTACACAATACCCTTCACCCACAATTTTTTACTTCCTGAAGAACTGAAGAGCTACTTGAAGCTACCTCCAAAATTTTGTCCACACTAATTGGTATCAACTCCTCATTATCCCAATTCTGCAAACTGTGAAATTTTCCAGATGACACAGAATTGTTCAGGTGTACTCTCTCATTACTTTGTTCAATATTATGAACTATCTTGTCCATAATAACCTCCTCAACACCTTCACATTTAGTAAACTTCTTCTTATCCTTAGGTGTTTGACAAATATCAAACTTTTCAGTATTATGCAATCTTTTCTCCTTAACCCTCCAAATATTTTTAACACCCTGGAAAGTATCATTACCTTTATCTTCAGGTTCCATTTCATTTCTTTTATTTATGAATTCTGTCACCAGATGACCAATCACCTTGCAATGACTACAAAATTTAGGAAGATTGGGAAGTTGAACTTGTTGTTCAAAACTACCATATTTTGAATTAACCACCACCTTGTTTGGAATTTCAGTATTTAAATCAACCTCAACCAATACACTAGCATAATAACCTACTTCTCTCTTTAAAGTGGTCTCATCAACCTTAATAGCTCTTCCAAATGTATCACCCAAAGACATAATAATCTTCTCTTTCCAGTATTCCATCCCAACCAGGAAAGTGAGCCCATACAAAAGTTGATGTTGTCTTTTGGTTAGATGGATTAAAATTAGCCTCCCATAATCTTAATTTCAAAATCCGAGACTCTACCATCCAAAAACCAATCCAAATATACTTCATATCAATTTCATTCTCAATTTTAATAATGAAAAAACCTTTACCAATAGGTATGAGTTGAATTTTAACTGATGTCTTCCATTGTTTCCTCAATGCTGATTCAGCAAAAACAAATTTCATTTTAACTATATTTCCATTCACTTAAACTTTCATCTATATCCTCATCTGGTATATACACATACGGGATATTCTGTACTGAAGAATTATTGAGGAAAACAGACGAAGACCTAGAGTTATCATTTTTCGATCCAAAATTATCCGGAGTTGATTTGGTTTCCGCCATCTCTAATGAATATTATACAGAAGTAGACTAAAAAACCATAAAACCAATCATTATAGTAATTAATATGTAAGAAATTCACTCTAAGATCTCAAAATTTATGAAGTAATCAAAGCAATAAAGAAGAATCGAAGAAACATTTAACTGAGTTTTCAGACCGATCCTCAGACACTCTCTCTCCTTGACTCAGACCGATTCCAAATATTCCCGTTGTCCTAGTTTTTTCATTGGATCTGATCAATTTCTTGTTCTTTACCTTTCTCTGATCCTTTTGTTTCTCGTCTCTTTGATTCTTTTATTACTATGCTTTAAAAACTGGTTAATTTTGAGTTCCTTTCATTTGATTTCTCGTTTTTTCATCCCTGATTTTCAAATTATGAGTAACTAATCTTTATATTAGATTCTCCATAATGTGTTTACAGTCTGATTTTTCTATTTTGGCTTTTTCCTTTCTTTGTGTTATGATTATATCTTTTGTTGAGTATCAAATTAAGCTTTTGCTTGCAGGAAGACTTTGTACAGTTATCCATGGTTTCATCAATGTTTGTAGGAAGAAAATTCAGTCCAATGCCGATTCGTTATCCCGATTCAGCAAATTATCCAGCTCTTAATCTCGGTATTCAAAATTCAAAATTCGAATGGTCGGTTATTTTAGGAAATTTTGTTATTTTGGGTTACTTGCTTGGTAAAATGATAGCTATTTCAGTCATTAAATTTCCCAAGATTCATGTTCATTCTGTTTCCATAATTATAGACAGAATATACTATCTCCTTCAATACTAAAATCTCTTCAAAACCCTAGCCATCATAAACCCCTTACCATCTTCATCTTACAAACACCCTTCAACTCCAGTAAACCCAAAATCTACAAAGTCATGGAAGGAGAAAAATCACAAAATGTTGGTGCTTTGTTTAGTAAGTTTAAGCAAGCCTTACTGGAACTTGGGGATATAACAGAAGTTGAAATTTTACAGAAGGATAATGTTAAGGTTCTTAATGAAGAAAATAACTGGGAAGCGAGTGTGATTGGTAAAGTTATTATTGAAGGAAGGATGAGCTATGACACAATTCAGAGATTCATCAAATATACCTGGCCTTTCATAGCCTTTGCAGATATTAGAATCGTTGAAATAAAGCTAAATTTGATGATTTTCAAGTTCAGTAACTGGGATTTCTTAAATAAGGTAATTGATCACAGACCATGGAGTATCAATAAACATTTGTTGGTTGTTCATGACTGTATCCCAGATATGGTTTACACAGAGAAACACTGGGGTTTTCAACAATTCTGGCTCTAGTTGAAATACCTTCTTCCTGAACATATGAATGTGTCATCTGTTACTAAAATTGGAGAAATTGTTGGTGAAGTTACTGCCATTGAACCAACAGATGCTATGCCCATTGGGACTGATCCTGTCAAAGTGTATATTAATGTGGATCTCAGTATGCCTTTAAGGAGGGGGGTTAAGTGCATAACTAATGAAGGAATTACAAAGTGGCATAAATTTTTCTTTAAGAGACAACCAGGTAGCATTTGCACTGAATGTTATGTGATAAATCATTGTAAAGGGGCTTGCAAAGATGCAGCTAATTTTTTGGAAAAGGCCCATAAAAAGCCTTATTTTTTTTGGTAATCCTAATAATCTTAGAAAGAATGTCTCCAAAATCAAAACTGGAGAGGCTCCTACTTCTATAAAGAAACAAGATAAGTTTGTTAAGGCTACTTTTTTTGTTCCACCTAAAGATAGAGAGATTATAAATATGGGTTTCCTTTTCAAGAAGAGCATAAATGAAGAAGCCGAGGACATAAGACTTGGTAAGAGGCAAAAAATCTCTAAAGAAGGCAGCATCAACCATTCCAACACTGAGTCATCTTTGAAACATGAAACCATGAATAACAATGCAAACTTCTAGAATACTCAAATGGTCATCACAGCAGAAAATCAGACTAAAACTACAAATAAGGAGAGTCATGTATTAAACATTACTCAATCTTTTAATTTTTTTACTTTATATCCTTTTGAACCTCAAATTTTTTACTTCATATAAGCTTAATAAGTTATTTAGTTCTGTTTTGCATTTTTAATCTCTTTACTTTCAGTCTGAAGATCAAAATTATGTTTTGCACTACATTTTCCTAAAAATGAAAATTCTTTCATGGAATGTCTGCAGTTTTGGGAACAAATACACTAGAGATCACCTTAAAGAATTAATGAGATCAGATAACCCAGATATCATTTTCCTAATCGAAACCAAAAATTATTCAGCTAAAATGAAAACATATATATCTAGATACAACTACCCAAAATCTTATATTGTGGATCTTATAGGTCAATCTGGTGGGCTTTTCCTTATGTGGAAGGATTGTATTGATATTAAAGTCAAAAGTAGTTAACTGAATATTATTAACTGCATTGTCAATATTGATGCTAGAATCAATGGCACCTTAATGTCATTCATCTATGGTTCTCTTGATGCTAGTACTAAGGATGCACAATGGGATTATTTGAATGAAGTTTTTGCTTCTCTTAACATACCATGGTGTGTTATAGGAGATTTGAATTTCATTATAAATAGAGAAGACAAAGAGGGAGGTAACCCAATCACTCAAGCTCAACTTGATAAGGCTAACTTGATTCTTGGTAATGCAGGTCTTCATTTTCTGAGTTTTGTAGGTAACACTTTCACTTGGACAAATAGGAGAAATGGTCAAGAACTCATTTTGGAAAGATTAGATAGAACTCTAACTTGTCTAAATTGGATAAATATGTTCCCCAATGCTATTGTTTACCACATGATTCCCAATGCTAGTGATCACTGTCCTATTCTTCTATGTACTTCTAGAAATGAGGCCTCAAACCAAAAACCTTTTAGATTCAATAGAACTTGGTTTAGGGATTCCTCTTGTAAAACTCTTATTGAGAGTAACTGGAAGTATAATGGTAATGGGTCTGCTCCTTATAGACATGCTAAATCTCTTTTTGCAACTAAACAAATTCTTAGAAATTGGAACTACAATCATTTTGGCCATATTCCAACCCAATTGTCAAAGTGGAAAACCAAATTAACAATCTTCTTGCTAATGGCCATCACATGAATTCTCCTAATGTTGTTAAATTGAGTAAAGATTTGAACAGGTGGTATGATGCTGAGGAAAAATACTGGAAACAAAGAGGTAAAGTGGATGCTTTCAGGTTTGGTGACAGAAACACTGCTTACTTTCATAATAAAGCAAATTTTAGAAAGAGAAGAACTAATATTAATTGTATTCAGAATGATCTTGGTTTATGGCTCACTGATAGGAATGGGATTGCTTATAATCTTAAGGCATATTTCTCTAAAATAAGTAGATCTTCTAATCTTCCAGATGCCAAAAATTATCTTCAGTTCATCAATCCTTGTGTGACTGAAGAGGATAATAGAATGCTAACTAGAATACCTTCTCATGAGGAAATTAAGCATATTGTCTTTGGAATGCAACCTTGGACTACCCCAGGATCAGATAGGTTTCCACATGGATTTTATCAAAAAATATGGGCAACAATCGGTAATGACACTGTGAGTATGGTGCAATCCTTTTTCCAGTCTAAGTTTCTGCTAAAAAAAATGAACCACAACTTTACTGCCTTAATTCCTAAGTATAATTGCCCTAAAAATGCAGCTGGTTTTAGACCAATAAGTCTTTGTAATGTAGCCTATAAGATTATATCAAAGCTTCTAGCAACTAGACTTAAGGGTCTCCTTGATAAGATTATTTATCCCTACCAAACAGCTTTCTTATCTGGCATGCTTATTATAGACAAAATTGTTATAGCCTATGAGTTGATTCACTCAATGAAAAAATGTAAAGCTATAAATGGGTGGATGGATCTGAAGCTTGACATGTCAAAAGCTTTTGATATGATAGAATGGCCATTCTGTTAGATACTTTAAAAAAATTAGGATTTTGTGATGATTGATGCAAGATGATTGAAAAATGTCTTAGCACTGTTTCTACTTTTATCATGCTAAATGGCTCTCCTAGTGAAGTTTTTACTCCGCAAAGAGGTTTGAGACAGGGAGATCCTATCTCTCCCTATCTTTTTATACTTTGTATGGACTCCTTTTCAAGAGCTCTTATGGAAGCTGAAAGAGATAATAAAATTCAGGTAATAAAATCTAACAAGCTTTGTCCTGCTGTGTCTCACCTCTTCTTTGCAGATGACTGTCTCCTCTTTACTAGGGATAATGCTAAGGGAGCTAGAAATCTAGCTACTATTATAGATCAGTTCTTTTTTTTTTTCTAGACAGGCTGTCAACTATGAAAAATCAGGTATGTCTTTTAGTCCTGAAGTGCCTAATAGTGTTAAGAATGAAATCTCAAACATTCTAGGAATCAAGAAACTTGCTCTAAATGACAAATATTTAGGAGTCTCACTTTTGATTCAGCAAAATAAGACCCAAAATTTTAGTGAGCTAATGGACAGGTATGATGGCAAGCTTGATCCCTGGCAATCCAAATTTTTAAACTAACCTGAAAGAACTGTTTTAGTTCAATTAATTATTAATACTCTATCATATCACCACATGTCTGTGTTCCCAATGCCTAAAACACTTACAAATAGGATGGAATCTATTCAAAGTAAATTCTGGGGGAACAAAAAGAAAAATACTAAAGGTGTATACATAAAAAAATGGAACAACATTGCTCTGCCCAAATGTTTAGGAGGTCTAGGTATCAAACAATCTGTTATTATGAATGAAGATCTCTTAACTAAATTAGCTTGGAGGATGGTCACCTGCAAGGATGCTCTGTGGGTCAAACTTCTTGAAAGTAAGTACTTTCATAACTCTAATCCTTTACATGGTGATTTTGCTGAACATGGATCATGGGCTTGGAGAGGCATAACTAAAGGTTTAGTTCATGTGAAAACTTTCAGTTGCTGGGAAATAGGAGATGGGAAATATGTTTCTATTTGGAAAGATAAGTGGGTTCCAGGACATGAGAACTTACTTGATAGCACTAGATTCTCTTCAAACATGTCCACTGTTAGTTAGCTGTTAGATGCCAACAGTAAAGATTGGAATGTTAACACTCTTGAGGACCTTTTTGATCAACAAACTGTTAAGAAAATAGTTGATATTAGACTTCCTATTAAAGGTAATGATATCCTTAGATGGGTTCCTGAAAATAAAAATTTACTGTGAAATCTGCCTATAAAGTGATTTTGAATAATACCCTTATTGGCTCAATAAGAAATAGAGATTTGAATTAGCCTCTATTCTGGAAAACTGATCTTCCACCAAGAGTGCAACACTTCATCTGGAAGTGTCTTAGTGGGATTCTTTCTACCAATGAAAAGTTGTCTAGATAGGTCCATAATGCAAATGTGATCTGTCCTCTATGTAATAGTTCTGTGGAAACCATGCAACATCTCCTTGTTGAGTGTGTAGTTTTTAGAAATGTTTGTATGGTACTGATTCTCTCTAGCTAATCTAATTAGTAATTGTGATATTGATGAATGTTTGTCCAATAAATTCAGACTCAATAATCAGAAAACAAATGTTGATGATCTCAAATGCTATCAGAAGGTTTGTATAATTTTATGGCACATATGGAAGAATAAGTGTTCTGTTGTCTTTGATAACCTCCATGTTAATGTAGTTAGCATATCTAATAGAATTCAATCCTATTACCTTGATTGGGTGACTTGCACTGCAGGGATTAACCATAGCAGAAATGAGCAGTATGTTCCTCACAGGGGGAACTGGATTCCCCCAAATCAGGACTATATACCCAACATCATCTTACATGACTTTGGTCCAGACCCTAGCATCTCAAATACCCAACATTAGCTTCTGACACCTGTGAAGAAAGGATCTAAGGCACACCAATGCTTCGGCATAATATCATCCATGTTAAGAGACGAAAGCATAAAATCCATCAAGATAACCAGAGTGTATGAACCATCGGTTTCCCCACAACAATCCCTCGCTACCAATCGAGGAGACAACGCGGAGGAAGACATTGCTGATGATGATGTGGGAGAGGACATCGAAGAGGACTTCTTCCAAGATGACATCCTAACAAGGGCAAAGGAAGATGAAGATTTCAGCAAGGAAAGAGATTGGAGAACCGAGATCCACCTGTTGCTTGAAGAAGGAACGGTGCCAGCGGCCATAAAACAAGCAAGAAAAATACAAGCAAAGGCAGGAAGATACGAACTTCGTGGTGGAATTATGTACAAAAAATCCTTCCTAGGGCCCCTGTTACGCTGCTTATCCAGACAAGAAGGCCATTACATCTTAAAGGACATTCAATATGGGCACGCAGGCAACCACGGCGGAATGAGATCCCTGGCGGACAAAGCTAAAAGAAAATGATACTACTGTCCCCAGATGATGGGATACGCAGCCAAGATGTCCCAAAGATGTGAAGAATGTCAAAGGTTTTCCAGAAAGATCCATGCCCCGGCAACCAATTTGAACTCAGTGGACAGCCCATGGCCATTTGCTAAGTGGGGGGTGGATATCGTAGGACCCTTAATTGAAGGATCAGGCAAAAGACGATTTATAATAGTGGAAACAAACTATTTTAGTAAATGGATAGAGGCTGAAGCTCTTTCAAGAATCAGAGACTCTAATGTCTTCACGTTCATTTTCCAAAATATCATCTGCAGATTTGGCATTCCTGCAGAGATCGTGTCTGACAATGGAAAGCAACTACAAGGAAAAAACATAGACATGCTATTTGATACATTCAAAATAAGGAAGAACAAATCCACTCCCATTTACCCGCAAAGAAATGGACAAGCCGAAGCTACCAACAAAACGCTGGATCTAGTTCTCAATAAATCCCTAGATGAGCATAAAAGCCGGTGGTGTGAACAATTGCACAATGCGATATGGTCATACCGCACCACTAGGAGAAGAGACACCGGAGAATCTCCCTTTATCCTCACATACGAAGGGAAGTTGTAATCCCCACTGAGATTATCATGCCCACTACCAAAACCGAAGCATGGGAGAAAAATCTCACCACGGATATGATGCTAGAAAGACTTGACGACCTAGAAAAAAGAAGAGAAACGACACTGCAAAGGATGGAAAACTACCAACGAAGATTAGTAAGAGAATATAACAAGAAAGTGAAGCTTAGAAATTTCGTAGAAGGACAGTATGTGCTCCGAAAAATATTGCAATATCAGCGTGAAATAAAATGGGGGAAACTAGCACCTAATTGGGGAGGACCATACATTATACATGATATCGCCGGAAGTGGTTCATACTAACTGCGCAATCTTAAAGGAGAAATCCTAAGGCACACCTGGAATGCTAAGTACCTCAAGCCATACTATCCTTAAAACAACACAGTCCTGCACCTGTGTGAGGAACACCAGAAGAAGAAGACGGCGTGACCGCTGAATATGTGTCTGTCTCTAGACGAGGATTAGCAAACCTCAGCGTATCAATCAAATTTAACTTTTTTTTATATTGGGGAAAGAACCAAAATACAATCCATCGGGACTCCCCTATCGGCGTCTATGACCCAAGGGAAGGATTTTAGTAGAAATGGATACCAAACCAAACAACAGAATAGCGGTTCAGCGGTTTGGATGCTTGTACATATATCAATAAGGCATCACATATCTAGAACGCTGCATTGACCCCCACCATTCGGTAACCTCCTGGTATGAGGATTAGCCAACGGGGAGACAGGTCGGAAAAAAATAGCGAAGGTATCACCAGATATGCCTTCAACACTATTCTAAACCCTCTCCATTTTTTATCTTAAGAAGTGAAGTGTTCATACCTATCTAAATAAGTTCATGACGCAGGTGAAAATAAAAAGTAATGTAATTACCAAAGCGGAACGATGATCCATTACAAAAAAGAAGTTAATTACAAGTCTTGAAAGAAATTCGAATAAGGCCAATGTACAGAAAATAGGGCCACATGCAACACAATCAACAAGGATCAAATCATAACAAGGGACATTCAAAATAAAGACATCAAGGAAGCACCGCCTAGGACGAAGGAACACTCCCACCAGAGGAAGCACCCGATGGAGCCTTGAAAGGGGCAGGTACAAGGCGACATTTGTATTTTTTGGTAAGACCATGATGATGAGTGCATAATTCTCATATATTTACCACTCAAATTTATATTATTAGTTCCCGTTTTTGTATATATTTAATAATTTTGTTTATTTTTGCAGTTCCCTAATAAATAAAGCCCGCTTAGACCAGAAAGTTAAACTTTGTCGATAATTGGAGGAATGGATAGATATATCTCAATACACCGAGGTACAAACATGGCCCGTCAAACAGTCAGTACCAATATAACATGGAGGAAGTCATTGCATGGGATCATAAAATAGAAGGTCCAAAACTAGAATCATTTGCAAGCCGCATCAAGTTGTGCACGGTACTCACATTCAAAAAGGATATATATTTCATTAATGGTACAAGATTTTCATATTGATATTTGAAGTAAGAATGGAAATGGACTCCATAAACATCCCATTAGTTGGTGTATGTCAGGAATGCTTACCATTAGTAATTAAGTACGGTAAAGAGAATAGTCTAATGCTTACATGTGGAAAACAGGGGATAGCACATGAAAAGGTAATCCCCACTTTTGGTTGATGGATTTAAAGTGCAAATTCCAAGTGAAAGGGGGGGGGTGATTTGAGCATCTACATGATTACAAATCAAGTAGTGTTGTAAAGATCCTATTGGTGGATGATCCACCGACTTGGTCAAGAGATAAAATCGAGTTTATCTCACCAACAAGATAAACACTAAGCTAAAATATGCTTATCCGAGTATGATTAACCGTTACGTGTTACCCTTTTTTTCACCGACTTGTATTTTTTTAGGATATAAATAGCCATCGTCCCACTTTGTAATATGGAAGTTTTTTAAGAAATTGTGAAAACCAGAGAAAGTAATAAACAACCATGACTAGCTCTTCCTTAATTTTCTTTTGTATTACTAAACTAATAGCACTAGTAGTTTCTTTATATCAAGTATATACAACACCACTAGCACCTTTGAGGTTTTGACATATTAATATTCAACACGTTATCAGCACGAATTGCTCAATAACTACGGTCGATTCCTTTGGCCGTCCGACGGAGAATGACGATGATAATTACCGGAGACTATTTTCTTTTCTTTCCCGGCTCTCTTCTCTGTTTCATTTATGATTAATACTGTTTAACCTTGTACCTGTTTAGCTTTGTACAAGTTTGCTAATAGTGCGTCTTTCTTGTTACGAGCAGGGAACTAATTCCGTCCCAAGTTGATATTTAAAATCAAACTTGCAAAAGAAATATGCCTATCATTTCAAATATCAATTAGTGGAGCCTAAATGTACAAAAGTATAATTAGTCACCATAATTACCACCACCACTAACACCAAAAGCATCATGATGAGAGGGTTCTACAAAAATTAAGTAAAGATGCGCGTGATATTGCATATCCCCAAAGCAATAAAAGGTAGGTTAGTACGCATAACCTATTCCTTAGACACCATCTGTAACCTTTGATGGTAGCCTCTGCGAGACCATTGGGTATAAGATGCTCTATATTGATCGTATTAAATATGCAATATTCGTCAAGTCCTTTTGATGTAAATTCTCTAGCATTAACAAGGGTGGTTAGCCTTTGCACTTTGCATTGTGTAATATGTGCTAGGAGTTTTCAAACACAAATTTCTTGGGAACTATAACTAGTCCAAAATGTCAAAAAATTCACTAAATCCATCAGTCACTTTAATGGTCCGCATTCTGCATGAATATTTTTCTAAAGTTCACCTTGTTTTCTTTGTAATATTGAATTTTTACCATTTGCATCTTAGGATGGTCTCGATCCTGTTTTATTGAAGACTTTGTAAAATTAAGTGATATACTTTCTTACCTAAAAGCATAATAGGAAGGGGGATTGTGCATCTAGTAATTTAGAAAACACTTATTGAGAGATATGTCGTCACTTTGCATTCTTTCAATCTTTTTCCCATTTTCGTTCACTCAAATAAAGTGATATTTGTATGAGTTTTTTCAAGACAATCATCATGTCACAACCAAAGTTTCTTTATGGTTATGCCTAAAGCATGTATGAGTCAGTTTCCACCATTTCATTGTCGGAGTCAATATGATTCAATAATCCAAATATTATAGTGAATTACATTGCACTAGATTGACTCATTAGTTTCTCTAAAATATATTTCCTTCCAAATATATTAGAGACTATAAAAGATGCAATCAATTACATTCTCATCATTTTGATGTTTCACATGATATCCATTTACACGGGTTACTTTGGAATTTAACAAGGTGTGATTATCTCTTGCCACATCAAGAGATTTTGCTACGTCTTTATTCTATCTTGAAAAAAAATGAGCAGTGCTGCGCTCGATAAGTAGTCAATTGGCCAGGAAAATTCCTTGTTGCCATTAAAGTTGATGTGAAAATTGGTTATTACAATGATACACATACACATTATATTGTATATACCAACACCTATGACCAGGTGCATTTCCAACTCTTTTATTTATGATGAGAGCTAGAATTAAATCTTAGCTTCATCCCATATTCAGTTGATACCGGTACTTTGGTGTCATTACTGCTGGAAAAAAAATACATTTCCGTCTCATGTCACATGATTTATATGAGTCATTACGTCTAACCCTTATTACTTCGGTGTTCTTTCCATTTTTAATTTTGCTACATTTAGCTTAATTTGAGAAATTTATTTATCTCAATAGGCCAAGAGAATCTCGCTACACATGTCAACCACTTACTTTAGGTTGAATATATTACTAAAGATAATTCTCTTGTTGTCATACTTTAACATATACCGGTTCGTTAGTATTATGGATGAAGTAGAGAAATGAAAATTTTATGACTCATATCATCTTTTGTGAGTTCTTCCACAAAAATTGGAATACATGTGATTTTACTTGAACATATGTTTTGAAACTATTGACAAATTAATAGTCGAGCAAGTGGATACATTCCACGGAACATTCAAAAAATTTGGGAAAATATCAAGTATCCAATAATGGTGCTCAAGTACTTCTAAGCCCCAAATGAATACATTGGAATCGAGTTGGTACAACCAATTGAACTAAAAAAAAAACATCATTCAACTATAGCCAATATAATATTCAAGAGAACAATATAACAATAAAACCAAAATTCTTAATGGTCGAAATCGATAGTCATAATGTAAATTGATCGTTTATGGACTTATCTTAAGAAAAAAATAAAACTAGGCATGTTCTAAAAGATAAATAAATAAGCCCAGCAGGTATTCAATGTAAAAATCCACATTATATTAGTGACATACCTCGTATATTGGTTGTTCCCAGTGTATATGCATATACACAAAACCAGAACAACCTTGGTCGCGCACATCCCAAATAAAATGGAAATGGGACATAACAAACCACGCCTAGAACGGGGTCGAAACAGAACATGCCACATGATGGAACGGGATCAGAACAGAACAGGTTCGAGTTGGACATGACCAGTTCGTGTTGAACTAGACCGGGTCGGCTGGACCAGACCGACGATTTTTCATTCACCGCGAACAGACTCACGGCATGGGATGGAAATCCTTGATGAAACACACATATACATATCACAAACAGACAAAAAATAAATAAATTTACATTATTTACAAAAGTAAATAAAAATATCATAACGTGGCAACCTATTGACTAAAATAGGTTAATTATCATGACGTGGCAACCTATTCACTAAAAGATTTAAAAGGTACGTCAGACAGACATATGTGACGGTGATAGATGACGACTTATTAAATCCTAGCCTGATTTTTATTCTAGACAAGCATGTGAAGTAAAAAAGTGATAAATGTTGACACGTGTATCAAAGGACATAAGAAAAGTCAAAACATGATATATTATCGTACTCAAAATCAGACGTCGCATTGGTTTAGTAATAAAAAGAAATTAATAGTAATTAATACAAATAAACACTAATTTATTGATAAACGGTACGTTTTTCTTTTCAGTAAAAAAATTCTATCACGCATAGATCGGCAAAAGAAAAAGAAAAGAAAAAAAATCTAAAAATAATAATGATAATAATCAAATGGCAAAAATACGATATGTACAAACAAAATAGGATTTCATATATACTAATTACAGGATGTTCAATCAATCATCAAATAGACAAGAATCATGGCAGTTAACTAGGTATACAGACTAGAGATTCACATCAGAAGTTCATAAAAGAAAAAATTATATTATATCCCAAAGGTACATGGATCGTAACATTGGCAGACAAACAAACACATCTACAAAACACTCATGGCTTAAAAATAAATAAGGAAATATAGGTGTTATTGTCCAATCAACATCAACATGATCTGATCATGAGATTATAATAAGAATAAGACTAAACAAACCATAGAGACAATCACTCGTGACTTGATTGCTATAAAAACAACGGAAAAGTAAAAGGAGATTTAGTATACCAAGAGGATCCAGAAAGTCACGCGCATCAATGTAATGACCTCTGACTCACGAGATTTTATTTTTAATATGATAGGTTTTGCTATTCAAAAAGGGCTAGCGGCACAGCTTGTCGCTCGCTTGCCTAGTATGTAATTTTTAACTTTGTAAGATTTTGATATAGGTTATCCATACTTATTAAAGGAGATTTAGTATACCTTTGTGATGTTTGATTGGAAAGAAAGAAAAAGAGGTACCAACGGAACTTTTGAGGTGGGGATTTGATTCTCTTTCTCCTCCGGGAACACCCTTTATTTTGTTGATCCGGCCACGATTTGAAATGCGATAAATCAGTTTTCATTGTCCACATATTGATGATAAATAAAAAAAATAGATCTCGTGTGGTTGAGCATCGTGGTGATAACGTGTTGTAGTAGAATATTAGGGCAAGAGAAGGAGGTAGGGAAAGAGAAGGATTTCATTCATTAGCCTATTACATAGGTAAAGTATCCTTTATATTAGGGGTGAGCAACGGACGGACAGTTGCGGATTAGGGCTCACCCGCAACCAAACCGTCAAAGTTGCGGATTTGGAAAATTGAACCGTGACCGGCCCAATCACCCGCGGATAATGCGGACCGGTTGCGGATTAACCGCGGATTTAGAAGGGAAAAAAATAATTATGTTAGCACAAGGTAGTCCAACTTGTCATCGATAACTTGCCATTGTCAGAGAGATCATTTAGCTAGAAGACATGGAACTTGGAAGGATGAATAAACGAACAGGATGTTTTGAAGCCCATCCCATCAGATTATTGTTTATGTGTAAGAATGAATGAGAAATGAAAATGTTTGGGCCGGCCTAAAACCTCTTATTAACACATACTCAGCGGGCTTTATTAACTAGGCTTTATCCTTAGTAATTTTATTAAGTTCTCTTATTACCTTGCGGTGCGGGTGAATCCGCGGATTTGCAAAACAAACCGCACCCAAACCGCTAAAATGTGCGGATTTTAGAATCCCACCCGTGTCCGGCCCATACGTCTTGCGGTTTGGGTCAAATCCGCAATTTTGCGGACGATTGCGGATGAAATCCGCGGTTCCGTTTTCTTTACTCAGCCCTACTTTATATACTACAAAAGAGAAACACTTAGGATTCTAGTTGGGCCGCACACCCATGGACCATAGGCCCTACAACAAAATGACGAATTTTGGTCGATAAGCATCATAAAACGAGCCCATATATATACATAACGAAAATAATTGGATCCCGTTTCACAAGCCTCATACGTATGAGATGGTGGTGACACCCAAAATTACTAATGTTCACTACACAGAGACGTCCACGAACACACCTAGAAATTTGACACAAAATGCACAGATGAGCAACATGTGTCAAGGGCTTTTATGGTTACTGTAACTACAGAAAATCCATAGTTACACCCACTCTCGAATTAGATAAGTACAAAGTTGAATGAAAACGAGTTTATACACAAATCTTCTTCCCTTTTATTAAAATCCTTAATACCTTAGGTTACAAGTCGCTCAAGAACACTTTAGATCTAGACTGCTCTCTTACAAAAGTTGTTTCTCTCTCTAATAATGTCCCAACCCCTTCTCAGGAGGCTAAGTCTCCCTTTTATAGGGCAAAATTACATAATGGAATACAACTCGATTTATCTCGGACTGACGCTTTTATCTCGCTCTAAACAACTTTTACGCTTACTTTTTGCCTTAAAGATCGGTTCATGTCGGGGACAGCTGTCCCTTTTCTTGCATAACAATCCACACTTCGAGTTATTACTTCGGGAAACCTCACTATTTCTTGGACAACAAGTCATACCTTGCGCAACGTGCCCCTTCCCTTTTCTTGTACAACAATCCATACCTCATTAAATGTCTTCTCGAGCAAGGTAGCTCTTCTTCGCTAGATGCCCTTCCAAGCAGGTTAGCTCTACTTCGCTAGATATCTTTCCACGTAAGTTAGTTCTCCTTCGCTGATGGGACCTTGTTAAGGCAGATATGACAGTTGATTAGACTATTCACTTACACTCCTTCGGAAATGGTGAATAATATCTTTCTCGAAGATTCTTCTCATTATCTCGCCCAATCTTCCTCGGACACGTGGCAGAGTGATTTTCTGTACCTACATTTTGCCTTTTCTCATTCCTTTCGCGAGTACCAAGTAAGGAAAGAGAATCCTGCATTAATTTCGTAACCGCCACGTACGCGGATTTTCCGATATCTTGTCTCCCACGATTCTTATCTACAGTTACCAACCGGTTCCCCTTCCTGTGCAACCGTTTTTCTAGGTCATACCCTGGGTCCATTATAAACAGTCTTCCCCCTCATCTTTTTCTCTTCTTTACGTCCTTCAACTTCTTCTTCCCCGGCACTGTTCTTCTGTAAACTCTGCCCGCTTGTGATTTCCTTAGTTCTTCCTCACTTCTTTCACACCGTCTTCTCTCCTTTCAACAATGGCACCCAGAAAATTCCCCCTTGCCACTACATCAAAGGACCTTGAAGATTTCCAGGCTGATTTCAAAAAACTAGGTTTAACGCTGTCACCGACGGTGGATCTTTAAGATGTGCCTCCGGTAACCGCAACCAAACGGATGGAATTGAACAATCGCTGGATTGAGGCAGAGACGTGGTCATCTACCAGGATGATTTCCACTTTGGGTCAGTTGAGAGCGGGCTTAACCTTTCCTCTGTATGACGCCCGGAATCCTCTTCTCTGTGAGATTCTTGCTCATCTCAACAGGGGAGCCTTCCAGTTGAACGGTAATTCAATTCGGATTTGCAACGAGTTTGTGAGGCGTTCCTCTGGCGGTTTATCCCAGATCCCAGCTGTGGCGGAGAGCTTCAACCCTGCGGACTACAACATTGCTTCTTTCTCGTAGAATTACTTCGATAAGACTCAAGGTAAAAGAAGGAAGTTTCAAGAGTGGGGTGTTGCTTTACATCGTAGGTCCCTGAAGGATTCTTCCAAAGTTCTTCTTTTGGATGTTGAGCCCGTTGGTTCTTCGAAGGAGGCTCCCAAAGGCCCTTCCTTGCGTCTAACTAATGATGAGGACTGGATGATGTTCCCAGTTGTTATCGAGGGCCCCCTTTTCTGGGGTTATGATGAGTCCGGGAATGCTCGGGAAGGCCCCCTCCCAAGTCACGCTCATCTCGCTTCCTTTGAACCTTGGAATTTCAACTGGTCCGAGAGGCCCTATGATGTGAGCTCGCTAGTCTTCTCCCTCGTTTCATTTTGGTGTCTTTTATTTGAATTCCTTTTTTTTTTATTATTATTATTATTTATATTTTTTTTTGTAGTACTCATTGCCTGCTCCCGGCTTGATCAAGGATAGATCCTCCAAGAAGCTTGTTGTTGGATCTCCTGCTACGGACCAGGTAACCCGATTCCTTCTTCGCTTTTGGTGTTCAAATTCCTCTTTCAGAATCTAACCTTTGGTTTTGACAGGAGGAAGAACCCGCGGAAACCCCCGTCGTAAACCCTCGTGTCCTTCTGAAGCGAAGTCATCAGGAGAGCTCTTCTGGTGCGGCTGCTGCTACCAAGGTATTTTGCTACCATATTTACTTCATAATAGTACTCCCTTCTTGTTTCCTTAGACTTTGTTCAACCCCAAGATACTAACCCATGTTTCCTAGGTCCCTCAGTCCGCTCCTGCCGCTGAACCCCAAAAACGCCGCAGAGTTTTGAATATTGGGGATCTCACCCGTATACCTTATGCCCAGAAGCCAGCAGAGTTTCCTTCTCCTCCTGGCAAGAACAAGCCCGAGAATCTAAAGGGCGCCACTCCTCCTCCGAAGGTTCTCATGCCAACTCCTTGTATCACGGTGGAAGAGCCCCCGGTTAAACCATCAGCAGGTCCTTCTAGTGGGAAGACTCGGAAGGATTTTGAAGCAGAAGATCCAGCCTATGCCCTCGACATGGACTTCTTAAGGGACGCTCTCATTTTAAATCGGAACAACCCTTCCACAAGGTCTGCAGCTATGGAATCTGTAATCTCGCTATGCGCCGATACTTTTCTAGCTCAAGATCAATCTTTCATGCAGAACATTTCGTTGAATCTTTCCACCAACCAGCACGCTACTATTATGGCCTTGGTTAGTATTATTAATCTTAAAGGCATTTGACGTACAAATCCCCATCTTACTGAAAAATACTTCGCAGGAGTTCAACCGTCACATGGCTCAACTCGTGGAGATGAGGGTTGCCCGTGAGAATCTGAAGACTGCTAATGAAAAAATTCAGGATCTTAGGAATGATCTCGCTGATGAGAGGGAGCGTTCAGTTAAGAAAGATGAACAGATTTCGGAGCTTCGCAGTAAGTTTAATCTTTTCTCGGTCTTTATTTCTATCTCGTTCTCGTTTTTACTATCTTGTTGTTTTCGTCAAGCCCGTTCTACGAAGTATTATATGAATTTTGAATAAGCCAAGTCGACTGTGGACGATTACCAAGCAGAACAAGCAAACCTTTTGTCCCAGATTAACTGCTACTTATCTGAGAATGAGATCTTGAGCGAAAATCTTTCGACGTCATATTCTCTGGCTGAGCGTCTAGCTAATGAGTCCTCTAATCATGAGGAGTCGAATTTCCACCTTCGTGAGGAGAATGAACGATTGAGGACCGAGCTTCGGCAGATCATTAATTCTCTCACTACTTCCCGTAACCTTCACTCCTCATACATGGACCGATCTAGGCGCCTTGAAGAAGATAAAGAAAGAATAATTAAGAGGAAGGACAGGTCCGAAGCTGAACTTCGCAAGCTCCGGAGTGAGCTCCCCGAGTTGAGGTCTGGATATGAGAAGCTGAAGGCTGAAAATGCTGAGTTAAGAAATGAGAACAACGAGTTAAATAACGACATGTCTTCTATCTTGGTTCGCTTGGAGAGGCTTCAGGGCAAGAAAACTTCTCCCGCTCCTCATGTGAAGAAGAAACTTGTTATGCCTCCCCGAGGCGGTAAACTTGTTATCGGATCCCCTAATGAGGATAGATCCATGTCCGGCCCTGGAGAGGACGTGGAAAAATCACCTCTAGAGAATCACAGCTTTCTCGAATCAGAAATATCAAGACTTGACCATTTTAATCTTGATGTCCAGAAAACCTTAAATTCTGTTATTTCGCAGAAAGAAGGTAGCTCTAGGTGTTGTTGTTGCTTCGTGCTTCGCTTGGTTATTCTTGTTTCTCATTTTGCTATTATCTTGCAGAATCCGAGGAGAGTTTGAAGAGTCAAATTTTGCACTTGTCTCGCCAAAAGGATAGCTTGGCTGAGGAGTTATCCAAATTGCAGGGAGAGTTTGCTTCCTTGAATGAGGATTGCGATAAGATGGAGGAGGACGCTAAGAAGGTAGAGAAATTGACTCGCCGAAATTTCCAGGAAGAGAAGGTGAAATTTGTTACCGAGTTCTGCAAATCTCATGGTCTCGACGTCCCTAACATGAACCTTGAGATTTTCTCCGATGATGAACCCACTGTCTTCGCCGAAGTTGAGAACGAAGATACAGAGACTGATGAAGACATTGGGAAACCTCATCACGAGGTTACTCAAGGCACATGAGGTAACGATGCTGGGGATGGTGCCAATGCTGGAGCTGGTAACAATAATGGGGTTGCGGGATTTGATGGAAATCTTGATGAAGAGGGAGTTAACAATCCCTGATTATTTTCTTTGATGTTTGTGATACTTTGGTTCTTTGTCCTTTTAACATTTTATCTGAGCCCTCCCAAGCTTGGGAGGCATGACAATTTTTGCTCGTATTTTGCCTTAATATATTAGATTTTTCCTTTCTTTGCTTTTCCCTTTCTTTGCTTCATTTGCTGCGCTTATATATATATATATATATAACCTACATGTTTGTTAATGGTTGCTTTGCCCTGGTATTTCAGAATCACTCCGAGATACCAAGTATATACTTGACGAAGGAAATAATCAAAGAATAATTAATGTTGCTTAAGTATATACTTGCCCCTTATTCTTTGGGTGTTTCCGAAGTAATTTTTTAATTTTTTTTTGCCTTATTGCGAAATAAATGCTCGAAAGAATAAAATTGTATTTAAAGTATATACTTGCCTCTTATTCTTTGGTGGATTTATGTAGCATACCTTGTGCTTTTAGCTCCGCTCGACCTTACTTTATCTGCCTTAGTTGTTCATGCGAGTCGATCTCGCATTATTGTCATCTCGCTGCAATTATTATTTTCCAGTTCATAGCATAATCGAGTTAGTGCATATATCATCATGTATAAGATATCAATTGCGAGTGCTTATTATGCAATGTAAGAAGTACTCCTTAGAATTGTATGGCTTGTGTGGTCAAGCTTTGTAATGTGCTTGCTTTTTTATTTGTAGTATATACCCGCCTCTTTGCAAGTATACACTTGCCCTTTTGTTTTGCCTCAGGTCTCATATTTTTTTTTCTCACATCTCTATCATCAGTTCGGGGTCTTATTTTGCCTCCTAGTTAAGGTCTTATTGTGCCCCACCCCGTTGGTCAGGGTTTTTCGACGAAGTCTCAGGCGCTCTTTACTCTTGCAAAGTAAAGATCCATCAACCTCGCCTTATCTCCCTCATTGAGGTCTTATATGCAACAATATCACAGGCCTACCTACTCCCGTGAGTACCAGCCCCGTAACATTGCCGACTTTGGTGGTCACTCAGCTCCCTAAAGGAGGGTGCCGTCCCTTCCCCTCTGAATACCCCCGTGCTTTTGGGATTAGGCATCAGTTATTTCGTGACCTCGTGCCCTTTCGCCGATATGGCTCCTGGTTACAAAGTCACACCCTAGTTAGGGTGGTTTTGGGACCGAGCGGAAGAACTACACCAGGCCATCTTCTTCTCCACTGGCTAGTTCTTACACCTCTCACCGAAGGTAACCCAATTGGGGCCCTCGGCGGATGGGTCTTACGATTGCCCCTAGCTGGTGGTTGTTATACACATCTGAGATTATCTCGTGACGCGCGTATAGGTCTTACATTTTCCCCTTGCACTTTGTGCGAACTAGGTTGCACGCCACGAGGTCTCAGCCTCCCTAAGTAGAGGTTTTATATAGGACTTATGATAGCCTATTTTGAGGGTCGTAAGAATACCTCCTAAATGAGGTCTTACTTGTGGCCCTCGCATTCTCATGTTTTGAATTTGCATCTTTTTTTTTTGCTTTGCTTCTGTTGATTTTTCAATGTTGCTCAACAAATAGTTCATTCATTTTCTGATTGATACATATATATATATATATATATATTTTTTTTTATCAATTCTTCGCGAGTTTCTGTTGCTTATGGATAATACTTCTTGATGTAAATTGGATTCCACGGGTGGTCCAGTCTGCGACCTTGACTTTCTGTTTCGCCATATACGATGTCCCCGTTACTGTCTGTATCCTTTCCTTCACAGTACGCGAGTTTATAAGCTCCGTTTCCCACTTTTCTTTTTCCGATGAAAGGTCCTTCCCACGTAGGCTCCAGTTTTCCTCCGGGTCCCTTTTGATATGGGGGTATCTCGTGCAGAACCAGCTCCCCTGGGACGAAACTTCTTTCTTTCACCCTCTTGTTGTATTCACGAGATAGTCTCCGGTGATAGTTCGTCATGTGTTGTAGAGCCATCTCCCTGTTTTCCTCCAAGTCATCTAACTTTGCTAAGATCATGTCCGAGTTTAAACCCTTTTTCCAGGCTTCTCGTTTTGTAGTGGGGAACATGATTTCAGTAGGCAGAACTGCCTCAACTCCGTATGCCAGACAAAATGGGGACATTCCTGTTGCTTCTCGCCTTGAGGTTCTGTATGACCATAGCACCTTCGGAACTTCTTCGCACCAGTTATGGTGATGTTCGTATAACTTCTTTTTTAAAGTGGCTGCTATTGTCTTGTTCGTTGCCTCCGCTTGCCCATTACTCTGTGGGTATAGCGGGGTTGACTTCTCGGACTGTATCTTAAAAGCGCTAAATAACATCTTCACGTTTCCCCCCTCGAATTGCATCCCATTGTCAGAAACGATTTGCAGAGGGACTCCAAATCTACATATGATATGCTCAAGTATGAAATCGTATATGTCACCATCTCGTGTGTTCTTCACAGGTTTTGCCTCAACCCATTTTGTAAAATAGTCCGTTGCCACTATCAGGTACTTCCGCTGCAAGCTTCCGGCAACACATGGCACCACGATATCTATTCCCCATATGGAGAATGGCCACACACTTAGCACCGAATTTAGGATTGTCGAGGGTGCATGTATACGCTTTCCGAATCTTTGACAAGCTTCACACCTCGTTGCCACACCCTTTGCGTCTTTATGCATGCTCGGCCAAAAGTATCCCTGTGTCTTGGTTTTATAAGCCAATGATCTGGTTCCGCTGTGATTTCCAGCATCACCGTAATGTATTGCCTTCATAATTTGCACTCCTTCTTCTCGTGACAAGCAGCGCAATAGTGGCCCTAGGAATGATCTCCGATATAGGATTCCTTCTCTTAGTTCATAATTTGTGGATCTCCCTTTGATTTTCTGTGCCTCAAACCTGTCTCTAGGCAGATCACCCTTCTCGAGGTATTTGTGAGTAGGTGTCCTCCAGTCATCTTCTTCCATCTCGTCAGATGCACTACCCTCTACTATCATCACGGACTTCTCATCTTCCAACTCGTTTGTTAATGAGGGGTGCATTAACCTTTCAATTCGGATATATTTTTCCGAGGTGTCTTCTATAATTGATGCAATAAAGGCTAAAGCGTCTGCATGTCTGTTATTATCTCGGCTTGCTTGATTCCATATTATATTGGGTATTTCCTTTGAATATTCTTTCACGAGTTGCAAATATCGATTCATCACTGCATCGTTCGCTTGATACCTCCCTTCTATCTTCCTGACTACCAGCTGAGAATCGCTAGTTATTCTTATTTCTTCCAACTTCATCTCGATAGCCAGCCTCAAGGCCTGTATGACTGCCTCATATTCTGTCTCGTTGTTAGTGGCTTTATATTCCAGTCGGAAGCAAAATACTGTCCTTGCTCCTTTTGGCGAAGTAAATACTATTCCCATTCCTCCTCCAGCGCTGTTGGATGATCCGTCTACAAATATTTCCCATCTCCTTGGGTGATTTTCTTTCAGTAGATCTGTAGGATCCGGACACTCCTCATCTATATCCAACATTTCTTCCACTCCTTCGTCTTCTTCTATTGGGAACTCGGCCAGGAATTCCGCAACTATGTGTGACTTCGTTGAAGTTTGTACCTCGTATTTTAATCCGAATTGATCTATTCGGGTGTTACATCTTTCAACTCGCCCAACTCTCCTCGTATTCTTTAAAGATGACTCTATAGGGATTCTTGTTAGAACTTTTATCTTGTGAGTCTGAAAATAAGTTCTTAGTTTTTCTGATGAATACACCAGCGCTAGAATCAACTTTTCTATCTTTGTATAGTTCTTTTCAGTATCATTGAGTGTTTTGTTGACGTAAAAGATAGGCTTTTCAACGCCTTCATCTGTCCGAAGAAACACTGAACTGATGGCGTTTGGTGTAGCTACGAGACAAATCAGTAGTTTTTCATTTGGCTCGGGCTTTTGGAGAATTGATAAGTTGATAAGATACTCTTTTATATTTTGTAGGGCCTGTTCGCATTCTTGTGTCCACGAAAATTTTGTTCCCTTCTTCAAAATATCGAAGAAGTGTTTGCATCTATCCGAGGATTTAGAAATGAATCTTCCCAAAGCTTCCAACTCCTCATTCAGTTTTTGCACGTCTTTTATCGTCGTTGGCGATGGCATGTCCAATATGGCTTGAACCTTGGATGAATCTACTTCGATCCCTTTCTCGGACACGATGTGCCCCAGGAACTTCGCTGACTCCACTCCGAATATACACTTCGCAGGATTTATTTTCATTTTGAATGCCCTCATCTGCTCGAAGATTTCTTTCAAGTCTTCAACATGGTCCCCTGACTCCTTAGTTTTAACCAGCATGTCATCGACGTAGACCTCCAGCTTGTTGTGCACCCATTTTGTGAAAATCTTCTCCACCATCCGCTGGTAAGTTTCCCCTGCGTTTTTCAGTCCGAACGGCATTCTTGTGTAGAAATACAAGCCTCTAGGAGCGAAAAAGGCTGTGTGCTCTTGGTCTTCTTCCGCGAGTGGTATCCGGTTGTATCCACAATAACCGTCCATTAAAGTTAACCTCTTGTACCCTGAAGCTGACTCCACCATTTGCGGTATATTGGGTAGAGGGAAACTATCCTTTGGAGAAGCTGTATTTAAGTCGCTAAAATCTATGCATATTCTTATTCCTGTAGTCTTCTTTGGTACTATCACCATGTTGTCTATCCATGTTGGATACTTCGCGGGTCTTATTATTCCCGAGTTTAACATTTTCTGTAATTCTTGCTCTATTTGCTCGTGATAAGCAGTGGCTATTTTTCGTATTCGTTGCCTTATTGGCTTGATTGCTGGGTTTAGATCCAATCTGTGGCAAGCAACTTCAGGATCTATCCTAGGCATCTCGTTCATGCCCCATGCAAAGATATCACTGTATTCTTTCAACAACTTTATCAACCTTTCCTCTTCATCCGCCTCCATCGTCGTTCCGATCTTCATCGTTTTCGTTTCATCTTCGCTTCCCAAGTTTATCTCTTGCGTGGGTTCTACTGCTGCGAAGTTCATGATTGGGTCTCCGAGCGGAGACAGACCCTTTAGTTGCTGCACGGGCTCGTCCTTATCTTCTGGGATTTCACTTGGGATAGCCCATCCTTCTTTTGCTTTGACCATATACACCATTAATTCTTCTTCCCTCTTTGCTTCTTGCACTCTCTTCTTTTGTTCCTTCTTTAGCTTTATCTTCTCGTCAGAGTTGTGCACATCTTCATCGTTACACTCTCTGGCTTCCTTCTGATCTCCCTTTATCTCGCCAATACCGCTTGGAATAGGGAATCGGATAGCTTGGTGATATGTGGATGCTATTCCCTTGATCCCATGTATCCATGGTCTCCCAATCAGAGCGTTGTAAGGAGATTCTACATCCACCACGCATATTGTTACCTCGGTTTCAAGTTCCCCTGCTAAGATTTTCACGATCATCTCCCCTCTTGGCTTCGATGCTACTCCGTTAAACCCATATATATTATAGGTCGACGGTACCAGATCCGAATCTCGGTAGCCCATTGCTTTAAATGCGTGGTAAAAGAGAATATCCACCGAGCTCCCTGTGTCCACCAAGATTCTATTTATTGCCCATACTTTCTTTTTTTCCACGGAACTTTCTTCCCACTTCATACGCTCTCCGAAGTTCAAAGTGATCACCAAAGGATCTGTGTGCGAAGCTCCTCCTTCTGGGGCGTCTGCTGCTGAGAAAGAAATAGTCCTTCTCTGCTACTCTTCTAATGGCTCTTTCTTCGCGATGTTGTATATCTCGTTTCCTTCAAAATCCCGCTTATGAACCCTTTGTAACATATTATCATGAAAGTTTTGTATATTTTTCGCAGAGTGAATGATGGAGTTGCAGTTTAACTTCTGTGCTCCTCTGTCGATTTCGATTCTGTATACTTTTGATTGCTTTTGACCACCTCTTGGAGGTGGTGGCGGAGGTATGGGTCCTGAATTTGCCAAGAAATGCTTGATTTTTCCCTTTTCAATTAGGCGAAGTATTATTCGTCGGATATTTATGCAATCTTCTGTGCGGTGTCCATGGAAGCAATGATACTTGCAAAAGTCATTATTTCTCACACTTGACAAGGGATCCACCCCAAAATTTCTCGAGGGGGGGGGGGGGTATTTCTTCCGTCAAGACAATTGATTCCCATATCTTCTCGACAGTAGTGTTGAGCTCGGGCAAAGCTACGTCCTCGAACTGTGGTTTCTTTCTCCCATATTGCTACCCCGGTAGTTATCTTCGTGAGTTCCTCGGATTATCATCTCGGAACCCTTCGTAATTCCGAGGTCTGGGATCGATATACCTCGGATGTTGATCTATCCATTCTTGGTCCCCGCTGGATACTGCTACCAACTTCGCGGGTATTGTTGCCAATGGTTCTGCGTCCTCATATTTCATATCACCTTCTATCACATTTGTTATTCTGGGCAGCAGACGCGAGTTCCCCTCCTTGGATTGAATTGGGGATGCTTCAATTGACTCCCTTTGTTTCTCCTCCAATGCCACGTACTCCTCCTGATATTATCGGAGTTCACTCATTGATATTGTGTTACGAATTACGAAGAGTTGTGTGTGCAATAGGTCGGTTGGTATTAATGCGTTAACGAAGGCCAGGATGAAATTTCTCTCATCTACCCTTCCCGCGAGTTCACTGCACACGGTTCTCCATCTCGTAATTAGACTTCACAAGTTTTTTCCTGGATTTCTTCGCAAGTTGAACAAGGTTTCTATTCCTGGCCTTAACATGTTATTGCTTATGTAAGTTGTCAAGAATACTCTCTGCAAATCTTTAAACGACGAGATTGAACCTTCTGCTAACCCTTCGAACCATTTTGAGGCTTCCCCGGTTAAGCTAGTTGGGAAATATTGGCACAGTACTGTTTCATACCTCGCCCACTGCATTAATGAGAGAGTGTACTGTTTCAGGTGCTGCACATCATTCCATGTTCCGTCGAATATGCTTCCGAAGGTAGGCAGTGAACACCTTCCAGGGATTCTTCCTTCTAGTACTTAGCGCGAGAATGATGATTTGTCAGCTTCCACAATTGCCTCAGCCAACTGTAATCTTCCTCCCCTTCGTGGATTATTGAGTAATGCTTTCATTTCCTGTATTTCGTTCAGGACTGCCTGATTAACTTCGTCCCTTCCTTCTTCTCGCCTTCGTTTTCTCCTCCTATTACTTCGCTCACCATCACCTTCTCTCCTTTCTTCCTCTTGTCCCCTTCTCTCTGCTCGGTATCTCTCTTCTTCCTCTGCATACTTCCTTGCTTCCTCTTGCCACTATTTTTCTCTGTATCTTTGTTCTTCCCGAGATCTTTCCTCCCTCCGGATTCTCTCAGCTTCTCTTCGCCTTTCTTCTTCCTGAAGTCTCTACTCCTCCCGAGTTCTTTCTTCCTCAAATCGCCGTCTTTGGTCTTCCCACCTTGTTTCCTCCAAGGCTCTCCTCAGCAACCTTTCTTCGCTGCTTTCTCTTCGACGTCTCCTTCTCCGTTATCCTCTTTCTCCTTCCTGTTCATCCCGAGGCACTTCCCCTCCTTGGTTCACGTTTTCTCCCATACCAGTTTCACCTCGTGCATCTCGAATAGTCCTTTCTTCATCAAGTTGGTTGTTTCGTTGTACCAAGATCGCGTTTTGCCTCATGAGTATGGTCCTTTTCTCCATTAGAGCTCTCTCCCTTTCCCTTTCTAAGCACAACACCTCTCTGATATGCTCCAATGTCATATTTTCTTCACCGGAAGTTTCCCCTCCGTTCTCTTGCAGAGGTTCTTCTTCCACCTCCATTTCAGTATTAACGGTATGGATCGATCCTTCCCGGTAACGTTCGTCCTCTTCCTGTTGGATCTCACCCTGCCTTCCTCCTCTGCTTGATGTTTCGCCTATCTCCATCCTGCCTCCTCTTCATGCTAGACGCAAGCTTCTCCTTGATGCGATGAGATGCCGTGCTCGTTCCGGTACTCTTGCCATGGACAATCTGTTAAACTCTCTTTCTCCGATTTACCGACTTTTTACCAGATCTAGCTTTATTTCCTTCCGGTCAGCAGGTTTCAGATCTACCTTTCCTATTTTAGCACTATCAGGCTTCCTTGACCACTATTCTTCAGTTCTTGCAAAGTATCAACTCACTTAGTAATTTGTGTGATAACAGATTTCCCAAACAATCTCAAGTGAGACTAAAATCTCAACATGAGATCCCTGTTTCTCGGCGCCAAAATGTAACTACAGAAAATCCATACACCCACTCTCGAATTAGACAAGTACAAAGTTGAATGAGAACGAGTTTATACACAAATCTTCTTCCCTTTTATTAAAATCCTTAATACCTTAGGTTACAAGTCGCTCAAGAACACTCTAGATCTAGACTGCTCTCTTACAAAAGTTCTCTCTCTCTCTCTAATAATGTCGCAACCCCTTCTCAGGAGGCTAAGTCTCCCTTTTATAGGGCAAAATTACATAATGGAATACAGTTCGATTTATCTCGGACTGACGCTTTTATCTCACTCTAAACAACTTTTACGCTTACTTTTTGCCTTAAAGATCGGTTCATGTCGGGGAAAGCTGTCCCTTTTCTTGCATAACAATCCACACTTCGAGTTATTACTTCGGGAAACCTCACTATTTCTTGGACAACAAGTCATACCTCGCGCAATCGACTTCGTGCCCCTTCCCTTTTCTTGTGCAACAATCCATACCTCATTAAATGTCTTCTCGAGCAAGGTAGCTCTTCTTCGCTAGATGCCCTTCCGAGCAGGTTAGCTCTACTTCGCTAGATATCTTTCCGAGCAATGTATCTCTACTTCGCTAGATATCTTTCCGAGTAAGTTAGTTCTCCTTTGCTGATGGGACCTTGTTAAGGAAGATCTGACAGTTGATTAGACTATTCACTTACACTCCTTCGGAAGTGGTGAATAATATATTTCTCGAAGATTCTTCTCATTATCTCGCCCAATCTTCCTCGGACACATGGCGGAGTGATTTTCTGTACCTACAGTTACTTCCTATTCAATTAAAAAACCATACCTAAAACCTAATTTTTTTTACGAAAAGTATAAATGAACCGTGAAAAAAAACCGCCCCTCACACACCCCCCCTGCACGTCTCCCGAGGGGCGGGCCCCACAAAAACCCACCCAATTTTATTTTTTTTGTTTTTGTGAGAGGCGGTTTTGCCCTGGTTTCCGCCTCCCGGATCTTTAAGAATTACTCTTTTTTTAATCCTCGTTGTCAGCTCTCTCCGAGCTCCGCCTCCTTAAGGTGTAATGGAGAAATATCATCAAAGATCGCTATCGGGGAAGATGAAAACTTCATAAAATATTAAGTTGTTAACGGAGAAATTACTGGTCATCACCGAGTCACCAACCAATTTGAGTCAGGCTAGTGAGTTGTCTGCATCAACCCGATCCACAACTTCATCTTCTTCACCTGTTTTTTGCTGCTCTTTTTTTTTTCTTCTGGTTAACGGTAATTTTGCGTTAGTGGTACATGGTTGTGAATGATTCACTAATGATGATGGAGGAAGAGAGTAAGTTTATTTTGATTCGAATTTTCTATTATGATTGCTTTGCTAGTGGTGGTGGATATGACAGTGGTGATGATGTATGTGGTGATGAAATGAATGGTGTTGGTGGCGAAGGAATAACAGAGGGTTGATTTTGGTTAATGTTGTCGCAAAATTTTTGAGTAAAAAAATGCCGGCGACAGTGGTGGAATTCGGTAGCTGGTTATGGTGGTGGTAGTGAAGGAATGAATGATGTTGGTGGTGAAAGAATGACTGAGAATTCATTAATGGTTGATTCAAATTAATGTACTATGAGATTGGATCAGGCAATTATATTTGATTAGTTTTATGGCTGTGGAGGTGCTGTTGTCATATGTGGTGGCAAAACTTCTGGTGGAGGTACGTAGGTGAAGAAATGAGGTGGTGGGGGAGCTACTGGATTGTTAAAAAGAATAAAGAGAAAGGTCGATTAATCACATAAATATGAATGGCTCACATCATTTTAATTCTGTGTTTTTGAGCTATTTGATCCAACGGACCAGATCTAAAATTGACACATAATTTTTTCAAAATCTTTTTGCAATTTGCGTTAGAGTCCATTTGACAAAAAAGTGACCATAAAAGGAAAATTATGCTGCTAGAGCATTTTTTTGAACTAGCAGCATTGTGGCCGTTTGGATACTATAAATGTGATGTCAGCAGAAGAGAAAAAACATGCCATGACATCACATCTAGAGTATCCAACGGCCACAACGCTGCTAGTTCAAACGCTGCGAGAGCAAAATCGCCTTTCCAAAAAAGGGCTCCCTCCCTACAGTCCCTCCGGTCGGTCGGCCCAATTATTTTATTTACTTATTTTTTTTATACAATCCGTAAGGTTTAAGGAGATTCAGAACCCAAGCTAAACAAAAAATAAACAAATAAAAACAACCTACTTCCTATAGTAGACCTTACGAAACGAGAAATTGGGTCAATTGTCCAAATATTTTTTAAACATGGTTTTAATGGACGAGTAAAAATTAGTATGGGTGAACCAAAAGCAAGAATGAACCTGGATTCATCCTGGCTTAAACTTCAAAAATAGCGAGGGTGAAACTGGATGCATCCTGATATAAATTAAAAATAAAATAAAAAAATTGAAAATGGGTACGATGAAAATGTTTACATTTGGCTATTTTTATATTCTCGTTCATTTAAATAATATCAAATTTTACATGTCTTTTTCACCTAGGAATTATCGTTATTGGATTAGTTGACCAATTTTGTGTTACCAAACTTAAAACTTGTCCAATTGTATTTTAGAATAATTGTATGAATGACTATGCATCGATCTTGTAAAGCGGAAATCATTCATTTGGGATGTTGGATAGTAACACATGAATATATAACTTATAATAAATGGGCTAAGAGCTAAAATGCCCCAATTTGGGGATGTCGTTTGTGAAAATGCCCCGAAATTTGAAAACAAGTTAAAATGCCCCATTTTGTGAAGTTGTCCGTTAGCAGCAGTTAAAAAGTCAATTTAACACACATGTGAACTCACACGTGTCAAAAAAGACAGTTTTAACCCTATATCCATATATCATATCTAATGGTACCACGTGCTTGTTCAATGAACGGCCATATATTTGAAAAACGAGCATGTGACAAACACGCGCGAACACTAATTTACTAAAATGACCTTACTATCTCAGAAAATGACATTCGTATCCAGTCCTTTGAGATCGTGACACATGGCACATTTTTCCAAACGAACGGCTAGAAACTAACTTCCCAACGTGTCCTCCGATCTAAGATTCTGACACGTGACAGATTACTGAAATGGACTGCTATGGATTCCGACCTTCCAATAAAAGAGCATATTTCGTCAGTGCAAGACTTTTATCAACTGATATGGTTCAACCCAACATGGTAAATTTAGTGAAACAAATGGACTTTAAAGACCCGGACAATTGACGTTTTCCACTAAAGTAGGACGTTGAACACCCAAAAATTACAATTCTAGGAATGTTTCTAAGAGAGCTTGTTTGCGTAGCAAAGAGCAGAAGTATAAACACTTCTGAAATTTGGAGACATTTTTTTTAACATTGCACAAAAATGAAACTACTAATATAAACTGTCAGAAGTTACTCATCATCTTTGTATGGGTACTCTTCAGGAACTTGTTTCAAAAGCTTCACTCATGACTCATATGCATCACCTCCATCCGATATATCACGAACCCATGTGATTTCAGTCTTCATTGACACCTAACAGTGACAGACAAATATTTTAATTACATAAAAGTATTTATGAAACCTAAAACAAACAGCTAGGGATCGATGTTGTTTAACTTCTAAGAAAAAAAAAACCAGTGTGAGAAACGTTTAGATTGCTGGAGAAACCATATATACTCTCTACTGCCACAAAAATTCAATGTTTCAAACACAACAAAGCCAAAAACATTTAATGTATGCAAGACTCGGTAAAAAGGCTACCATTTCTAGAGCTCCACTGTCCACTAATGACTCCTCTGAGGGCATTGCAATAATATAGACCCCGGCATGTATCAGGAAGCTCAACAAAGTCTACAAGGGGGTTATCCTACAGGACGAGACTGCAACCTGTTCCCTCAGCATCCCAATTGGTCACAGTTGCACCGAAAATCAATCAGCTGGATAACAAAAATGTGATCTACTTCCCTCTTCCCTATCCATACTACACATCCTGAGAGAGTAAAAATAAAAATAAATCAACAATAACAACAGCATCAACTCAAAAATAACAACAATAAGCACAACAATTCTGTTGTATCTTCAAGCATTTATCTATCCCAAGCATTTTTCTATCTTCAAATCCATGCTAAACAACAATAATAAAAACATCAACTGAAAAAACAATTACTTGTTGGGTTATTTAACGTTTGGTATAGAGCTGTCAATTTTCAACCCGGCTTGCGGGTTGGACCTAGCTTGGCTTGTTTCAACCCGGCTCGGCTTGTCCCGTTGGCTAAACAAGCCGGGCTAGGGTTAACATATCTAGCCCTAGTAGAAAACAAGCCAAACTAGGGTCAACCCGCAAGCCACAAGCCAACCCGTCATCTTCATTAAGATTATCTATTTTAAAGATTTTAGCTAATAGAGACGTGTTCATTTGTAGTCTAGTGGTTGTTATGCTAAGTGAACACCTAGCTGAGCTAGGTTCGATCCTCCCTAACAGCGTAATTTTAAACAATTTTTTTTTTTTTTAACTTTCAACATTTTTTTTGGTTGTTATGATAACTAACAAGCCAACCCGTGACCCGCCAAGCCAACCCGCGTGCAAGCTAGGGTTGGGATTTTGGGCTTGTAGATGAATAGGACTAGGGCTAGGGTTGACCCTAGCTTGCCCCGTTGACAACTCTAGTTTGGTACCCATCCAATGTCCAACACCAAGCTTTGGTACCCAATATTCAAAATATTAAGGGTTGGTACCTTGACCCGTCACAGACTGTTAAGTCAAACCATTGACCAAACGAAGTTACTATTTGCATAACAGATCATATACTATTACATGATTTATCCCTAACAATGATAACAACGACCCGACAAAGAAGAAGAATCCTTTTTAAACAACTCAACCACTCCGGTCAACAATCATGGATGGATTTCTTTCGATCTAAATCTCTCGCTCACTCTCTCACTGAATCCCTTTTTCTATCTCTTCTCTAAAAATCTCGATCTGTTTCTATTTTTTATTTTTATTTTTTTGTGGCTCTCAGGTTAAACACAAGAAGATAAGGGTGATAGTGCACATTTGGTTAACACGTTTGGAAATCTTGGACCGCTGAGATCGAATATTCTGTCACACGTACCATTTTTTTATATTTAAAATGAATGGGTATATGGGACATTTCATATGACCATTGACCGGTCAAAATAGTACTGATTGACCTCTTAACTGCTCCGACTGTTATAATACACAGAATGGGGCATTTTAACTTTGTTTTAAATTTTGGGGCATTTTCGCAACCATGCCATCCAAATTGGGGCATTCCAGCTATTTTTCCATAATAAATAGAGGTGAACCAATATATAATTTTTTTTTGAACCAAAATGAAAAAACTGAATCAAAACAGAGGTGAATTTCAGCGTTATGCCATGGATGTTCGCTTGCTTTCACCATTCTTTAGGTGTTGGAGAAAGTTGAATACAAGTGTGCTGGAAAATTCTTGGTTTCTATGAGATGCTAGGGTTACTATGGGCGCTTAATGAAGTTTGATATGGATGGTTTCCCCTTGAAATCTCAAGGGGTGATAACACTTTCGTCATTGATTTACTCAACTAGGAAGCCACATCAATGATGAAACCAGGATGTCACGTCGTGTTTTACACTAGCGTTGTTTGTTTGTGAAGAATTCCAAGTTATGAATTCTAAAATCCTAGCTAGGAGGTTCTTCCTGAATGATGTCTCTTTAAAAATCTGTTACTATCTGCGTTGTCATGGAAAGCACAAAAATTGCGTAAGTACTAGTGTTCATTTTCATGGTTCAAATCAAAAACATCAAATGTATTGTTTTGTCGATTCCTCGGATTTCTCAGAATGTTATTTTTCTTTATGTTTGCTTGAACATTAGAAGAAAATCTAATACGATATATTATTTTGTGAGAGTTACAATTCTCACTAAAACAAGTTTAGTAGTATAAAAGACTCTGATTATAACCCCGAGGCCAAAGGATATTTGCACTTACTGACTTGCAGATACACCGATGAGTTTTCATCCAGGTGCGGCTCAATCAGCACCCAATCTGTATAATATATATAGGACACGAGATGAAGCAGAAAACTTAGATACAACCAATTTACCTTAAAAGCATTGGAACGTGTGGAATTCATTAGATCAAGAATGAGGCCTCCACCTATTGGCCCAAAAACTCGCACACAGTTGAAACACCAGCGATAATATCTTTGTCATCTTAAGCAAAAGTCCAAGACTAGATAAATTTTTTTTTGAAGGGACAAGACTAGATAATTAGTATACTTTGAAGGAGAAAAAAGGATTCCTTGTATGTTGTTAACTTATATATAGGGACTGTTATCTGTCCATGGTATTTTGTGAATATTTTGGAAGACATTTTCTATTTGAAACATCAGTTAGATCAGGTATATTTTGTTCACAATTATAGGGAATGTAGTGAAGTTGCTGACCTAGTGCTGGCAAAGAAGGCAGCTAACGAATGTGTTTTGTAATCCTCCTCTGGTTGGGGGCTTAGGTGTTAAGGATCAAACTCATACATACCCGAGAAAAACAAATTAATACAGCCTAGCTGGCTAGAACCTAAGGGTTGATGGTTTGATTTGTTTTACGGTCCGCGAGTTATAACCCTAAAAGTGTCACTATCAATATACAAAAACTCCAACAAAACAAATTGTTCACAAAAAACCCTTTTAACATAAACTGTCTATATTAGCCTTCTAGTTTAAATCACCCCAACAAAAATAAAAAACAACCCCACCTTTAATTTTAAATCACCCCAACAAAAATAAAAATCAACCCCACCATTAATTTCTATTATATTATCACCACAAAATAACACCACTAGCTGAACCACCACTGTGCCGCCACCACTGACCACCGCCGTCGCCGCCAACCGCCGCCGCTGCCAACCACCACCGACAATTACCACCGCATCACCGCCGCCGAAAACTTCCACCGCGCCATCGCCGCCGACAACTACCACCTCGCCACCACCACCACCGCCAACCAACACAGCGCCGCCACCACCATCCCCGAAAACCAACACAGCGCCACCGCCGACCACCACCACAGACCACCACTATCGCCAACCACCACCACCAGCAACACCACCATTATCGCCAAACACCACCACCAACCAGTTGCCACCGTCACAAAAAATGAATTTCATTGATCAATATTCAACAAAATAAGAAAAAAATTGATAAAACCAAACAGAAAAAAATGATGAAAACCAAAATGATGAGACCAAACATAAAAAAATGATGAAACCAAAAATAAAAAAATGGTAAAACCAAAATTGGTTTCACCAAAACCAGATGAAACCTAATTATGTTTCATCATTTTTCCACATATTGTCATTTCACCAACACAGCTCCAATGATGAAACCAAACCAAAATAAACTAGGCAAAATAAGAAAAAAATGATGAAACCAAAAAGAAAAAAATGATGAAACCAAAAAGGGTTTCACCAAAACTAGATGAAACCTAATTAGGTTTCATCATTTTTCTACGTATTGTCATTTCACCAACACAGCTTCAATGATGAAACCAAACCAAAATAAACTAGGCAAAAATCATTGCAACTAATCCATAAGCTGTTTCACAATTACCCTAGTTCAACACCACTAATTGCACCACAACTATAACCCTGATTTCGAATTCCAACAACCCCTAGTTGTGTAACACCAATCACTCATAGAAGAAACCAAAACTCAAAACCTTAAAACGAATTACAATCAACAACTCCAAATAAGTCTAATACTTCAAACATATACACAGGTTGAAGAACAATTGGTGGTGCAACCCACTGCTTTTTCAATCACTTAGTGGATCTTGAACACACTTCAATCACAACACAGAAGCAAACCCACTGCTTTTTCAATCCACTTATTTTGTACTACACCACGAATAAAAAAAATACCCTTCTACTGCTTCAAAGCTTACAAGTTTCAAAAGGAAATACAAAACTCTAATTGCACAAAAAAATCTGCTTAAACCTATTGCTGTCACAAAGAACCCCCAAGATAGAGTCCTCAAAAATTTCTCAAAGAAACACCTCCTGCAACAGCCGATCGTAGAAGCCAAAAATCTGATGCTCCAAAGATGCACAAAGAAAACCCCAATTCAAATACAACAAACACTCCTGCCCAAAATTAGCCAACACACAAGAATGACAATGAAATCTGCATCTCCTTAGAGATGAAGACTGACAACCTCAGTTCTTTCAATCGACAAAACCCCACTGCCTCAAATTCAAAGCCACAAAACACCAATTGAAACTACAGAAAACAAAACCCTTTGTATAATCGATGAAAACCCCCTCAACTAATTGAGAATAACCAGGATTTCAAAACCCCAATTAAAACTTCAGAGAATTAACAGAACCCTAAAAAAAAACTAATCGACGAAATCCCTAATTGATGCTACTGTTACTTCAATCACCACAGAGAATTGGTGGTGAAAGAGACAAAAAAGAGAAAGAAAAACGAGATCGACGAAATCCATAATTGATGCTATTGTTACTTCAATCACCACAGAGAATTGGTGGTGAACGAGAAAGAAAAGAGAAAGAAAAACGAGATCGACGAAATTGATGATGGTGGTGACGTAGGTGTTGCTGCTTGTGGTGACGAAGGTGTTGCTGCTGGTGTTCGTGGAGATCTATTATTGTTGCTGGTGGTGATTGTGGTGCGGAGAAGAAGAAGAAGACGAAGAAAGAATAAAAATAAATGAGAGAAGAAGAAGATGAAGAAGAAGAAGAAGAGAAGGTAAAAGGGTATGTTTGGCTTTTTAAAAAATAACAAAAACTAAATTTACTCATTATTATTTGATCTGGGTTTTTGTGCCACTTTTTAATCAAATGGTTTTTATTTATTAAAAATAATATGACTGAATTTTTTGTACCACAAGTTTGGTCACCATGGTTTTTTTTTTACTAGTTTTGTTTAATAAAAGAGATAAAATCAATCTGTTTAAACTAACGGTTTACAAAATTCCCCAGAGCCATTGGATTAATGTTTGGTTCGAAATCTTGTTATTCAAAAGTTATACATCCCGTCTCTCTTGGTATCCATTGTATCCCAAGTTCCCAAAATCATGTTGTTCTGGACAGCATGTAATAAACACAGTCCTTGTAGGCGGAATCCCATGGGCGTCATATGCTGGTGAATACCTCAACTGCAAAAATGGTCCAGCGCAAAATATATCCGAGTTAAGAAGTTTTGGAGCTCCACCTAGATTGTTAGTTGACGAAAAATAATACTAAAATAGTCAGGATGTAACCAGTTTCATCCTACCTATTTTCAAATACTTTTTTTTATTTTTAATTTACATCAGGATGTATCCAGTTTCATCCTCGCTATTTTTTAAGTTTAAGCCTGGATGAATCCAGTTTCATCCTTGCTATTTTTTTTTTGTCCATTTCACTCTACTCATCCATTTGAACCATGTTTTAAAAATATTTGGACAAATAACCCATTTTTCGATTCCATATTAGAAAACTATGCATGGAAATTTCGTGGTGGAATAATGAGGAAATTTGTTTACATTATCAAAAATGGACGT
Organism: Papaver bracteatum; assembly: GCA_023529315.1. Lineage (NCBI taxonomy): Eukaryota > Viridiplantae > Streptophyta > Magnoliopsida > Ranunculales > Papaveraceae > Papaver > Papaver bracteatum. The sequence continues at coordinate 378,695 of JAJJWX010002250.1, read as the reverse complement.
TGAAACCTCTATTTATTCGACTAATGTGGAAAATAACAGACGTAAATAACAGACATAAAAGAACTCAAATATTTAGATTTTTTTTATAGGGAAAACTGATTTGTTTAGGGGGAAAACTTTTTAGGGGTAAAGCTGGTATTCTGTAGGTGTGTATAGGGGGGACAATTTACTGAAATTGACTTTTTACAAAAACTTTTGTAATACAAGATTATCCCCAGACCATATCCATATCCAACTGATCATGAGCTTCACTGAATAGCCGACAAAACAATTGATTCACCCAAAGAAGAAGAAAACATATATGTATTCATTCGAAACTTTCATCGTTCAATTCTTCTCATGTTTATGATGGCTTAAATTTATTTTTACTTTATCAACAAATTCACCCTCGTGTTCTAGCTCTTTCTATCGGCTCTATAACACGTGTTACAACTAAATAATTGTTTTAGTGTAACTCTGATCTAATCCATGACGTACCTAAGGTCCTAAACCAATTCTATATGTATGCACGGTGGATATTTGATAAAATGTGCACAAGTTGCGATGGATAAATTTTGCAGGAAATTTCATATTACCTACATTATCATCATGTTGGAACAACTCCGCTGATCTTGTGAAAGATTCGTGAAGGGAAGAACGATTTAGTTACCTAGGAATGTGTCACTTACTCACGAACATGCACTGTTATTATGGGAACAACAAACAAGATGAAGAATAAGAAAAAGTTGTTGAACTTTTGGCTATCTTTGCTAAGTTAAGTCCTAATAAGGGTTCCACATTTCAATTGTTGTGGCATTATTACTTTAGATTTTCTATCAAAGATACTTCAATAGCTTCAAAATGTTACCAAAGAATACTCACTCTTGATCCAGGAGATTTTGAAGCTGAAGTTCGTACTTAAATTTACGTTTTGTTTTACTTCATTTAAAACTAATTTCATGAAAAAGTTATGGATGCTTTTATTTTGTTGTACTGGAAGGACTTTGTGATTTGTTAAGTGATGGTAGAAAAGAAACATTAGAGGTTTTTGTTTGCCGTGATGATTCAGAGGAGTCACCAAGCACCTTTTAGGCGGATCTTCGATTAGGATATTTATTAGTAGTGTTTCTTTATGAATATAGATTTCATTTTTTTGGTTTACGTATTTGTGGATTTTGTTTTGTTTTTGGTGAAAACTCTTCGCAAGGAAGAACGATGGAGCTCAATCACAAAATTTTAGGTTAGTCATATTTATACAGTGGTTTGAATGTACGATTGAATTAAATTGAGGATAAAATGGTAAACTTTTTCATTTTCTTAAAGGGAAAGTCATTTTTTTACTCCTCCCCTTAACAATTCAAAGTTAAAATAAATACACCGTAGTCATTTTTTTATAGATTTCCCCCTAAACAAATAAGCTTTCCAATTATTTAGAATCCTAAGTCGACCTGGTTAGGCTATAGATATGGTTGGGCCAAGGCATAATCTTTGTCATGCAAAATTATATGTCTAAAACCGACGTACGGATATAAACCTCACCAACTATCTATCCCAGCCGCCGGATTGCCTAAATCTATGGTTGTGTATTATCCAAGACAGACATCACTTCTTTTTATAATATAGAGATTATGGAAATATATAACTTCTCCCATAACGATTCCTAATCAAATATGAAACAAATAAGATGTAAGAAAAATACAAAATTATTCGCGTACTATTATATACTATTGTTTATTTACTAAGATGCCCTTCGTGTCTAAGTTTAGGGTTTACATACCTTGGACACCAAGTCTTCTATCTATATAAATAGAGGCCTAATCTCTTGTATTCTACACTAATGAATGGAATTGATCTCTCCTTCTTCTCCCTATTTTCTGCTACTTCTCCTTTTACAAGACGTTATCACGCACGTTGTTCTACCAACTGATCGACGGAAGCGGAAAAGATATTTACAACCATATCTAACCTTCTCTTGCTTTATTATTATTTATATTTTTCCTTTTAAATTTATTTTCTAATAAAGTTTTTATGGTGTTTCTCTTAGGGTTACCGTGCTATACCATGATATCGAAGAACCTTAATGGATCACGCTTCCAAGAGATAGCACCTTCAAAGAAAAGGCGTGAACAATATCCAACTGTACGTTTTTCTTGTTTTGTTATTTTAAGGTTTGTCATTAGATTAATAACGATTGACAACTGTTGTTTATTATTAGATGATCATATCTAAAGAAACTTTCATCTATATAAGGCAGTGTTACCATTCGGTTCAGAGCACTATGGTCATCTCTCTAGTCCCATAGTGCGCATTGAGCAAGCTCATATTTTTACCGAGTTATGGTTTGCCTTTTAAATAGAGGTATATCAGTTTTTGTCAGTCTTCGCATGAGGACATATGGATTTCTATACTCTCATAGAAATCTTGATTATTTTCTTTCTCTATTTTTTTTCATAAGAGAACTAAAGAAAAAGAAGAAAAAAAATCCATCTGTTGATGGTTTGCGGTTTCTGTTCCATTAAAAGAAATTGTAATCACCAAAAATTGGTGTTTTCTCTCCTCTATTTTTTTCTTATAGAGAAAGAACATAAAATCCATCAAAAGATGGTTTACAGTTTTTATTCCTCTAATAAAACTCTAATCACCAAATACTGATGTATTATTACTTCTCTAATTTTTTCATAGAGAAAGAAAAATAAATCGATCGAAATATGGTTTATACAGTTTCTATTCCTTCATTGAAACTGTAATCACCAAAAATTGGTGTTATCGCAATATAACTACCTTTACGGTAATTAATCACGTGCATGGTTGAAAAACCTACGGCCAATTAACTTTGGTATCTTCGTCCATTCGATGAAGATCATGTGATTTAATTATAAATGGTTTCTATATATCTACAAGAAACCATCCTCAACATGGAATGATTTTTCCATATGCGATGACTAATGTGACGTATTTTTCCTTTTTGCCGATGCAATTTTGGTGTACCATATCAACCAATCGGTATTAATTTTTCTCCATCATTTTTATAAGATGTGAGAAAATAAATTGGAATATTCTCTAAATTTATTGCCATTTTCAACCAATAGTGGATGTATTTTTTTATTTTATTTTTTCAAAATTGATAACGACTATATGCTGATTTGAATTGGTTTCTCTATAAATCCTAGACGGATGAGATGTCGTTAGCATATTATTCACAATGCAAACACCAATTTCTGCATTCCTGAGGGACATTGAGCAATTTTTTTTATTATTATTAGTATTTTTTCTTCCTTGTGCTAATCTCCAAAACTGAGACCGTTCAACTTTATGTTGAAATACGGTAGGACATAAAAGATCAATGGTTGCGCACCCGGTTTGTTTTCCAATATTATTAGTCTTTGTAGTGACTATATTGATCTTAATTTTATTTCTTTTCTTAAGGAAAGTGTCCATAATTTCGTTCTAAATTAATATCTTGTGGCCCTTGAAGTTACGAAATTACTGGAGATCTGTTTGCATTTTTTTAATGCTTTTGGTTCCATATCATATCATTTTATTTTTGTTTGTGTTCCAAAAGTAATCCATGGTTGAAGGTAATTGTATGTCTATTAAGACTACGTTTTTCCTATGTCGAAATACATATTTCATAATGAGTATATGTCTCGAATTAATCAGATAATACTCTATGAAACTTATTTTCGTAAATAAGATAAAAATATTTCCTCCATAATCAGGGAGAGACTACAAACTACCAGATGTTGGTGTTCATTAACTGAAAAAGTTATATTTCTCTCCCGTCATGATCAAATCAAAAAAGGCTGCCATCTCAAATAAGGCGCGAAAAAATTTCATTATGCTTTTAATAAGCTTATGCCTCTTGGAAAGGCAAATCCAGTCACATCTATGAAATTCGTAGCATTTTGTAAGAGGCTACAGATAGTGCTCCAATTGAGTCTATCAAAACAAGATCCACATTCTCATGATTCATATCTCTTCACTGGAAGATAAGGAGATTATAATGCCCGCGGGCGCTGGTACCAGTAAATTTTGAATTTTTTCAAAGTATGCATACATTTGGGAACTATGTGGAATGTAGTACGCTATAAATTGTCGAATATTCGTATATATTAGCTTTTGAAATAATAAATGATGGTGGTTGACATGTAATCCATATTAGATTGGATTATCATAATTTCTCGATTAACGTAATTTTGGATCCAAGACTTAACACCTTCAAATTTCCAAGCCTATTACTTACAGGTTGGTGTGGTCGTAATGCGTTATACGAGAAATACGTTCGTTGTGAAAACGATTTGAGGGTTTTTCTTTTGATCAGACCCTAGGATTGGTTCAACAATTGTTCTTTTTATAAGATACATTTAGCGTGGTAGTCCTTGAAGTACTTCTATGTGGTCGGAGAACATATTCAAATTTGTAATCCTTGTAGGATTAAAATTATATTCTGGTAGCCACTTGACTTGATTATGTCAAGTTAACAATCTTTCATGTGTTTTTAAAAGTTTGGTACCAAACCGAAAATCTGGATTAATTAGTTGATGATATCAGCTTTATATATAGGTCTCTTGAGGAGTCCATAAAAATACAAAAATCCACGCTTTAGCTGCATATATTCTATTTTATTTCCCTTAAATCTGCAGTTAGAATTATGCTAGCTTAAACTCTTATTTAAGATGGACTAGAGTTATTTTTTTGATGCTTGTCTTCTGTAAAACTCATATAGTTGGGTTAGCATCAATATTTACGTCAAAAGTTGCACTATTTTTCCTTCGTTCAGGTTTTGTCCCATGTGGTTTTCTTGACAAGGTTTTAACGAGGCAACATCTCCCTAATGTTTAATTCAAAATGTTGATATTGTGCTCTTTTTCCTTTGTCCAAAATTTTCCCATTGGGTTTTACTGGTAAGGTTTTAGTGAGCCAAATTAATTCAACATGGTGGTCATCCAAGGGGGAGTTGTATCAAATTTCGGTTATTTGATGGATTCCCACCATTAACTAGGTCGTTTTGTTTGGCCAAATCAACATAACAATCCCTTAGTAATTTGGATGTCATTCCGAATCACATAAGGTATGACCACAAATTCAGTTTTGTTCACTTATGGTAATTTATCTACATCTTGGCTCTATGTTGAAGAAACTACATCAACAACTTTTGCAAATCATCTCGGGAAGCTAGCAATCCATGACACAAGTTCTCAATGTGCAAAAGTATTATCGAAGGCATTACTGGTTGTGCAACACAAATGAAAACTTCATCAACTATCCAAAATCTTCATGAAAGTACAGTCCTCTTCTGCATTCGTTCTTCAAAATTGGAAATTCTCGACTCAAAGATTTGCACGCCAAGATTTGACTGAAGTATTTATCAAGGGGAGCACCATCATCAAATTAAAGTGCATTCAATGGATTTTATCGCGTTGTACTCTTTTTCCTTCGTCAAGGTTTTGTCCCACTGGGTTTTCCTTGTCAAGGTTTTAATGAGGCAACATATGCGTGTCCAACACTATCTGAGTTTTTACATGCTTATGCAATTTCAGGTTTTTCTCTTTTGAGTTTAACTGGTATGCTTGTAATGACTTAGCCACAGTGGTCATCAGGGGGAGTGTTATAAACTATTATTTATTTACTAAGATGCCCTTCGTGTCTAAGTTTAGGGTTTACATATCTTGGACACCAAGTCTTCTATCTATATAAATAAATTCCTAATCTCTTATATTCTACACTAATGAATGGAATTGATCTCTCCTTCTTCTCCCTATTTTCTGCTACTTCTCCTTTTACAAGACGTACAGTTTACTCTACAATAGTAAAATCAAATTGTTTTCCGTTTCGCCGTTTTTATTAACTCCGAGAAATTCGTGTAATACAATATCATTCCATCGACCCTTCTAATTACTGTTTGTCACTTAACTTACCACTTCCCAGAGCACAGATTTACACTGGAAAGATATTAGCTGAATTAGATAATATTTGTCCTCGGCAGTCAAATGGTGAACCAGCCACTTCACTAAAATAAACTTTTTGTAACACAGCATGCTTTTTTTACATTAAATTGAACATTGGTTCTCTTTGAACCGCGTTTTTGGATTAGCCAAAAATCGTCCAGACATAGAAAATGAGCCCCACTTTTTATTAGGGTCCATCTGTGTATACGTGGTTTATGGCTAGTTCAGAAAAACGGTTCACAGACAATTTTTGTAAACTAAAAGAGTGATTCTACACTCACAACGTTTTGCACCAAGATATCTAACCATTGTTTTGGTCGATCCATAAAAATTTAATGCATAATGCGTATGCAACGAAGGGATCGAACGGCTGCTAGGGGCGCCAACCTTTTTTTTTGTTGGGGGAGCTAACGAGGGATGGGCCATTATGTGGGGTCCACCAAAAAAATTGTGTCACTCTCTCTCCGTTATTCCCAGACACCGAAAGAAGAAGAAGATACCATTTTTTTTCGCTTATTTTCTTACTCCTTCAATCAAATTACGTCTAGCGTTTAGCATTTTTGAAACTAAAATAGGTCATTCTTAGACAAAGTCCTTACATTAGTGGGCCTGCAATTGGAACTTCAATTAACCTATTGTTTGTTAGAACTTAGAAAATTATTATGTTAAGAACCGCGCATGGATCTTTTAAGTGATTGGAAGTCATTCATTTGGTAAACAATTCATTTGGGATGTTAGATGGTAACACATGATAGTAACTTAAAATAAATAACGAGAAGCAAACCAATTTAGTACTTGTTTCCAAGTTTTTCGAATCAGAGGGAATTTCGGCGTCATGACATGGATGTTCGTTTGCAATTAATCAATGTACTTGGGATGTTGGCGAAAATTGAATTAATCTAGTCTGCATTGGAACTGGAATGTGTTAATTAATGTATCAAAAAATAATGCAGCTTATCGAAGCCCAGTTCATCACATCTGGTTGACATCGGAACCGGAATGACATCGTATTCTCTCTTCTACAAAAAGAGGCGAACTTCGCTTCCGATTTCTTGGCAACCACTATCAAGAAATCTGGTGTTTCCATCCCGAGATCATTCACCCGATATTAAATTACATTTTCACCTGGGACTCCTCCAATGCATTCCTCATGAAACTAGGTTTTTGTGTCGCCAATTAGAGCAGTGAGCCTTGTTTGCCAAGAATCGTAAATGAAATTCCAAAATAACATATCTTTATAATGATAATCGTAAATATAAGTTGTTCTTGATACGATATTTTCTTCAAAGTTGATCTTTTATAACCTATTAGCAGCCTTGTTGCACCAAGTTTGCTAATAGTGTCCGTTTTATATGCGATTTGGTACCCTTCCCATTAAACAAGTAACCTATTAGCGGCCCATTGAGTGAAATGCATGGTTTTGGGCCTTTTTTAGGTGTTTTCGCGCGGCCCTTCCGAGTATTTGGGACGGTATTTGGAAGCTAATTTCGCAAGTTTTCTTCACAGGTCCGAGGACGGGGAGCTCTTAACACTTGCATATATTTGAGACATTTTACACAAGTTTGTACCCGTGAAAAAGAGATGAACAAGAAGTGTAGTTGCAGGAATTCCCACACTACACCCTTGTTAAGATTCTGTAGAAATCACTTAAACTTCAAAGATTTAAATGACACTTTACTATTCAAATCTCAGAAATGTTTACAGAATTGGAAGAAATCAAGATTACAAATATTCTCTTGAAGTTTCTCTCTCCTCAAGACTCTTTCAACTCTCAAAAATACATCATCCTTTTCTGGATCTATCGAGCCCTTTATATAGGGATTTACATAATGGATGACAACTAAGTTTTCCTCTTATTTCGGATCTATTCTGCGATCTTATCGTGATCGCTACAATATTATCTATCGCAAGAATGATGATCATCGCAGGATCAACATATTCTTCTTTTATTTCTTCCATCGTTAGCTTCTTTTGGATATTCTGTGACGCTCGTGAAACGTTGTCAAAGAATTGGCAGTGATGCTCGTAGAAACGTTGTTAGTATCGCAGGAATAGCGTCGTAGCGATATTCTGGTCCTACATCTTGCCTCTTCTCATGTCTTTTCTGCGAAGAAGAGAAGATCGTGAGAAAAAAAATGCCATAACTGCTTATCTTTTCAGACTTCTCTGTTCTGACACGTTTCTATGTCTTTCGCCAGCTGTTTTCACGAATTATTTCTTCCAATAAATTTTTGACACGTCTCTTCTAACCGCTGCGATCTGAACACCCACGTCTTTTCTTTGCATTAATTGCCTTCATCTTCTTCGAGAAATTTCTTCTCCTATAAATACTCTTCTCATTCCTTTCTTTTTTCACTTTTACTTTCTTATTCTTTCATATCCTCTCTGCAAATTTTACTATTCTTCCGCGAATTGCGCTTCTGTTACTGCTATGATTTCTTTCTTCTTTTCAACCTTTTATTTCATTCCCATACTCAAAGATGGTCGCTGCTGGTACTAAAAACTTGAAGGCTTTTAATGAGATGCACGAGAAACTCAAAATTAAAGGTTTTAACTTGTCTTTAATTCCAGATCAAGATTCTAGATCTGAACTTTCTCTTAAATTATTTACTGATGATCAATGTTCTCGCGAAAAAAATCATAGTATCGCTAGGCCAACTTGAAGATGGTCTTCCCCTTCCTCTCTATGACCCAGAACTCCCATTATTCTACCAAATAATATCTGACGAGAGGTTCTCGCGAGCAATATATCAATTAGGTGGAGATTGCATTAGATTTCTACTTGAATATGCTTTTCATGGTGCTGGTAAAGGATCGCGCTATTCTGAAGATGCTCAAAATCCTCTTTACAAACATATTCCAATTAACCCTGCAGATTATATTGTAGAAAACTTTTTCAAAAATTACAAGATACTCCCTATGAAGAGGGATAGCACCTCTTTTGGGTGTTAAATCTGAAGAAACTCGCTGTCGAAGAAGCTCTCATACTAGATATTTACTTTCATACGAAAACCAATCACGACCCTCGCCATTCTAGCGATGACAAGTGGTTTATTTTTCCGTTGTGTCTCGAAGGTCCTTATATTTATGGTTCTCGCGAACTTCCCGTGAATCTTGCAGAATATCAACCTTGGGACTTTAATTGGACTGAACGAGCTAAAGAGGTATAATCTCTCTGATATTTTGTATAATTATGATCCTTTATTCTCCTTTTGTTTTCACATTCTCGCTATCGCTAAATGACTTCTATCTTTTCCAGATTTACAGGATGAAACTTAGTTATAAAAATTTTAGGAAGCCCAGCACTTTCTTAGCTCTCAAGTCCTTCACAGATGAAGTAAGAAATATCTTCTCATAAGTTTTAACAATATATTGTTGCCCTTATTTCTTATCTTCATCTGTGCTTGCAGGAAATCGAAGAACTAGAGCCAATAAAAACTTTGAGAACTAAAGAGAAATCTTTAAAGGACAAATCAATTGTTCCTCCCAAAGGGAAGTCTTCTGCCCCTCGCGGTAGAGAATCCGGCGATCCTCCTTTAAAGAAAAGGAAAACCCATCCCTCTTCTTCTTCAACTCCTCAACCCATCCCAGAAAATCCGAGTGTTGAATTTGATAAGGATAATGATGATGAAGATTTTAACAATAATAACTCTGGATTCCCTTCTATAAAGAACTCTTCTTCATCTGATTCTTCAATGACCCATTTATCCAGAATTTTTGGCGATATTTCCCACAACATAACTTGTAATGATGAGGATGAAGTTATCGACAAGATATCCCGAGCTCTCGCTAAAGTTTGCGATGCCCCTATTCTGGTGGATAATGATTCTCTCCAAGGAATCTCAAGATCGCTGACTCCCAGTCTCTTGAATTCTCTTGGTACCCTGGAATGTTTTATTTCTTCAATTTATTTTTGTATTTACTCCATCGCTAGATTATTAATTTATATTATTCTCTCGCAGGTTGGAAGAGATTCCTTTGCTGTTGATTTTGATTTAGATAAGAGACGCGCCAACTATGAAAAGAAGGCTGTTAAATTTCGCCAGGAGAAAGAAAAATTAGAATCTGAAGGTGCTGAGCTCCATAAGAAAAATAAAAAATTGGAAGCTGAATCTTCAGTTGATAAACAAAAGATCTCTGATCTTGATAGAGCTAACCAAAAACTTGCAGATATTTATGGTCTCACTGACGAGGCTATACTCTTTCAATCTTTCCCTGAACCTGTAGATGATAATACTCTTCTTGCCTTTCTTAATAATTCTTTAAGTAATTTCTCAGATGATAAGATTAAATCCCTCTCCATAGATGAACTTAAATCCAAGATTAATCTCTTAAAAATTGAACACAGATTCAATTTAGGTTTGACAGACAAATATAAGCGCTTTTATCTTGATTCAAAGAAAGAAATAGATAGATTAAGACAGAATAATAGTGATCTTATTGACGAGAAAGATCTTGCCATCAAAAGGGGATCCAAGACCCTAGAAGACTTTCATAAAACTCTCCTTGACGTTCAAATGGACAGAGATAAACTTATCCGCGAGAAGGAAGATCTTCTTACGAGGGAGACTCAAGTTCGATCTCGTCTCCTCATTAATAGCGATGATGAGTTTTCTTGGGCTGCGAAGGTTCTTGACAATGCCAGGAATGACTTAGGTGTAAATGTTAGCCTTCAAGTTGAACAAGCGGCCTTAATTAGGGATATGATTTCTGAAAGAGAAGGTTGTTAGCTGTTCTTCCTCTCGCTATTTTCTTATTTTCATTATTCTTCTCTACAAAATTTCTAACTTGTTGTCATATTCTTGCAGGAGATGAAAAAAGATATCTTGACAGAATTGAGGAACTTAAAAATGAGAGGAATCAGCTCGCGAATACCCTTGCTGCCCGCAATAAAAAATATTCACGATTGAAGGAGCAATTTGACATTACTACCGCGAATTTCAATATATCTCTCATTATAGTTCGTAATGATTCTGTTAGGTTGGTTTGCAGTGATCATGGAATGTCCCCTTCTATATATTCTGATCTTGCAAAGGAAATCCCCGCACAACTCCCAAGTCTTGACATTTCTGACAGCGAGGCTGAGGATTCTGATGAGAATGAAGATAATAATAATAATGACGAAGGAGAAGAGTCTAGTGGAGAAGAAGAATCTGATAAGAATGAAGATAACGATGATGAAATGGAGAAGGAGAAATCTGGCGATGAAAAGAAATCTGACAAAGAGGATGGCGATGAATCTAGGTAGCTCTTCTTCTCTTCCCTCTATCTTCTTTGTATATTTATTTTCTTCTTTCTGTAACATTACTGCGAGTTTCTTCAATTCTGTAAATTTCTTTTGCTTCTATCTGTATGAATTTAGAAAACAATTCTTTTTATGCAAATTAATCAATCAATATAATTATTAACCTTTAAGTATCTATGCAAATTTATCATTTAACAATCTTTATGTAATTTTTATATGGTGGATGAATAATAATTTCATCGCTCTTATGAATTCCCATACTTGCCTCTATTATTCATCTGCAATATGAAAAAAATTGAGTAGAGATTAGATATTAGCTTCAAATAAAATTTTCTTTGATATTTGCGATGTTATCGCTAACAATAACTGCGAGTATTATCGCAGTGATCTTGTGGTCTTATTATGCCTTCCTAATTAAAGGTCTTACTGTGCCACACCTTTTTCTTTTTGCGACAAAATCGCAGGACGTCTTCACATTTGCATGTATTGACCCATTGATTTTGCCTTATCGTTTTTCTTTGATTGTATTGGGAGAATATGACAAGTCTAAGCTCTCTCGCGAGATCAAAGCCTCGTGACATTGTCATCTTGCGATGAAATCGCAGGATGTCTTTATACTTTCATGTAAAAAACCCATTGATCTCATCTAATCTTTTGGCTTGTTGCCTCTGTATAATTTACGTCACGCGACAATATGACATGCCTAAATTTTCTTGCGATCACAAAGCCCCATGACATTTCCGTCTTAAGACACTTATCATCTCCCTAATGGAGGGTGTCGCCCTTATCTTCCCCCTGGTTTCCCCTTCAAGGAGGGAACATCGGCCATACAAGACTAGCTCCTCCCATCCAAATTTACCAATAACTAGCTGTTTTCGCAACCTCTTGTCCTTTATGCCTATATGGCTTATAGCTACAAGACTGCACCCTAAGTGGGGTTTTCTTCAGGCCAAGTGCATCGTAGCCATGACTTACCAAGAATGGCAAGGGAGTTTCGTACGCCCTTGGCACCGTTGGCTCAACCGTGTACCTCAGCGTCTTGGTCATACTTTGCACTTCTTAGAAGAGATTCTCGGTCGTCCAACCACGGTATAACCATATATAGTTGGAAATCCAAGATCTCTCTCCCGGATAGGTTTTCTTTAACCCCAACATCTACATGACTCAGGATCCAGCAGCGGTATAACCTTACCCCTGAATCTTGTCGAGAGATACCCCCTCCTATGATGCGCTATTAGGTCTACATTTTCCTCTTGCAAAATTTTATTCGCGAACTAGGGTGCACGCCATAAAGGTTCGTCCCATTATTTAATCTCTGAGAAATTTTATTCGCGCTTCTCGCGAGTATTGTAACTCTGATAGAATTTCATAACTTTGATCTTCTTTCTTTTTGTTAAATCTTGCAATTCTTTCAAGCAGAATATTCTGTCTAATTACATATTCTTTAAATGAATCATTCATAGAGTTCTCTAAAGTTCATCATTTTACCTCTCTACTTACTATTTTCTGATTTTTCTTTTCTGCTACGTTTTACTATTGTTTCTTTTTCTGCGAGACGCACGCCATCATCTTTCACATCCTCTTTCCGCTCTATTGTATCAATCATTAACCTTTCACATCTCTGTTGCTGTTCGATTTTATACTTCCAACTGCTATTCTTTTCAGCTATTTCTTCGCAAGACTTCATATCGATTTCATAACATTTCTTGCTTTCTCCCCAATCTCCTTTAATAACTCCAACACCTTTAGGATGAGGAAATTTGATACACTGGTGATAAGTAGATGCTACACCCAATATCACGTGTAACCAAGGTCATCCTATAAAAGCATTGTAAGGTGATTCGATGTCCACAACACAGAATAAGATTTTTGAAGATATTCCTTTTAACGGTATTTGCATTTCAATTTCCCCCTTTGGTTTGTTAGCTATACCGTTAAATCCATAGATTTTATACGTTGATGGTATCAAATCTTCATCTCTTCCACCCATACTTCTATAGGTATGATAGAATAAGATATCAACTGAACTCCCGGTGTCTATTAAGACTCTGTTGATGGCCCAAGAGTCTTCAATTTTACCATCATTTTCTTCATCTTATTCTTGCATTTGCTTTGGACGTATCTCTAATCTTACTACCAATGGGTTGTCATGTTGCTCGCCAAGCTCTGGTACATCTTGCGCGGTGAAAGATAGAGTTTGTTTATGCCATTCTTCTAATGGTGAGGCTCTCGCTATATTCATTATCTCTCTTCCATCTCTATTTCTCGCGAAGACTCTACTTAAAACATTATCATGTAAATCTTCCACAGTTCTGTATGAATGCACAATGGAATTACAAGACAAATTCTTTGCTTTAGCCCCCACTTCTATCACGAATGTTTCTGCTCCTTTTACAGCATTCACTCTGCGAGTTTCAGTCTTTGGCGGTAATTGATGAGGTTGTGGATGTCCTACTAGAAAGTGATTTAACTTCCCCTGATCAATCATCCTCAAAATTATCCTCTTTACATTCCTACAATCATTTATTGAATGGCCATGAAAGTAATGGTAAGGACAAAATTCTTGACTTCGACTGCTTGGATGGGGTTCTATTTCCATGTTCCATGGTGATGGTATATTTTCCATCAGAATGATAGCTTCCCAAATTTTTTCTATACTAGCATTAAGAGGTGGCATCTTAATTTATTCCCATATTATCTTTTGATTTCCTTGCCCTCTAAAGTTATTCTGCCTTTGTCCGCCATAAGTTTCTTGCGGCTGATCAAGTCTTTGTATCTTATTATTTCCACCGCGATTGTAATAATTCTTCTCCCTTTCATATTCTTCTTGATCTCGACTTCCCATCGCTACCAATTTTTGTTGGTTGTCAATTACTACTTTCTCTTGTTGTGTTTGCGAGGTGCTCGCCACATTATTTATCATTTTAGGGAGAAACTTGCCGCTAGCGAGCTGGTGTTCGCGATTGGGTATGATTCCATCTCATTTTGTTTCTCCTCCAAAGCAATGTATTCTTCTTGTAACTCTCGTAATTCTGTCATGGTGGTTGTATTTTTGATTTTGAAAATTTGAATGTACTGCAGATTAGTCGCGAACATTGCATTAATGAAGGATAAGATCAGGTATCTTTCATCTACTCTTCCATCCATCTCGCTGCACATTGATTTCCACCTTATGGTTAAGTGCTTTAGACTCTCGCCAACTCTCTGTTTTAACCCAAACACATCTTCAATACCCGACCGCGATGAATTGTTGCTAATATACGCTCCTAAAAATGTAGCTTGTAAATGATCAAAAGAAGTTATGGTATTTTTTGGTAATCCCTCGAACCATTTCAACACCTCGCCAGTTAAGCCAGATGCAAAATATTTGCATAGCACAACATCATGATTCTCCCACTGTAGCATACATCTAACATAAGCTTTGACGTGTTGAACAACACAAGTAGTTCCATCAAAAATACTGGTTAATGCTGGTAAATTGCATTTTGGAGGTATCCCTCTTAACGTGACTTCTTGAGTAAATGGATTTCTCGTAGCTTCTTCAATAGCTTCATCAAGTTGCCTTCTACCTCCTTCTCTTCTATTGTTTATCATTCCTCGCATTTCTGCTAATTCTCTCAATATTTGCTAATTCTCAGCTGAGTTTTGTTCCATTGGCCTCTTTAATGCTGTTTCCCTTCTTCTGCGTTCTTTCCTTTCTTGTCTTGCGAGATTTTGTGTATCTTCTTCTTCATCATCATCTCGTCTTTCTCTGCGATTTTCTCTTTCATCTTCCTCTTGATATCGTAACTGCCTATCTTATTCTCTGCGGATTTCTTCATTTCTCCTCATTTCTCTTCGATGTCTCTCTATTCTCCTTTATATCCTATCATAATCCTCCTGAATATTACCATTGTAGCGATTTTGTGTACGTCTCCTTTCTCGATTTTCCTGATTATTTTGTCGCACTACTTCTCGAAATTCATGTTCTTCTACTTCTTCCATTAATCTTTCCCTCTCGCGGGCTAGACGTGCTTGTTCAGCGTAATGTCTCTCAATTTCTTCTTCAATCATTCTTTGATTTCTTTGATTCTTTCGCCCATGTAATATCCTTCTACCTTCTTCTAAATTTTCTTCTTCAATTTTGTTGTTTCTTCCCTCTTGATTTCTATTGTCACGCGGATTATAGCGATCACCAATTATATCTTCTTCCCTATGACGTTGTTCTCCATTTAAGTTTTGCACTTCTTCTCTAACATTTCTCATTGGGGAATTTTGCCTTGGTTCTTCTCTGAATGATCTTGAATTTGATCTAACAGTACTTCTTGACCTCCTTCTTTGTAACCTCAAATTATCCATTCTTAGTTCATGATTTTGTCTTGTTAAATTCGCTCGCTCTTCTGCCTCTAATCTCCTTTCTTCCTGTACTCTTTGTCTCAGATCATCTACTATTTCATTTTCACGTCCTTCATGAATTAATCCTCCAGCCATTTCTTGATTTCTTTCTCCTTCTTCTCCATTTCTTAATTGTCGATTTTCTGCTTCTTCCATCGAATCCGACCTCCAAGTATGCACACTCACTCTATCATAATCCACATTCCTATCTCGTGTTTGTGTTTGTTGATTCGGCTGTTGAATTGAACTTTCTGCTTCATTTCTTATTATATTTATTCCTGATCTTATCCTTAAAGATTCCTCCAATTCACCTGTTCCCTCACCTGCAAGTCTTTTACTTCTCCTCACAGTTGTCGACGGTTCTAATGTATTTCTTCTTCTTCTAGCCATTTCTTCAACTCTAACAATTTCTTCAAATCTCCAAATTGTAATTAAAGATTTCTTAACTTGATTCTCCCTGTTTATGGGCGCCAAAATGTAGTTGCAGGAATTCCCACACTACACCCTTGTTAAGATTCTGTAGAAATCACTTAAAATTCAAAGATTTAAATGACACTTTACTATTCAAATCTCAGAAATGTTTACAGAATTGGAAGAAATCAAGATTACAAATATTCTCTTGAAGTTTCTCTCTCCTCAAGACTCTTTTAACTCTTAAAAATACATCATCCTTTTCTGGATCTATCGAGCCCTTTATATAGGGATTTACATAATGGATGACAGTTAAGTTTTCCTCTTATTTCGGATCTATTCTGCGATCTCATCGTGATCGCTACAATATTCTCTATCGCAAGAATGATGATCATCGCAGGATCAACATATTCTTCTTTTATTTCTTCCATTGTCTGCTTCTTTTGGATATTCTGTGACGCTCGTGAAACGTTGTCAAAGAATTGGCAGTGACTCTCGCAAAAACGTTGTTAGTATCGCAGGAATAGCGTCGTATCGATATTCTGGTCCTACAAGAAGCTTTAGAGATTGTAGACTTTCCTACAACACTCTAGGCAGAGCAAGCAGTCTTGAGTCTATAAAGGCCCAATGTCATCACGATGATAAAACTTTTATAAGGCAGATTTTTTTTTCCTTTTTCCTTTTTCCTTCTCTTTTTCTTTACAATGACAAATTAATTATCCTGGCATACTTAAGGGACATTTTTTTATTCCCATCCATTGAAGGGGGTTATGTGTGTCTTAAAAATAGAAATTGTCTATACTGTCATTCACCTTTATACTAAATCTAAACATATATCATTTATTTTCATAATCATATCATTCCTCTTCTTCTTCTCTTTTCTACCCATTGAAACTTTTTTCATCGTTTTAATTTTGATTGAAACCAAAGACCGTCTATCAAGAAGATTTTATGATTGACTGTTTAAAATTAAAACCCAAAATTCATTAACCTTAAAGTTGAAACTTAGAACATAAAAAAATTCATCGAGTGTCATTGCCATTACAAGAATTATGATGGTTGTGTTGATGGAGTCAACAACAGAGGGTATGCCAAGGCTTCACTCATCCATCATCTTCAAGACAAACATCTCCTTTCGACTACCAACCTGAATGTTTGCAGTGAGAGATTATCTAAGGATGTGCATGTTTACGTGGCTTGGGAAAAGGCACTACTGCTCATGAAAATGTAGTTGTGCACTCGATGCATGCGTGCGCATGCTTGAAAGAAACCTTATCAAGATCACGTTGGTGATTTTGTTGCAGGGATTTTAAATGGATGTACTAATTATTTCTTAATACATGGGGTTGAAAAGTCTGTATGTGCTAACTCGGTACCTGTTTTGTCTGCAACTGAAGATGTTCCTGTGTGTTTATCCATGGATTTGATGGATGCAATTTTCCGTGCTCAAATCACTACCGTTGCTAGCATTCCACCCCTTGTTGTCTAAATTTTTCCAATAGCTCTCAAGTCAGTACTTGATAATATTCTGCGCAGACCATTGGATATTACAGCTTGGGTACAACTCTTTCTCCTCCCTGTTTTTACTTTAAGTGTTTATTTCCCTAAGAATTTCGTCGAGGAGAAATCAGGGACGAGAAAACGGCTTCAAATTGCTTCGATAAACCAAGCCTTATTGATTTGGAAAGACACCGCTAGATGTGCTTTTATGGAAAATAAGCTGGTTGAGATGGTGGAACATCCTCAACAACCTTTCAAGAAGAAGAAACCGAAAAAACCTAAGTCCAACAATCCTGCTTTCCGCAATAAAATCAGTTATGGACACTTTACGACTGCTATTAGGGGGTTATCTTCCAATGGGATCTCCCCTGCTAATGAAGATACCCTTGCTGAATTACGACAGAAACATGCGTCTCCTCCCTTGCCTTCCATTCCTCCGGAGGGTATTGGTCTCGATCTTGTTGCTGTCGATACTGATATTGTTTTGGCTGCAATTAGGAGCTTCCCAAAAGGCACGTCTTGCGGGAGAGATGGCTTAAGGGCGCAACATTTATTGGATGCCTTTTCGGGTGTTGTTGTTGCTGTTAGTGAGGAGTTGCTGACTGCTATTACTGGAGTAGTTAACTGTCTGTTGGACGGGAATTTTCATCCTTCTTTGGGTGAATATCTTGCCAATGCACCCCTGACTCCCCTCCTCAAACCTAATGGTGGTTTAAGACCCATCGCAGTTGGTACTATTTGGAGGCGTTTAGTTTCGAAGATCGCTGTTTTTTCAGTTTGCAAGGAGATGGCTTCGTACCTGAGTGCTTATCAGTTTGGCATGGGTTCACCAGATGGTGCTGAGAGTATTCTTCACACTGTTAACAGGTTTGTAGAGCTCAACGGTGTACGCATGATCTCACAATGATGTTTGTTGACTTCACTAATGCTTTTAATTTAGTCGACAGAACTGTTTTAATCAAAGAAATTAGGAATAAGTGTCCGTCCATATCCAAGTGGGTTGAGATCTGCTATGCCAAGCTTGCTAGGCTTTACTAAAGGGATCACGTGCTTTCCTCCTCCCAAGATGTCCAGTAAAGAGATCCCCTTGGTCCTCTCATTTTTCCTTTAAAATTACAACCTCTAGTGCTTAAAATTTCATCTTAGTGTAATCTTAACTTGAATGCTTGGTATCTTAATGACGGCACGATCATTGGAGATAAACTTTAGGTTGCGAAAGCGCTGAGAATTATTCAAGCAAAAGGTCGAGAGAGAGGTTTGTATTTGAACATTTAAAAGACAGATATATTTTGGCCATCACCAGATCTGTGGGCCATCTTGATTGATGTTTTTCCAGAAGATATGGGAATGCCTGCAGTAGGGGTGAAGTTGTTTGGAGGTCCTATTAGTTTAGATGCTCAATTCAATCGTAACATTGTTTCGCACAGGGTTTATAAAACCATTCAGTTGATGGAGGCAATTCGTACACTAAAAGACCCACAGTGGGAATTGTTATTACTTCGCAATTGTGCGGGGTTTCAAGGTTATATTTTACCTTGAGGACTACTGTGACGGATCGGAAAATTACGCCTTTGGCGCGTTTCCCCATAGTCCATAACTTTCCCGATGAGCCATGATGAAGCTACGATCCGAGCCTTAAAGCTAGGAAAACGCACGTCCATTTGACCTTGCAAGCATGCTCGTGAAGCGTGATGCAGCTAACTTAGCTTCCACACCATTCCAACTTACCCTTGTTCCACAAAGGGTTTATTGAGAATGCAAAAACTTTCTTAAAACGGCCTTTTGAGGCCCTAAACGATGGAATTTGGCTAAATTCTGGTGACCATGTAGATTTATAGATCGACATGTCTTGATCTTTGGGTCGTTTCCCATCAAAATGAACTCCTCTTGAGCTAAATTAAGACACTCGGATTTTTATCCTATGTCGAACGCCTTGATAGGAAGTATGAGCATCTAGTAAATGGAATGCAACTTGCTTCATCAAGTTTGGCCATAATCATCTCTCGCATCGAGCTACCGAGCCAGAAGATATAAGAGGCCATAATGTCTCAATCATCTCACAATTAGATGATATGAGCGACAAAGTGCTGGACCGGCAATGCTGCAACTCATTGCGGCTGCCTACGTACCCTTCCCTATTCTAAAGGATCAAGCAGAGATCGTAGTTCATCACAAAAAGGGCAGAAACTTAATCCAACTCGTTTGCATTGCCGTGGCAAAGCAATAATGGAAATGGCCTAGTCCATATAGGACGTTCAGTCGAAATGCATCCAAGTGATGCATGTTTGGTATTCAATATGGCATAACGATGCCTAAGCATCAAATGCCCTCTTTGAGAGGCTACGCAACCATAAATGATCCTTAGGCATCATTTATACTCTACCGGCTAAGCTATGAAGCTTACTTGGTACATAGTCCGCATATGCACCATCAACCAACTACCCCTCCCTATATATCTAAAAATGACATTTTTACAACTTGAATTGGGGGACCAAAAATCTTTCATCAACTCCCCAGGCCATGATGGCCGCACCTTACCAACCTGGACAACGGCGATGTCCGGACGTGTTGGATGTCCGATGCCAGCACATTGGCCAAGGGCCAATGATCCTTTTCCTATGCAATGGAAGCTTTGGATGATGCTTCATTTCAGTCCATGGCGTATCTTTCAGCATACGCCATGCTAAAATCACGGGGTCTTACACTATTCACCCCTTTAAAGAATTTTGTCCCTAAATTCAAAACAAGAACTATTATGGAAAATCTCTTTGGTTTGGATTCATGAGAAAAAGTCTCATACCAGATGCTCAGAAATTACGGGTTTCTTCAGTTTTTCATGGAGCATCAATTAGGACCCTCAGAGAAAACGTCCCATACCGCATACTCAGGAATCCAAAAAGAGTCCACAATTTTACCAAGAATCTCAATTTGCCAGTACCAAAAGGATATCTCAACAAGGTATCCTAAATGTGTATCCCATACTACACACTCAGTAGTCCCTAAAGTTCACAAGTTGTAAAATTTCATTGAGATGACAAGATGTTAGCGCAGTACTGCGTGGGATAGCATCCAGTTGCCCACCGTCCCAGACAGTCATCCAGGTTTCCACTTGTAAGTGGGATGCTAGCCGGGCCTGACAACACACATCGTTGGCTAGTTTCCAATGTGTGGGGATGATCAGTCCCATTTTATACCCGCCTTCCCAGAAGTTCTTCCGTATATACACTCGTAAGTGGGGTGACACTTAGGCCATGCAAACTCACAGCACTTAAACAATCTCAACTCGATTCGCAAAGTAACTGGCTTAGTAGTTACAAACCGTTTCCTTGCAAAAGTTGGCATACTCTCCAAATCTATTTCCTTTTTGAAGGAAGAATACTCGTTGACGAGTCCACCATGTACAATCGCTAGAGTTATCTCGGAACTTGATCTGATACCAACTATGACTGACCGAAAAATTATGCCTTTGGCGCGTTGACCCGCAGGCCATAACTTCCCCGAAGCTCTAGGATGAAGCTACGATCCGATCCTTAAAGCTCGAAAAACGCACATCCATTTGCCCTTGCAAGCATGCTCATGAAGCGTGATGCAGCTAACTTAGCTTCCACACCATTCCAACTTACCCTTGTTCCGCAAAGGGTTTATTGAGAAGGCAAAAACTTTTTAAAACGGCCTTTTGAGGCTCTAAATGATGGAATTTGGCTAAATTCTGGTGACCATGTGGATCTATAGATCGACATGTCTTTATCTTTGGGTTGTTTCCCATCAAAATGGATTCCTCTTGAGACAAATTACGACACTCGGGGTTTTAGCCTAAGCAGAACGCCTTGATAGGAAGCATGAGCATCCGGTGAATGGAATGCAACTTGCCTCATCAAGTTTGGACACAATCATCTCTCGCGTCGATCTACCAAGCCAGATGATATAAGAGGCCAGAATGTCGGAATCATCTCACAATTAGATGACATGAGCGACAAAGTGTTGGACCGGCAATGCTGCAACTCATTGCGGCTGCCTACGTACCCTTATCTACTCTAAGGGATCAAGCACATACCGTAGTTCATCACCAAAGGGACAGAAACTTAATCCAACTTGTTTGCATTTTCGTGGCTAAGCAATAATGGAAATGGCCTAGTCCGTATAGGTCGTTCCGTCAAAATGCATCCAGGTGATGCATGTTTGGTCTGCAATATGGCATAACGATTCCTAAGCATCAAATGCCCTCTTTACGAGGCTACGCAACCATAAATGATCATTGGGAATCATATATACTCTTCCGGCTAAGCTATGAAGCTTACTTGGTGCTTAGTCCGCATATGCACCATCAACCAACGACCCCTCCCTATATATATGTAAAAATGACATTTTTACAACTTGAATTGGGCACTGCAAGAAAATGAGTCTGTTGCCGCACTTCTTTTCCACACATCTATATAAGATGCGGCAATAGATGGCGTTTATCCTCACTCCAAAATAGGTGTGTCATTTAGCAAGACCTTTTGCCACATCCGTAAAAAATTGAGGCAAAAGTTCTGTTCTTGCCTCACATAATTTAGTGATGCAGCAACAAGTATAGTTCTTTCGACATAATGTGGAAAAAACTATTAATAATACAATTATAAAAATTTTGAGTTTGAAAAGATATTTATTAAATTGCTTTTAATTATTTATTTTGATTTTTGGTAGTAAAATAAGGAAAGAAACGATAAAAGTTATTTTACGTGGATGATACCTAGAGGAAAAACCCAAGTCTTGTACATCCTTAATTCTCGACAACCAAAAATGAAACTTGAATCAAAACTTAATGTTTTTTTCTTCATAACCAGCAACCAATCAATTCTCAAACCATTATTGTGTAAATCAATTATTTTTTTCTCCATCGATCGAAGCCTGCAACTCCATCTTTATCGAAACCCTAGAAAACTAACTCCTAATCCTATAATCTTCTTTAAAAAATGCGACATTCTCAAAACCCTATAATTTTCTCTCTCGCGAAGCCCCTAGAAAAAAAACTCAAATCTTTTTTTCTCTTAGTTTATGGTATTTCTGGTTTGATTTTCGTAACATCTTATACCCCTGATGTTAGTGATTGTAATCAAGGTAATTGATGTTTTAGTTTTATCTGTAGATGATTCATTTTGAGCCTAAGAACATTGTTAATCTAGAAGCGAAATTAGGGTTTCGGCGTTCATGTTTTTTTTATCATCGTTTTAGCTTTTCCACTAATTTTTATTTTTGTGATAAATTAAGTATGAGATCCAAAATAGGGCTTTGTATTTGATTTTTTCCTCAAGGCCATAATCAAACCACTGTGAGATTGAAAATTGGATACAAACTTGAGCCGTAATAGGGGAAATAAGGTAACTCAGTCTTTTACGATAGTCCATAGGTTGAATCCTCCATGATCTGGTAGATTAGATTGTTCATCCTTCTGTTTGTCATTTGAACTTTCGTATGATCGTAAATTGCAGGAGAAATGTAATTCAAGTCTTCAAGAAAGTTGCTTAGCCCATATCCTAATGCTTCTAGGAGACAAGCAGGTAGCTGCCTGATAATATATTGTTCTTTTGATTACTTGCAAATAATCATGAGTATTGGTTTTCTTTAGTGTTCTGTTACTTTGTGGAAACTATACTCATTTCTCTCACTAGAATATATGAATTGCAGATAATGGAGTTATGCGTATTCACCATGTTTTGTGTCCAGTTGTAGTCCCCTAGGTCCTTCAAGTACTTAATTTTCTATTTTGTGCATGAATTTGAGGTTGTTCAAGTAACTTTTGTTAGAGCAGGATATTGAATAGTATAGTAAGAAGTTTGTGGTTTGTAGTATAGAAAAATACAATTCAAAGATAAAGAAAGACGTCTTGAGAATATATGTGGAATCACTTGAAGTAAATTTAATTTATACATACTGTACTTCGCAAAAGTTGCAACTAGCTGGAAGAGAAAAGTTGATCAACAATTAAAAGAATTTGGGAAACCAGAATTTGAAGTTAATGATAATTGGTGCATTTAGATATCCGAACGAAGAAAATGAATGACATTAAATTATTGTACGCATTAGTTAGAAGTGCAAGGTATTTTTTCAAGTGGTAATTGAGCTTATAGAGGTAACTTTGTTGTTTTATACAGAATATCAATAATTGGAAGAAAAAGCTACCCTTGATGCAAAGCCGAATAGGTAGGTACATACATAGGTTCGTCCTTACAATCAATTTTCGTTTTGCAACTTCAAAATTATTTAAGATTTATTATTTGGTCTTTGATTTGGCTGTGTATGGTTGAGATATATCTCATATTTGTCTGCGTAAATAAATACAAAACCTGGTCAAAAATAGGGATACCATATGATAGTAGACACTGGATAGTCCCACACCATGCTAGTTCTTCTTTAAATTTCTGTGATACTGGAATACGCTTGAAACGTAGGGATTTATTTCTTTATCCAATTACAATTATGTGAACAAAATTAATAGGTATCCATTTTTTTATTTATCTACAAGCTTGAAAGGAAATTGAGATTTAACTTAAAAAAGAAGCGATTGGGTATTCAATGTTTATGCTTGAACTGCATATTAGTATGATACTTCTCTTCGAATTCTGGATTTCATAATCAGGCTATGTTGACTCCTTTTGCTTGGTGGTGTTTGTTTAGTAGGAACGCGGCTTAGAATTGGACTGCTGGGATGGATTAAGCACAGAATAAGTCTAGTTTGAAGTATACTATTTCAACAGTGGGTTAAAATTAATTAAAGTATCAAGTTCTGATATTTTTTAAATTTTGTTTGTTTGTTTTGTTTCCATGTTAAAGCTGGATTCACTATACTTGTAACACATATTCTTTTAAAATGAAATTTGAATTCTTTGTTTTGAATATTTTTATGTATATGTGGAATGCTTGATTTGACCATACAATGGTTAGGTTGGATCAATATTTCCTACTAGCAA
Source organism: Papaver bracteatum (assembly GCA_023529315.1). Taxonomy (NCBI): domain Eukaryota; kingdom Viridiplantae; phylum Streptophyta; class Magnoliopsida; order Ranunculales; family Papaveraceae; genus Papaver; species Papaver bracteatum. The sequence goes on along the minus strand of JAJJWX010002250.1, from coordinate 354,288 downwards.
GTTATTGCAAATTTATTAGCCTTTCAGCAGCATTAAGTGTAATGGAAAAAGAGTTTCTAAAGGAAATAAAATGGAATATAATAATTAAAAATAAAAAAATATATTTTTGCTTCACACGTTATTGCCTCACCAATTGGTGTGGAAAAATACTATAAAAATAAAATAAAATAATAAAAATATAAAAATCGAAAATAGAAAATACCTTTTTGCCTCATGCTATTGCCTCACAGTTTGGTGTGGCAAAATACCCACATTTTGCTGCAGTATATTGTAGGTGTGGCAATAACTTCTTGTCACACAGCTTGTTTCCACATGGTGTGGCAAAAAACAATTATGTGGCAAAAGGATTTTGCAACACGAAACATGGGTTCTTGCCGCATGAATGGCATGTTGCAAGACACCACTTTTCTTGTAGTGGGGGGACCAAAAATCTTTCATCAACTCCCCAGACCGTGATGGCCGCACCTTACCACCCTGGACAACATCGATGTCATGCCGTGTTGGCCGTCTTCTGCCAACCCGATGTCCGTCCATGTTGGCCGTCCGCTGCCAACCTGATGTATGTCCATATTGTACGTACACTGTCAACACATTGGCCAAGGGCCAATGTTCCTTTTCCTACGCAATGGAAGCTTTGGATGATGCTTCATCTCAGGCTATGGTGCATCTTTCATCATGCGCCATGCTAAAATCACGGGGTGTTACAACTACTAATTCTTCTGCCTTACCTGCGGCTTGCTCTAGATTTGATCTTCATATTTTCAGCATCTCAGACAACTTATCACAGGTGATGGGGGAGGTTATGTCCCTTTGAAGCAAATTTTGTCTTCCATGCCTATCAAAGACGGTGGTTTAGGAATTCATACAATGACTGATTCGAGTCATTATTGTTATATTGCTTCTTTTTCTCAAACTAGACCACTACAAGAGATCATTCTGGGAGATTCCGTTGATGCCTCTCCATGCCATACTTTCTAGCATGTTCACCAGAAATTTTCCCAGGGGTGTAATCTTTCAACTTTTTCTTTCAACATTGATGTTGCGGCCCCCCATCCCATGAAATCTTTGGCCGCTATTTACTTTGATGTTGTTAAAAAGGAGTTGGCAGAAAAGTTTGTATTGACATACAGAGATACAAACCTTATTAGTTGCAATAAGATGAAGCATTCTCAGGAATTTCTATTAGTCGTGCCAATTAGTAGTTTGGATCAACAGGTTGGACCTAGGAAGTTCAGTGATATTTTGTACATACTTGGCACTCCTTTATTCGAGGTGGATAGTCTTTGTCCTAGTTGCAATCGGGCTATGGACATATATAGGGACCATGCTTTACACTATGCCAAAGAGGTTGGGCTTAAGTTTCGTCATGATCTCGTTATAGATGTTTTGGATGACATGTTTTATAAGGTTGGTGTTGTTGGGAGAAAATAAGTGTCGTTAGGTTTCTTTTCTGACAATGGTGGTGCACTACTTCCTCCTGATATCTTGGTCTATAACTGGGAGAATAGAATGGATACGTGCTTTTATGTTACCAGTGTATCTCCATTTACCACGGGTTGCTCCCCTATTTTCACTCCAAGTCAGGCCATTTCAAATGCTACTCTTCGGAAACGTAACAAATATCTTGACAAATGCACTTCTCACATATATGGTTTTGGTGTCTTGGCTTTCACCACCCTTGGAGAATTTAGTGAAGATTTGATTACTTTCTTGAAGAGTTTGAGGAACCGTCTTGCTAGTCATAATATTACTACTAGAATAAACAATTTTATTTTTCATAGGCTTGGTGTATCGATTCAAAAAGGTGTTGGTTCCCAGCTTGTCACTAGGTTACCAACCATCTTCCTGTGTGACGAATGATTATTTTTCTAACGAAGTTGCCCCCTGTGGCCTTTTCTAAAAATAAAAAAATTAAAAAAATTAAAATTAAACAAACAAAACGGATAGATGATAGTAGTTGTGATTCAAAATTGATATTTGATTTCTTGAAATCAAAAATTTGATCCGAAATTTTTCTAGGATTTACAGTAGCAGAAACATAATCGGTAAACAAAAATCTATTTTACCTTCGAATTATGGTTGATGTTCTTCATTTCTTAAGAACATCAACCATAATCGGTAGGTAAATTGATTGTTATCTACCGATTATTCTTGCATCAAGCAGATCAATTTTTTTGTACTAAAAATTAAACATAATCGGTAGATAATGAACACAATTTACTACCGATTTATGGTAGTACCAAAATTCGAAAATTTAAGGATTTTGGAAAAATCTCATTTTGGGGCCATTATATATTCGGAAGTTAAAATGAACATAATTTACTACCGATTATGGTAGTACCAAATTTCGAAAATTGAAGGATTTTGGCAAACTCTCATTTTAGGGCCATTATATATTCAGAGGTTAAAGTAACATAATTACTACCGATTATGGTTGTACCGAAATTCAAAAATTGAAGGATTTTGGAAAAATCTCATTTTGGGACATTATATATTCAGAAGTTAAATTAACACAATTTATTATCGATTATGATAGTACCAAAATTCGGAAATTAAAGTATTGTATTTTTGGGGCTACTCTATATTTGGAAGTTACTTTAACTTCAGGTACTACCGATTCTGGTAGTACCAACATTCGATAAATAAAAGATTTTGGTAGGGGCTACTCTATATCCGGAAGTTACTGTAACTTATTTTACTACCAATTATAGTTAAACTATCGATTGTAGTATTAACTACCGATTTTGAGGGGTAAATTATCCATTACGAAAATTGAAGGATATGGGGTGGCTTTATTTTAGCTTTGGGTGACCCTATTTTGTCTTATTAGTGCCCCTAATTCCTTTCTAGTGAGTGGTCCCTAAAAATGCTAGGTTAATTACCAATATAAATTGTTATATATAAAATAAAAGATTATATAGTTACAGATTTATGTCGCATTGATGTAGATGTTTATAATTTCACAAATAAAAAAGACATATAAAATTGGATTTGACAGCTGGGAACCAATACAATGAAACAAACATATATCGCCTTAGGTTGGCATTCTTTACAAGTTTGTGATAAGCTTTTTTCGAACGTACGTATCAGCAGTTTTGTGTTTTTTCAATCGATAAAGAATTTGGTGTTGACGAATTCCGATATCAGGTCATGAATACTATCACCTTATTTCTATAATTTGTTATGCTATGATCAAGTTTTTTACAATTTCTTGTGTGTGTTTATTGTTAGAATTGGATTATGTGCATGTTCTCATAAACCGATTATCTAGCCTTTGATTTCTTAACTTCAAAGACTATAATAGATTTTATTAGCACGTATAAACCGATTCCTTTAGTCCAGTGTTAGGAAACGGTCTATATGTGTGTATTGTGCTTATTGATTCTTACAATCGAGAGTCCGTTTACGAGTTTATGAACATCCACCGATTCTGATTGATGTTTTTCTAAAAAACTCAAAACAAATAATCATGTTTTGATGACGGATTAACATCAGTTGATTTCTAGGATAACAATATCAAACATCAGTTAATCACCATAATTAACATTAATTAATCAATATTCATCACAAATAAGCCACTAACTAAAATTATTAGATAAATAATTTTTTATTTTACTTCAAAATATCCCTTTCAATTTGTCTTCCTAGTGGTAGGCCTCAAATAAATCCTACAATATAGACCTCAAACTAGCCATGATATATTAGTCTATTAACTTTATTCACCGTGTCATGTTTATCTGTACGTCTCCTTTTTACCATAACTCTGGAGCTTCTTTCTATCCAGATTTCCAATACGATTGCAAATGGTTTCACATTACAAATATTATTGCTTAACTTTCCTTTACTTCCTGGCCAAGCAGTTAACTGGTGTTGATTACCTCTTTGGCCAATTTTAGTTGAAACTTGATGCAAAGTAATTGCATATGAATCTGGAATAGCTACAATTGCGGAGGAAACGGTTTACATCTTCTCGATGAGATAGATATAATTGAGGAGCATATGATTCACATCTTCTCGATGAGAATTATACAAACAACATTCGATGCCTTGAAAATCACAACCTTTATTTATTTTATATTATAAATTGTCATTTGTTTTTGAATTGCTAGTGAGACAAAGATATGAACCTTAATACCAACATGTTTAATCCAAATATTGTTTTGAAGGTTATTGAGCTTGCATATTGGTATTGATGTATTAACCATTTGTAGCATTGCTTAGCGATTTTTTATAATGTAAAATTATATTGCCATCCATATTATTTTCTTGTAACTATGGATATCTCCAAGAATGGGAAGCAAATTTATGAATTCATATTTTTCTCCATTATTTGATTTGTATGTATTAGTTTTGTTACTTAATCTCAAAATAATCGTTCGTATATTATATTTTTGATATCGATTGTGTGATTGAATAATTGTTTACCTAAGTTTTGGATTACATGAATAAATGTTCATATCAAGAGATAAGATATAAACTAGGAGTTAAGATACGTAATTGTCGATAAACCTAGTCACAAGTAACTTGTGTGTGAAACATCTCTATGGTAGGTGTCAAAGATTAATATCAAAATCACATGAGAATTTGGGTGTGGTTGTATACATAAAGACATAGAGGTGCATGGTTAAAATAAGCCCCGATCAAGTAAAAGTTAAAATTGAAACCCTGAAACCAAATCATATTAACTCAAACTTATTGAAAGGCGAAACAGTTACTCGAAGAAAAAAAAAGTGTTTCTAAACAGGGATGGATAAAAAGAAAACTTATCAAAAGGAGAAACAGTTATTCGGAAAAAGAAAGTGTTTTTAATCAGAGAAAGAGAAGGATAGAGAAAAGGGTTAAGGAATCAAATAAATTAATGCAAGAAAATATAGAAGATTATAAAATCGTTTTATTTTTGATTTTTGAGAACCTTTTGAATTTATCTCAAGTTCCCATCTTAATGTATTACTCACCCATATATTATTTGAATTTTTCTCTCTACAAATGCATTCTCCAATGCGAAGAACCATTCACTCTCATATATTTTATTGTGTTTTACACTTTCCCATGCTAATGATTGGCTCTTATCTTATGCGTACACAAGATAACAATATATTTTTTTAATTATGTTTTTAATACATGAGATACAATTTCATTACTAAGAAATTTAGGAATTATTAAAATTCAGAAAACAAAGAACTACTTATCTATAATTTAATCAGTATCATGTCATCTCAGAAATGATATTATATTTTTAACCTTAATCATGTGCTTTTTTCCCAAGTTGACTTCGAAAAAATTAGGTTTTCAGAAAACTAATACTATTCATCTTCTTCTTATTTATTTTCGATACCAAAATGTTAAGGTTAGAGAAAACTACCTCTTAATCATCATCATTTTTTATTTTATTTTTACTTTCTTTATCAAAAAAATATATTATTTTTAACATCTTATTCTTAGTCTTTCTTTACCAACCGGTGAATGGATGGTAACATACGACCCACAACAAGGTATCCATCTTTCAGAAATGTTATCCGTAGAAGAGATCGAGTCATGTTGGTTTCCGGTCCAAATTTCAACTGATAACACGTTCTTGAAAAAAAAATGAATGATCATAGACTACAATCTCACATTAATGACTTGGAAGGACTACTTAAGTTGAATTTAGATGAAGAGCTATCTAGTTCTGTATCAAAAAATAATGCAATCTATCCAGGCCAAGATCATCATTTCGAACGGATATTGAAATTGGAAACATATCATCTTTACACCACTGCCCAGGGAGGAGAATTTCACTTCTGATTTCCTGGAAAACGCGATCAAGATACCCGGGGTTTGTATCATCTCCATGCCTTAGATAAACTGCCAAACATTAAGCCCGAGCATCTTCATCCCATGTTGAACCTCATTCTTGGTAGGAAATCCACTAAATGATTAATCAAGTTCTGTCATTGAGCTTCACACCAGCATTCTCTGTTCACGAAGAGTTTGAAGTTGAAATTTTGAAATCCCATGAGGTTCCTCGTGAACCTGAATGGTGTTTCTTCATCTATTACTCTTTTTGTTCGAGATGAAAAGTAGTATGTTTATACTAATGATGTGTCACAAATCTTCCTCGGTTTGCTTTTGTTCATGTATATACTTCATTGTCCTTATTAGTACATTTTAAGAACATAGCTGAGCAGTAGTGTAATGTCCTTAGTTTACTAAGTAGTGTACTTTCATTGAGTACTTTGAATCTCTAAGAGTAATATTATTATGATTGTTAAAATGTAACATCTAAGAAATTATTAGCTTCAAATATTGAATTATACGAGAGTCAAGTCAACAAAAATTAAGTTCATTGTTAACGGTGTTGAATTTGATTAGCTATTCAATATTAGTGTAAAAAATAGTAAAGTCACCCTGATAGACTCTAGAATCTTTGTCAGGCATCGAGACGATTCATTCAGATAGATACTTAAATATTTTGGTGCAAACTTGATAAATGACTTTATTTATTTCTTGGATACACCTTTTATGAAAAACTGAACATCCAATGATTTAGCAAAATGGCCGTTGCTTTTACCACACATCCAATTTTTACCAACGACTAAGGGACCTTACGAAATATAGTTCAGGTGGGAGAATGGGATAACAACTGAAGAAGATTTAGAGTACTCTAAAATAATACTTCTTGTCTATAAATTAGACTACTGTTCTTCTTCAAATGGAGGGTGATGTAGTTTTAAAGTGGTAAAGAAAGTTGTCGTTCACTCGGACTTGATGAGATTCGATTTCATACTTAATAATAAAAATATATACAAAATATGTCACTTTATCGAGAGGTACTGAGACTCAGGGTTCCACCAATTCTCATTCATACGATCATATATTTATTCCAAACAATTATAAATCAAATAATATTGCCTCTAATTCTTTGCCAAGGTAGATTTCTAAAAGATTGACTATAAATCACTAGCATGATGCATCAAAATTACTTAGACCAAGCATACATCATCATACGACATCACAATCAATTAAGAAAAATAATAAAAAGATTGATAATAGTGCAGGTAGTCATAAAAGAAATAAATAGAATTACCACATGTATGAAGAATGGCTTCCTCCTTTGTCCCAGTGTTGGGGTTTAGCTCTTCATGGTGAAAAAAAGCTCAAAATAATAACTCATGGTTGAATAGGTGTTTTATTGAAGAAAAATCGTATTACAGCGAATTTGTAACAGATATAATTGTTACATAATTCATTGTTATAGAAATTGTTGCAAATTTAAGATAATAGTTACTAATGGACTGTTACAGGATTCTGAAATTTAAGACTTTACGAAATACGACTGTCCTGTACGACCTTATGTACTTCTTCAGCTTCGTCTTCTTTCTGTTGCCGTTGAAACTTCTGCTGCTGCTTGATTCTTAGCTCTGCAGCGTACCCCCAAACTCTCGACCCCCCTATGGAACTCGAACCAATGCTATTTATACATCACAGGGTCCTCAAATCTTACCCGAATATCTTATTTTTCCTTTTCCTCCAAGTTACAAAAATTCCCTTTTGATTTCTTCTTTACACGTCTCTGGTTGTTCAATTCTTTCCTAAACTCTCTTCATGACGTAAGAAAAATCATTCGAAGAAGATATATTCCCTTTACATACTTCAATGCAGAGCTGAGATTCTTACAGGTGTGTATTGGATCAAGATTTGTATGGATAAAAAAAATAGTAGTTTTCTTGAATCAAACGGATTTATATTAAATTGCATCTTGTTTCCCATTAAAAAAAACCATCCATAAATTAGGTGATGGTGTGTGAAGGTGGCAGTGATGGTGGTTGTTGTTGGTGGTGGGTGGTTTATGAAATGGTCATGGTGGTTGGTGGTGACTGTGGTGGTTATTTTTGGTGGTGGTAGTTGGTGGTCGATGGTGGTGGTAAGTGATGGTTATCGTTGGTGGTGGTGGTGATGGTTGTGGTTTTGGTCGGTAGTGGTGGTGGTGGGCGGTGGCGGTGAAAAAACATAGCATGTTGTAATAAAAAATTTAAAATTTAAAAAAATGTCCATAAGAATCCATAAAACTCTTGTGGTGTGAGTTGAGGTTAATATGAGATAATAACCCACATATTTTTCCTACAAATATCCATAAGAATCCATATATATCTGTTTGTACCCAAAATTACTTTCGGGCACGAAACACAATGAAATTGGTTATTTTCTATGGATTTTGAGTTAGGAGATGATATGAAGAGCAAACAACGAAACAGAGGTTTAACGTGGTTCGGCATGGCTGCCTACGTCCACGGGTGAATCCCCTTGAAAATTTTATTCATAGTGGTATTACATCATACAAAAATCAATACAAATCAACATCTAATTTCAACATAAACATAAATTGCATTAACTGCCCCATTCATGCTCCCATAATGAATTCTAAACGAAACTGCCCATTTATGCTCCCATCATAACTGCCGCATGAAACTCCCCCTTAATGTCTTCATCATAATCGTTGCATGAAACTGCCCCTTAATGTCTTCAACATAATTGTTGCATGAAACTGCCTGATTAATGACTGTCGGGATTGGTGGAGACCTGGCTGGCGGGATGGTGGATGCTTGGATGGCAGGATAGGTGGATGCTGGCTGGCAGCGTAATGGGTTGGATGATCGCATAGTTGGTCGGGTTGACTAGATGGACTCGGTCTGCCAAAGATAATTGGCTTCTTTGGCGATATGAGGGGAGACCGGTTGGCGTGGAGGATGAGTTTTTGGTCGGAATTGGTTAGCGTGTTGCTGGACACAATACTGAAAATTAGCTAGGGATGTGACTGACTTCGATAGTTGACCGACGGTTGACCTTGACCATTGACTGGCCGTTGACTTTGACCATTGACCTTAACCGGATGTTGGCCGACTTTGACCATTGACTGATTCTGACCATTGACTGGTCTGTGTAGACTGGTGGGCTGCCTTTGTTGACTGGTTAGCGGGCTCGGATGAGGACCCAAAAGATGATCAATTTGGCCCATTAAGTAGTATTTTTACTTATGGTACAAACAATATCTTTATCATTAACTATCCTAAGAATTCTTAAATGAATTGAATACCTATGATATTTGTGAAATCTAAAACTATCCAAATTGAATACCATGGATATACAATGATTCATTATTATAAATCCTAATTGAATACATATGAGTTTTTAGGATTGTTATTTATCCATTTAAATCTTAATCCAATACACCCATGTTACTCTGTTATAGTAGATATCCTTTTCTTCACTGTTTTATATATTTAACGAAATTAAAAGGATATAATCCCTATTTTCAAACTCCGGTACACGTACACATCCTTGTTGTTTTTGTAAGAATTCAATCTTGTTGTAAACTCTTCAGAATCTTCCCAAAATAATCAACAGTGACCCGAGTGTTGTTCCTCTACTGTTTTATCGAGAGTTGATGATACACTCCTTTATTCTCGCAGCCAATTCCTTTACCAACACTGTCTCTAAGAAACCGGGTAATCCTAGTCCAACTCTAGACAAAACTCCGAGTAAAACTCGTGAAAGTCCAATCCAGAAACTCTCGTAAAGTTACGCAGGTGGAAAACTATTTTCCCTCCAATAACAGCGCTTGAAACGTGAAGAAAGGGTGTGTCCCTAGCTGTTCCTGATGTGCCTTTAGAACTAGGGTGTAAATAGCAGTGAGGTTCCCCTTAGTAGTTTAAGTGCCCCTTATCCAAAATGGAGTGTGAATAGCGGGTGTCCTGCAGTTGCCTTTAACAACTCCTCTTGGGTGCCTTTAGTAATTTTCTCCTGGGGGTCCAAATATCACTCTTCGAGCCAATTTCTCCGCACATGTTTATTTCTTCAAGAATACCTACAAAGACATAAAATACCAAAATAAGTATAAAAATGGGTACTAACAATATAGAAAATCGAGATCAAAAGAGACACATACATGCATCTATCGGGGGTAATGAATATGTAATTTCTACAAGGAGTCTTCCTCGTATTGAAGATGCGGCAGCTTTCTTGATAATTCTCGCCATTTTTATTTATTATTTTTTCTTTAAGGATTAAGGGTTTGATTGATACAAAAGAGGATAATTGGGTTGGACTGGTTGGTTTTATAACAAGAAAAAATTGGGGGCCAGAAAAAATAATTGGGGGCCTAACCAGTTGGTCTCCCAATAGCACTTTGGTGCTACCCCTTATCCAAATTTTTCAAAATGCCTAAATTACCCCAACAATAATTTTTATTAATTGAGTTGATTAGGTTAGATTAGTTGTTAATCTTTTAAGTTAGATTAAATCAGTTTTTGGGTAACAACTGAGTTTATAGAAGAAAAAAAATTGGTTGGATAGAGAGGAAGAAAGTGAGTTTTGGGGGAAAATTTAGGTTAAAATGGTTGCAAATGAAGATCCTTTTGCTCAAAATGATGGAACCAATACTCAAAATGAAGAACCCAAAGCTCTAAACAATCAGGTAAACTTCCTATACTCTTCAAATCGCATGAATGGTGCTCCAAGTTGTCGATTCATGGTCACTATGCAACATCTCAGTGTGAGAGTCGTTAGGTCGGGAGTATACTAATAGGACGACCCTTAAGAGTCTTTAGTTATTATTCAAGGAAAGAAACGACTCTAATCTGCAGTTATGAAAAATCGTCATTCAAGTTTGAACAAACTGACGACTCCAATCTACAGTTATGAAAAATCGTCAAACATTTTTGAAAATATTGACGACTCCATTTGTAGGTCATTTAGAGTCGTTCACTAAATATATTTATAACCCAACGACTCAAAAACCTTTTACTCACTGTCACTAATACTCTAAGGGTCGTTATGGTCATTTAAAATTTAAACAAGAGTCATTAGCCTAACAAAGCTTTGGTCGTCATTTAAAATTTGAACAAGGGTCGTTACATTAACTTTTTCATGTAAGGGTCGTCATTAGCTTTCTTAGGGTCGTTACATTAAGCTTTGTAAGGGTCGTCATTAGCTTTCTTTTCATATTAGCAAGGGTCGTTAGCTTTTTTTTTCAACATGCACATGAAAAATAGTTAACCAAACATGAAAAGTCGTTAACCAAAGGCTAACATGGAAATCAAAAATCGTTAACAAAACTTGAAAAATCGTTAACCAAGGATGAAAAATCGTTAGACATTCAAACTTCGTGGTTAACGACTACCATTCTGAGAAATATATTTCTTCGATTCAAACCATATATTTCTTCGTTCGTGCCATGTTTGTAAAAGAAGTTAATCGTCGATTAGAGTTTTCGTATCGACAATGAATCAGATGAAAAAAAATATCTCCACGATCGTTAATGGAGGATGATGAATGGACAGAGAGAAGGGGAGAGGAGGAGAAGAATGGTTTTGGGGAAGAAATTAAATGGGAGCTTAGGTTTAGTGTTAATAGGATTTTAGGATTAATTTTAAGGGAAGGGTAAAATTGAACTTTCACCCTCATTTGGAAGCCCCCTATAATTTTCAGGTGTGGGCATAAATTTTGTGAGGCCCCGAATTACTTTTTCTATCCCCCAATTAATTCTTGTTTTATAATTATACTACCACAATATTTTGGGATTTCTTGCTCGACAAATGGATCTGGATCCCCGTTTTAAAGTTCGACCTTCCCAAATACGAATTAGACCCACCCAAAAGTTCCCATACAAGAGTGCAATTTCGGATGAGTTTTTAATTAGAATATTATACAGGGGTGTATTGTGAAAAAGTGGTTATTGTGAACACCCCTGTATTGTTCAAAATGATATACATACAGAAGTTAGTTTCATTTGTTTTAGTATTTTAATGTATAAATTATCACCGGATTGGTGTGTGAGAAGAAGAAGAATTTGACAAAAAAAAAAAAATTCCACCAAACTTCAACTTGAAGTAAAAGAAAATCATCTGAGTGAAATGAGTGTGATCCACACAATAACAGCAGAGGGAATAAAAATCATGAGTCGGGACAAACACAACAAATTGAGTAAAAATTAATAGCGCAGAAATGGCAAATCAATATCAAATGTGCATATGCATTATAGTTGTAATAATTCAAGATCCAAATCACTCTCAAATTCAACAACATCACGAGGATACTTTATCATACTAGCTACAGCCGTTTTAGGTTCATTTGCATGTTTCAAATTAGGATACAATATCTTATCTATCTATTCGGAGATAACAGGAGGGTCCCCAAATGCTTTGTGAGGTAAACATGTATAGGGATTCGCATTATAAGCTTCGCCATCAAGGAAACTCTTATTGATACGTTCCTCATCTGAAGATATCAACTCATCGTCCAAAGAAAATTAATATAGACGTCATCTGATTAACTAGGATATCATGTATCAGAGGATTCTCATGTACGCTTGTATGCATTTTTGTCAGACGAACAGTCAATCGCCGCGACTCTATGGAAATGCCTCGTAAGGACTTTAAATTCGAATCCAGCAGCGTACTCTTGCAAAATATAGCAACACAGTAATCTCTAACACCTTAGGCCTTCATTGGTGTGAAAATTTAGATGAGACATTGGAACTAACCAATATCGTCGATGACTCTCCCCCTGATCTTTTCTTAGGGAGGAATGTCTCATCAACAAAGATTTCAGTTCCTTACAAATCTACCCATCAAGGAAGATACTGAGCGCCGTAAACATAATATGCAATCCATGAGAGGTATTTGTCCAGGTTTTCAAGATCGTTTACTGTCCAGCTAGAATAAAATTAATAACTTACATTTACATGTAGAATCCACTGTAAATTGTAAATTAAGTTATGTGAAGATATAAAAAATCTCAATAATTGTTCCAATCCAGCCAAGACAACGAATAAAAATTAACGATAATGTACGACACTCAGATGCACTTAACGTGGCTTTAATGTCACAATGATAACCGATCTCGAGCGGGATCGAACATAATTATTCAAACCATCCCATATTATCCCACTGCTAGTGGTATGATGTTTAACAGGTTTCTAAACATGAAGAGCTATTGTGGTTCGAATATTTAAATATCTACCGCAAAAGTATCTTCCTCATTTGTCATGTCTATTTTTGGGTGCAAAATACCGCACACTCATTAGGTATGCGAAATAATCATTTTAGTGTCAAGCGAATACGAACGCATACAATATATCCTAGATGACGAACTATATGACGTAACCAAGTCCCAACTGGAGTATGAAGATCAGCGCAACAGTAAAGAACCCATGCGGCAATATTAAAGTCGAAGCGACATTGACGCGCTCCAAATCCGAAAAATAGGGGCTTTATTAGCTGTCCTCCACTATGTAAACTTCTATAAAAGGAGCCAAATGCATTTGTAGAAGAGAGAGATCTTTTTTGTGAGTTGAGATAAAATATTTAGGAGAGAGAAAGTTATTAGTTTCCCAAGTTAGGGTTTCTTCTCATATATTTTGTATTTGATTTATCTTTTAATGAAATGATTTTGAGTTCTTTCTAAGATGTCTTGAATAGAGTTTATAGATTACTAGGATGTGGTTGTAGGATTTCCTGCAACTACATTATTCATTTGTCAAAAGCAGGCTTGCTTGCATAGGTACTGATGCAAATTATCTATGATTTTTAGGTAATAGCTGAGGCGACGAAAAAACTTGATATTACCTCTAAACATTATTTAACGAAATGCACCAGTCATTATCAATCGACTTTGTATATATTCGAGGAGCATTCAGCTCTCGTTGTTGTTTAACATGTAAAGCTCGCAAAACATTATAAGGGCGTAAAGTTTTGTAGCTTCCCCTTCCCTTATCGTCCTAGCCTTTTATACAACACATATATCTTTTTTTAAACTCAATCTATTTGACACAAAATCAGTGGTGGAATTACGAAGAAAATTTTATTTTTAATGTCCAACAAGAATGCGGAAAAACTTCTATTTATTCAGCTAACGAGGAAAATAGCATATGAAACAAAACTTTTTGAATACATATATATTTGGATATCACTTCCAACGCGAATGTTTATGCTGTATGAAACCCAATGAAATACTTATTCTTAAAATTGTCCTAACTCAATAGGAAAACAAACTAGACATGTTAAAATTGTTGCCTACAATTTACTCAACAACAATAAAATCAAATATGTAATGATAAAAGCGAATTATCTTTTTATCCGTGTCGCCGACTCTATGTGCTAGTTAGCATGGAACAATTTGTGCTCATAATGTGTAATATAATTATCCCATCAACTCATCTAGTTACTGGTTGTCACCTTATATAGAAGGATTAATCGGGGGATAACAAAATTAATTGGGGGATATGTGCCGGCATATATCCGATTTTTTTTTGTTAAAAAACACCGTTCGAATGACCATGCATGGATCTTTTATAGGAGAAAAAATTTAGTACTTGCTTCGAAGTTTTTTGAATAATGAAAAACAAAAAAGACTGGATCAATAAATAAATAAATAAATGTGAATTTCAGCATTATGCAGCTTATGCCATGGATAATCGATATTCTTGAGATTTTGGAGAATACTGAATACAAGCCGTGCAAAAAAATAAGTTTGATCTGTCTGGTATTCCCTACAATATCTTTCCTTGTGGTGAGAATTAGAAAATCTGTCTAGGTATCCCTAGATTAGAAAATCAGGCAATAGCTTACCGAGGCCTAGTTCATTCATTCATTCATCATCATATAAAAAAATCAGCGTTTTTTGTTTGTGATGTATTTGAAGTTAGGAATTTTAAATACCCACAAAGTTCCTCTTAAATGATGTCTCCTCAAAGATTTGTTACTATTTGTGATGTCATGAAGTGCACAAAATTGCATAAGTACTATAGGACTAGCTGAACAATATCGTTCTACCAGTGCTAATTCTCATGGTTCCAATCAAAAACATCTGTTATAGCTTACTGATTTTACTTTTATACATGTACTATATTGTAGATTTCTCAGATTTCTAAGAATGTTACTACTATGAAACATTATCTTGCAAGAGTTACACAATTTTCACTATAACAAGTTCAGTAGTATAAAAGACTCTTGTTACATCCCCAAGGCCAAGGGAAATTTACAAATATAACGATCAGAACTCATCTAGGTGCTGCTTAATGAGCACCCAATCTGCAAAAAAATAAATATAACATATGTATATAGGATACGAGATGAAGCAGAAAACTTAGATATAACTGCCTTACCTTAAAGCATTAAAGAGTATGGAATTCTCATAACTAGACCTATCTTGCTAACACATAGGTCCAGTTATAAAACTTGGTTCATATAGGATGCGTGTGGTGAACTCTTGCATCAAAACAAGTTAACAATACAAGCGTCAAATACGTTAACAACCTAAGAGCAGATCAAATCCCGTGCCGTGATGGCACAGGTCACACCCTAGTACCATTCAATGAGAAGTTATTATTATAATATTAAACACTATTAACAAAGCAAACTATGAAACCGTTAAAATCATTTATAACAAAATTAGTTTTCATTTAAGAAACTTAAATGCTATTAAAAACTTTCGTTTTATTTATTGGGAAATAAATTTATGTTTTAAATATATATTCCCGACAAAACTTCATTTGTTAGAAAAAATCGCCTGACTGACCAAGCATGGATCATGCAAGGGGGAAATCATTCATTTGGAACATTTGATAGTTAAATATATCGCGAACGAAATGGATAACACATGAGTATAAATTATAATAAATAGATGTGAATTTCAGTGTTATAGCATGGATATTCGCTTGCTTATGGTATTATTGAGATGTTGGATAAAATTGAATCAGACATTCATGTGCGTGTGCTTATGCCCAAATTATGAAATGTTTGTCGTGACCCGCTTGACACAGGCCAGCAAGAGAGAATTGGCATATCTAATCAGCATCGGAACTAGAATGATATCGTATTCTCTCCTCAGCCAAGAGAGGCCAACTTCGCTGTAGATTTCTTGGCCAACACCATCAAGAAGCTAAGTGTTTTCTCATCATCACGCCAAAGCCCTACATCAGCATTATTGAATACGAGTTCATTTAATCGATATATATTGGACTACATTGTGTCTAGGGATCGACTCATCCACTGGATTTATCAAGTTCAATGATGAAACTAGGATATCATGTCGCCAACTACAGCACTTAGCATTGCTTGCCAGAAATTGTTAATTAGGAAATTCAAACTCCTAAATGATGTCTAGTAATGGAAAAACTTGTATGTAAGTAGTATATTTTCCTCATTACTCAACTCCCAGCTGCTTTTTATATGCAGTATACTGTTGTATTGCTATTCTAAATTTTTTTACCTAAGGTTCTTGAGATAAATTATTACACTATATGATGATGATGTGTTGTCCTTATGGAGGTCAATTACATTAACATAATTAAACCTCTACTAGTGGACCAAGTTAACACTAATTAATCAAGGATAGATTAATGATTATCTAACATAGCTGGATACTAGGTTTCAATTTTATTTCAGAAGGATCATATTTTGTCTTTTTACGGTTCACCTCAAATAAGCATGCTAAGTCTCAAACTAGCGAAGTAAACTGAAACAAGTAATTTTTAAGCCAGAGTCCGGTAAAATATGACAAATTACACATAAGTTAGGGGGCCACATATACGACTTACAAGAGCTTCTACAAAAAGGTTTTATTGGGAAAGCGGATACGTATAGGGAGAAAGCTGACTCCTGGTCATGAAAATTTGACATAGAGTCAATAGGGGGTGAACAGACAACCATATTCATTTTTTACATCCGTTGTCTCCTCTAGATCTCTTATTCACTACCGGTTTCATCTGAATCATCTCTTTATCTCACTGCAACTAATCAATTCTCTTTCATTATATTTTTTTTCTTTTTAGATTTTTTATTACATTATTTATTCATTTTTATTCCAAAACACTTATACCAATCGGTTAAAACTTTCTCACACAAATAATTTTCAAGCAAATGACTAAAGAAAGCTCAAATGATAATGATCAAGCCTTGGAACCTTTTGGACAGTCTGATTCTTCCTCCCATCAAATCCAAATGTTGATCTGATTATTAAAACTCGAATGTTGAAATAACAATCGAAAGAAACTTTACTTTAACATATGTCTTCAAGAGTCGCAACTCGTAATACTATTGTTTTAATTTAATGAAACGAAAAGATTCCTCCTAATCAAATCTAATCGATACTGAACGAGTGTCCAGCCTAAGGAATAAAATTAACTCTTTATAGTTCGAAAAGAACAAGTAATTATCAAGGTATCCCTTTTAATTTACTAGAAAAAAAAAAGAGGCTACTAAGTTCAATATAGTAATCATCTTAGATAGGTATATGATGGACATATTGATGAATTACAATTCTTATAGTTTCCATTTAAGTCCAAATAATCTATATATTTTAGTATAAACCATGGAATCCTACTGTTAATGTTAAGGTTAAGGTGATCGAGCTCGATTTTTGTGTTAGTTATTGAAGACTAATTATTATTTCCTAAAGTTAGTCGTGGTTATTTAGGGAAGGGGTTTCCTAGAACGTCTAGAATTCTTGGTGGCCAAGTTTGTAACATATATAAATAGGTAATTAGGCCTTGTAGAATCGTATTGTATAGAAAACGGTTAAGAGATTGGTTAGAGATTTCTTGTATAGCTTTTAGGGATAAAGCTAGGGTTTCGTTATGAGAGCATATTGGTGAGGAACAAGAGACAAGGTATTGTCTCGGGTAATTGTTGCGGTGTAACCAAGGGTTTGCTGGGATTCACACGACGTTGTAATTATTTTTATTCATAGTGAATTTGAGTTGGTGCGTCTCAAAGTGGACGTAGACAATATATACAAGTTGTATGTATTAGTCGAACCACTATAAGTCTTGTGTCTTGTGAGTTGATTTATCTTTCTCGTATTTTCATAGTTGCTTATGCTTGGTTTACTTATTATTCATCATAATATCTCAAGATCCGTTATTCCGCGGTTGTCAGTGATTCCCAAAGAAAATCCTGACAACTAGTATTAGATCTCGGGCTAGAGATTTAAGGTTCGCAGTACGATTGGAGTGGAAGTTATGGGTGATAATAACGAAAGTACGGTAGCTAGGGTTAAAGTTTTTAATGAGAAGAACTTTGCATTTTGGAAGTTTCAGATGGAAGACTACCTTTATGAGAAAGACCTTGCTGATCCATTGGGTGGAGTTGCGAAAAAGGGAGAACGCAAAGACGATGAATTGAGAAATCTTGATCGCAAGTGTGTAGCCGTGATCCGTAGATGTCTAACGAAGAAAGTCTCCAATAACGTACAAGAGCAAACTAGTACGAAGGATCTTATGGATAAACTTGAAAAGTTGTATCAAAAGTCATCAGCCTCGGGGAAGATTATGTTGTGTGAACAATTATTTAATCTGAAGATGCAAGAAGGCGAAGCGATTTCAGCACATCTTGGGAAGTTTAAATCAATTATTTCTCATCTTTCAAAAGTTAGTATTACTTTTTATGATGAAGTTCAAGCTTCAAGGTTGTTGTCGTCATTACCAAAGAGTTGGGAAACCGAAAGAACAACTATTAGTAATTCCACAGGGAGCGACAAGTTGAAGCTTGGTGATGTGCAACAAAGGTTATTTTCTGAAGAGGAGAGAAGAATAAAATAGGGTTATGTTTCTAGTTCTTCAAGCTCGGCCTTAAGTATGCATGAAGAAGATAGAGGCAGGAGTTCAAATAGGAACAACGACAACAAATCCAGATGGAAGTGTAGAGGGAAATCTAGGGGAAGATCTCAATCCCGTCCTAGATGTGTTGTTGAGTGTTGGGCGTGTAATAAAGTAGGACACTTCAAGCACGATTTTCCGGAAAACAAAGGTGCTAATAATGGTGGAAACAAAGGCAATCTAGAAGAGGTCAACTTAGTTGCAGCTGCGGAACCAATGAAGGTCCTTATTGATAATAAGAAGGTGATTACATAAGGTTTTCCACTACTCTCTGAGGACAAGCAAGATGAGTCTCGGATTATAGACTCGGGAGCTTCTTTCCATGAAACGGGTGATAAAAGTATTATGATCTCTTATAAATAAGGATACTATGGCCAAGTATTCTTAGGTGACGGTGAAGAATGCGACATCATTGGTTTGGGTGATGTGATCTTGAAAGTCAACGGTTCGACATGAAAATTGAAGGATGTACGACACGTTCCAAATTTGAAGAAAAACTTGGTGTCTGTGGGCCAAGTTTCAGACGGTGACTGTGAAGTTGTGCTTACAAAACATAATTGGAAAGTGAAGAAAGAATCTATGGTATTAGCTCGAGGAGTTAGAGTCAATAATCTATACCAGACTTCAGATGGAACTACTTTAGCAGTAGCTAGTAGTAGTGAATACACTAACTTATGGCATAAAAGATAGGGGCACATGAGTGAGAAGAACATGAATATTCTGTGTTCTAGAGGATATCTACCGAAGGCGAAGTCTGTTGATATGAGTTTTTAAGAAGACTGTGTTCTTGGAAAGAAAAAATGGGTTAGCTTCAGCAGAGGAGGAAGAGACTTGAGAAGTGCAAAACTTGATTTGGTTAATACCGATGTATGCGGACCAATTGATGTTGCATCTCACAGTGGTTTCGATTATTTGGTCACTTTTATTGATGATCACTCAAGGAAAGTGTGGCTTTACTTCATGAAGAATAAGTTCGAGGTGTATGAAGTGTTTAAAAAGTGGAAAGCTTTGGTTAAAACAGAAACTGGTCTGAAGTTGAAGTGTTTACGAATGGAATTCGTTTGGAGAGGGCGGTTCCAAGGACTCTACGGGAGAATGGATTAGCAGAACATATGAATTGGACGTTGAATGCACGTGCAAGGTGCATGAGATTGCAGTCTGGTTTTCCCGAGACCTTCTGGGCACATGCAACAGAGACGGCTTCTTATCTAATTAACAGGACACATAGTAGTCCATTAGATATAAAGATACCAGAGGAGGTTTGGACTGGAAAAAAGGTAAATCTTTCTTATTTGAAAGTTTTTGGTTGTGTTGGTTATGTTCACCTTATTCCCGGTGAGAGGTCTAAGATAGGTTCTCAAACAAAGAATTGTATATTCCTTGGTTATGGAATTGACGCTTTTGGGTATAAACGTTGGGACTATGAGGGTCACAAAGTTATTAGATGTAGAGATGTCACTTTTAATGAGAAAGAGTTTTACAAGGACATGAATACAACACAAGTTGAAGATTTCAGGTCAAGCAACGTCGATAAGGAGTTGTATATAGATATTGATGATGTTTCTGGAAGAAGTGTGGAATAAGAAGAGCATGATGTTGCATATGGCGGAGAAGTACAAGTTGAAGGGACTTCTACTCCACTGGGAGTTATTCCTACAGTTTCACAAGAAGTATGAAGATCGTCAAGAACTCTTAAACCAAACTGAAGGTATTTTTTGAATTATCTATTACTTACGGATGAAGGTGAACCTGAAGATATTAAGGAAGCACTAGCGGTTGATGATTCAATCAAGTGGAAACTTGATATGGAGGATGAGATGAATTCACTTGATGAGAATGGCACATGGGTGTTAATAAGATTACCAAGAGGTAAGGAGGCGTTGCATAAAAAGTGGGTTTATTGGATAAAGTCTGAAGCAAATGGAGAAATTCCCTACAAGGCGAGGTTGGTTATGAAAGGCTTCCAGCAAAAACCTGGTGTTGATTACAACGAGATATTTTCTCCAGTTGTGAAAATGACTACTACTCGAGTAGTATTAAGTCTAGTGGCTTCATAAGATCTCTACCTTGAAAAGTTGGATGTAAGAATATCTTTTCTTCATGGTGACCTAGATGAAGAAATTTACATGAAGCATCCAGAAGGATTCATAGTAAAAGGAAAGGAAGAGATGGTGTGCAAGCTAAAGAAGAGAGTTTGTATGGTTTAAAACAAGCCCCGAGATAGTGGTACAAGAAGTTTGATAACTTCATGCATAAAAGTGGTTACTCACGGTGTAATGCAGATCATTGTTGTTACTTCAAAAGGTATGGTTATGATTACATCATATTATTACTGTATGTGGATGATATGTTGTTTTCCAGAATATTTCTACAAGAAGTTGAGAATTTGAAGAAACGATTAGCAAGTGAGTTTCTATGAAAGATCTTGGTGAAGCAAAACATATTCTTGGTATGAGAATCATAAGGGACAAAGATAAGGGAACTCTTACACTTATTCAGGCTGAATATATTGAACGAGTGTTGAAAAGGTTCAATATGGAGAATGCTAAACCAGTTAGTTCTCCACTTGGAAGTCAGATTCGTTTTTTCAAGTATGAAGTTTGCGAAGACAGATAAAGAAAAGGAGTACATGACTAACGTATCATATTCTTCAACTATTGGGAGTCTAATATATGCTATGGTATGAAAGAGACCGGATATTGAACATGCAGTGGGAGTAGTGAGTAGATATGCAAGCAACCCTAGAAAACAACATTGGGAAGCTGTGAAGTGGATTTTCAGGTTTGAGAGGTAACACAAACGTACCATTATGTTATGGAAGAGGTGGTTCTATCTTGAGGGGTTATGTGGATGCAGACTTTGCAGGTGATGTAGAGAAAATGAGAAGTACAACCGGTTATGTTTATATTATGGGGTTAGCTATAGTGAGTTGGAAATCACGGTTACAGAAGTTGGTGACATTGTCTACTACGAAAGCAGAGTACGTAGCAGTAACAGAAGTGAGAAAGGAGATGATTTGGTTACAAGGATTATTAGCTGAGTTAGGCAAGGAACAAGGAGATAGTGTTTTGTTTAGCGACAGTCAAAGCACTATACATTTAGCCAAGAACTCATCATATCATGCTAGGACGAAACATATACATATTCGTTATCATTTCATTTGGGATCTCTTCAAATAAGGAGAGTTGAAGCTCGAGAAGATTCTTGGTTAGAAGAATCCGGCGGATATGTTTACCAAGGGAGGTACATCAGACAAGCTAAAGCTATGCAAAGCTTTAGTTGGCCTCTCAGAATGAGGATCTGGGAGGGGAGACGCACTGACATGAAGATGTTTTAGCACCGTCAAATCCAAAGTTGAAGAAAAGGAGAATTGAAGACAATAAATGAGTCTTCAAAGTGGGAGATTGTTAGTTATTGAAGACTAATTATTATTTCCTAAAGTTAGTCGTGGTTATTTAGGGAAGGGGTTTCCTAAAACGTCTAGAATTCTTGGTGGCCAAGTTTGTAACCTATATAAATAGGTAATTAGGCCTTGTAGAATTGTATTGTGTAGAAAATGATTAAGAGATTGGTTAGAGATTTCTTGTATAGATTTTAGGGATAAATCTAGGGTTTCGTTGTGAGAGCATATTGGTGAGGAACAAGAGACAAGGTATCGTCTCGGGTAATTGTTGCGGTTTAACCAAGGGTTTGCTGGGATTCACACGACGTTGTAATCATTTTTCTTCATAGTGGATTTGAGTTGGTGCGTCTCAAAGTGGACGTAGACAATATATACAAGTTGTATGTATTAGTCGAACCACTATAAATCTTGTGTCTTGTGAGTTGATTTATCTTTCTCATATTTTCATAGTTGCTTGTGCTTGGTTTACCTATTATTCATCATAATATCTCAAGATCCGTTATTCCGCGGTTGTCAGTGATTCCCTAAGAAAATCCTGCATTTTGTTCCATGGTAAATGATATAAGGACGATGATAAAAGGAAAAAAAACAACAACAAACAATTCCATCCTATTAAATCATAATCAGTGATTTTGGAGAACAAGTCGTTAATTGTCCATGAGAAGAGAGTAATTTTTGTCCATTGCGTATTTGATGAAAGGTTTATGCGTTCATTAGAAGATTTTATGGTTGCACCAAAAATCAGCTTTCCCTAATCCTAGGTCAGTCATATTTGACCAAAAGTCAGCTTTCCCCAATCCATATTAGCTTTCACAATAATATAAAAATCCTTATAAAGACTAATCCGTATGGTGAGAATTACTTGATTTTATATCGGAAAATTAAGCTGTTATTCGAGGCCCAATTTATCATATAATTACAATTTCCATGATGAAACCAAGTTTCAGGTTGCCAACTATAGGCTATAGCAGTTAGCTTTGCTTGCCAGTGCCAGAAATTGTAATTTAGGAGTTTAATTTCTTAAATGGTCTAGTAATGAAAAGATTTGGAATTTCAATTTCCTAATTGGTCTAGTGATGGAAAGATTTTTTTCGATTTGTAGCTATGTTTCTTAAGATACATTATTACACTACATGGCCTATTTCTTAAGATATACATTATTACACTAATATAGCACATGTACTATTACTTCGGGTCCTCAGCGACTGCTAACAAGGCAATTGCCTAAATGTTAAGATTCTATATAAAGTACCCGACTTGTAGATGAATTGGGCGTAACATCATCATCTCAAACTTATCATGGAAGAAAATTACTACCAACTCAAAACCAATTGGCAACAAGTGGAGTATCTCCACACCTTATCACGAAAGGTGTGGCGTAGTTATCATTGCGCTCAACGCTAAACCAGGCATAACGGCCCTAACCAGGTAAAAAACATGACAACTTGCATTAGTGGGCCGTTTGGTGTTTTGTCCGTAAAGATCCAAAATTTCGCGATTGAAACTTTATTATCTGAATGACCATGCATTCATTAGGAATGTTAGATAGTTATAATAAACAAAACATGGTGATATTCGCATTCATTAGGAATGTTAGATAGTGGTGATATTCGGCGCTAAGCCATGGATGGTTGCGTGCTTTCACTAATTTGAGATGTAGGAGGGAATTGAATATATCTGGTGGATATTGGAACTGGAATTCGCTAGTTAATGTATCAGAGATTATGAAACTTAAGGAGGCTTAGTTCATAATATCTGGTCGACATAGAAACTGGAATGACATTGTATTCTCTCATTTGACATTAGAGGCCAACTTCGTTCCAGATTTCTTAGCAAACGCCATCAAGAAACCTGGTGTTTACATCGTCGTTAATCGAAAGCCCAACAACAGCACTATTGAGCCTGAGTTCCTTTACCCGATTTTGAACCATATACCCACTATGGACTCCTCCGCTAGTTTCATTTATTTCCGTGATTAAACCGCGATGTCGCGCCAACAATTACAGAAGTCACGAAGTTTAAATTTCTGGATGATGTCTACTAATAGAAAGATTTGTAATGCAAGTAGAACTGTTCCTTATAATTCAACTCGTATCTGCTTTTTCTTTATTGTACTATTATTGTATTGCTGTTATTCATTTTATTTTATAAGAAAATAAATAAACCAAATCACTACCTATACCTTAAACAGTATAGCTAGGATAATACAGGATCCAGTTATAATCCGGATTATATGTAAATTGTTGAATCAAAAAGATTAAGCTTTCGTCGGACCATCCGGAGTTGATGATGCTTCGATTTCATATTTTTGAAATACTTGATCAGGTTAAAAGATAAAGCCTTGAAATTAACTAATTTAAAGTTCTGGTTCTCAAAATAGTTGATATTGTTAAATCTTTCCTCTCTAGTTTTCGCGTACATTTCAATAAGCATCTTTTGAATCGGTTCAGAATCACTTTGAAATTCGATGTGATGTCTCGAAAGCTCTATTGCCAAATGAAATGCTTCTACATCTCCCTCTTATTCTAACAGTTCTCTGGATTTGTAAATATGTTTATCAAGATATATTATGATATTATGATCATGTCTTGGCCATGAATGTCAATTACCTCATGCACTATTAGCAGATGTACCATATAATAGAATCTTTAAAAAAAGATGAATCTATAATAACTCTTCTAAAATCATATTCAGTTTCAAAACCCTACAATCACTCCAATAACCGGATGCGGAGGAGACATAAAGATACATAGTAACAGAGGGAAGAAGATAAAAATAACAAGACTAAACAGAATTGCACCAACTCAGAAAAGTCCATGCGCACAAGGAAAAAGATCTAAAAAGGCATTTAGATCTGAGTTGAGAAGGGAAAGACTTTCGGGTGATATATTTTTAGGAAGAACACTAATGAATAATACAATGGTTGAAATTTTTAGTTAAACTTTATCATACGAGTGAAAATTGTTTTCATTTAAACTCCGACAGATGTGTTTGGGTTATTCCTTTTCACCTAAGATACCTACTATTTGGTGCAATAATCAAAAAAAAGAAAAATCAAAAAAGAAAAAATTATTGATACTTAGCTCCTTTATAATGAAGTGATAGATTCGACGAAACGGACGATCTCCCAAGATCTCTGCAACAACAACAAGGCAAAACTTTGAAAACAGAGTGAGTCACGTTTTCAACACGTTGCCCTTAAGACATTAGCGCACGGCTACACTCAAGAGTGATGCTATAGCCCTCACATGACGGATATCTCCAGGATAAAACACCCTAATACTCCTACTACTAGCATATGTAGTAGATGCTCAACTTGAGCTTGGCAACTCCGAAAAAACCCTCAAGGAAAATCGCGAACGCATAAGAAAACATATAAAATATCTTCCCTTGGGGGTAACTCTAAAATATAGAGCAACCCCTTTCCCATAGATTTTACAAAAGTAGTGAATTTTTTTATATAATGGAACAAAACAACTTAAGAAGAAGAACTCCCCGATGTGGGACTAAAAAGCTTATTTAGTCTCTTATAACAACTAAAAAGTGGAAACTCCACAATATGGGACTAATAAGTTTTTCATTCACAAAAGAAAATAATAAATTATTATTTTATTAAAACCTTAAAAATCATTTTTTTATTAATCGTTTTCCAACAATCCCCCACATGAATGAAAACTCAATAAAACACGAAAATACAGATAGATCTTGGTAAATCAACAACCCAATCTCACGACCCGAACTGACTGAACAGGAAGACATATCGTGCATGTTGAAGTCATACTAGCCATTCCAACGTCATCTCCTTCGCACAATAGTGTGTTGACCCTAGGGTCATACTATGGATTGCAAAAATCATATAGTATAGAGAGCTTTCATCTTTAGTTCCTCACAAGTGAGACTAAAGGTTTCTTTCCCAAAAGTGAAAAAGCATGAACTAGTGAACCCTTAGTGACCCTTAGGTCCTAAGTTCTAGTAATACCAAAACCATCAAAACGAAAATCACATAAAAAACGCAGGAAATACCATTTTAGGCAGAGGTGTCCATGAGGGTCTTGAACCTTTGCTTAGTGAGATATTATCGGAATTACTTGCTAGAGACGGTGAAATATGTCTTGAACTCCTAGCGTTTGATGTAATTCGCGATAACGACCACGGATGATATCTCCAAGGGTGCTGCCAAGATCGTGTTGTTTTTTCCAATTTGGCCCTGGACATATCATGTTTATCAGAATGCTCTAGAGAATCAAATCTCATATTATCATAGGAAGCGGCCCCACTTCCTCATTCAGATAGGTGAGTTTCCATAAAGAGTGTTAATGCTACACCCCACTTCAATCTTAAATTGAAACTATAGAACTCATTAAGACTTCTTAAAAGTCATCCTTCACATGCAGCCACACTATCACGTCTACATCATAGGGAAGGGACAGAGAATAAAATTCTATGATAATGTTTACCTTAACCCACCACAAATTAGTTGTCTCATTCGAAACCTTGATTTGGGATCTCCAGTCAGCAAGGTTGAGTATCCTTCATGGGAAGTTTAATTTATGAGCTTTAGCCCCATCCCCCTCGATGCATTTCTAACTATCTCTTTGGATAAACCTTTCATCAAAGGTTGCACGATATTCTCTTTGGAATTTATCCAATGAATGGAAATTACGCCGATTGAGATTAGTTATTTTTAGCTTTAGCTATTATAGCTTGGATAACACAATGTATAGATATAGCTGGCACATGCTTATGCCAGAGAGGAATGTCTTCTAAAAAGCATCTTAGGCACTCGGCCCCCTCTCATGCTTTATCTAACGCAATAATCTCATATTCCATAATGAATTGAGCAATATATGTCTGTTTGGAAATCTTCCAAAAACAAACCCTCCTGCTAGAGTGAAAACATATTCACTCGTAGATTTAGACTCCTCTGACTCAACTATCCAGTTTGCATCACAAAGTCCCTCAAGGACAACAAGATACCATTCAGAAATTAAACAAATGGTAATAGAGTATTTCAGGTACCATAATACTCTACTAAGTTCATCCCAATCCTCTTGCTTTGGACTACAAGTATATCTTCTTAACTTACTCACAGTATAGGCAATGTCTGGACTCTTACAGTTTATTAAATTCATCAAACATCCTATAACTCTTGAGTATTCAAGTTAAGATGCTCCATTACCCTTATTTTGCTTGAGTCTAAAAGAAGAATCGTACAGAGTACAAGCAAGCTTACAATCAGACTGATTGAAACTTTTAAGCACAAATTCAACATAATGAGAACGACTAAGACTATAAATGTTAGATCATATTCTAATCATTATCCCTAAGATTACATCAACAGGGCCTAAGTCTTTCAAGTCAATGTTCTCATTCATCTCATGTTTCTAGTGAAATTAATCACATCTATGTTTGTATCAAGTATAAGCATATCATCAACATACAAGCATACAACCACACAAGCATCCTTAACAAGTTACTTGTAAATATACTTGTCATATTCATTGACTTAAATCCACTACTCATTATCACAAGATCAAATTTTCCATG
The DNA here is from genome assembly GCA_023529315.1 of Papaver bracteatum. NCBI lineage: Eukaryota > Viridiplantae > Streptophyta > Magnoliopsida > Ranunculales > Papaveraceae > Papaver > Papaver bracteatum. Next base: position 326,704 of record JAJJWX010002250.1, on the reverse strand, counting down.
TCACTGTTTACGTGCCTATTTGAAAACCATACAAAGATTTGTTCAACTTACAAACTTTCTCTTCATAACCTTTCACTGTAAAGTCATCAGGTTGGTCTATGTAAATTTCTTTATGTAATTCACAATTTTAGAAAAGCTGTCTTAACATCCATCTAATGTATCTCTAAGTTGTTTATGACAGCAATTAATAACAATTAACATTTCCACAAAAATAATTCTCGTCACAAGTGAATAATAATCAAGTAAATCTACACCTTCTTTTAATTTATAGCCTTTAGCTATCAACCTATCTTTATATTTTCCACAATTCCATCTACCTTAGGTTTCCTCTTAAAGACTCATTTACATCATATGGTCTTACTCCCTAGAGGTAAATTAATAAGCTCTCAATTCTGGTTATGACGGACTGAGTCCATTTCACTAAATGAATCTTCTTACCGGAATGGGGTTTCAGTAGATGTGAAGGGTTGTTTACAAGCCTGAAACTCATACTAAGCTAGGCATATTATGAAGTCTGGTCTCTAAGAAGTCTCAGTTCTAATCCTTTTACTTCTCATAGGATCAACGCTACTTCATCTTCTGACTAGTTGATAGACATCTAGGGGATCAACAACACATCCCTAAGAAGAGACAGGTTTCAAAATAAACATGTTCAAAGAACTCAACATCCCTAGACTCCATAAAAATATTCATACCAATGTCAAAAATAACATAACTCACAACCAAAAACTATGCAATAAGATACTCAGGATATCTTATCTAAACACCCCCACACTTTGACGTATGGATAAAAAGGTCGTCTATCATTCCATAATCATATGGATTTTTATCTGATCCATTAAAGGTTACTCTATTCAGGATATAACAAAATTAGAGAACGACCTCCCCCCACAAGTTGGCGGTTAAATCTTTAATCAACATGGCATAAATCATTTCATTAATGGTTATGTTCTTACATTCAACTATACCATTTGACTATGGTGAATAAGGAGGTTCAATCTCATGAATAATATGCCATTTAACAAGTAAAGTTCTCCTATATGAATTTCATACTTGCCATCACGTTTAGATCTAAACCTTTTAGTGGTAACATATACTTCGTTTTCAAATTCAAGTTTATACTCTGGAGGCTTCTAAGGAATCATCCTTACCCCTAAGCAAGTATACAAGAGAGTACCTCGTACAATCATCTATGAAAGTTATAAACCAACTTTTACAACCTTAGTTTAGGTCGATTCATGTCAACTGAGGTCTAACTGAAATAATTATAAAAGCTTAGAATTACTTTGAACATTTTTGGTAAAAGGTTTTATAGCATATTGTGATTCTACATATATTTCACTTTTGTGTTCAAAATCCAAACTAAATTTGGGTACGCAACCTATGCTTGCCAGTTTATGCATTGACTTATAAGTTTACGGTTCCAAGTCTACCATGAAAAACATTCAATCACACAAAATAAAACACAAGAATCAACTATGTTCACTTCATCATTTTTTTCGCTAAGCTAATTTAGACCCAAAGTTCTATAACTCTTGCCTAAAAAATCACTGCCTAGTTACAACAAGTCTTCCAGATTCAATTAAAACTTTAAATCTTTTACCATCAACATCAGAACAAGATACAAGATTCTTGCATATGCTCGGAACATGAAAACTTCATTCAATGTGAGAATATTACAGATATGAGCTTCTGCTCGACCTTTCTCTTTTATGCAACCTCTGTCGCAAATGAATTACTCATACAGAGTTTCTCAACATCCTCTATCCTCTAATAGAAGGTAAACATGTCTCTGTTTCATAAAACATGCTTGGTGGCTCCATAGTCCACCCACCAATCTCTCACATTGGTTATTAGAATAACTTCCAACATCATGCCACTGAAATCGTTCTAGTTTGTTTCAACCAAATTAGCATTAACTTTCTACTTATTAAGGTTTTATGTTGTCTACAATTTACTGCCATAAGGCCAGAAATCTACAAACATAAAAAATCACCCTTAATTAAATTAATGCTAGATTCAGGTTTACGAAACATACCTTTCTTATGAAGACTACGCTTAGAGTTGCGTTCGATGTTCTCACCTTTTCCAGCTTTGGAAGATTTGTTTCCAACCACATGCGCCTATTAGCCATGTCCCTTGGAGATGACACATTTATTCACAAACCACAATTCCAAATCGGAAAGTAAAATATGAGTTTCGAAGATAATATCTAGATTTACAAACTTCGTTGGAATCATTATTTCAAAAAACTCATGGTTACCCCACAAAAACTACTTTAGTTAACAACAAATTTATGCTCGTCAGAATTTTTCAGGAGCATTTCTCTGTTTTGTAAAATTTCAAAAAAATAGTTTTACAACTCCAAAAATTCTGAAACTTTACGTGGGTAACTACCAGGATGTATACTACGTTGTGTAAAAATGGTTCATCGAAATTACTTTTAGGTTGAGACATAAAGTCGAAAATCTACAGCTGACCAAAAATTCGTTTTTATGTTTTCACTCCACAATTAACATCCATGATTATTACAAACTTTATAATGTCTTAAGATTGTTGGGTGCAATAATCAAAAACAAGGAAAAATAAAATAAGAAAAAGTTATTGATACTTAGCTCCTTTATAATGAAGTGATAGATTTGACGAAACGGACGAGCTCCCAAGATCTCCGCAACAGCAACAAGGAAAAACTTTGAAAACAGAGTGAGTCACGTGTTCAACACGTTTCCCTTAAGACATTAGCGCCCGGTTCCACTCAAGAGTGATGCTATAGCCCTCACAAGACGGATATCTCCAAAATAAAACGCCCTAATACACCTACTACTAGCATATGTAGTAGATTCTCAACTTGAGCTTGGCAACTCCGAAAAAACCCTCAAGGAAAATCGCGAACGCATAAGAAAACATATAAAATATCTTCCCTTGGGGGTCCCTCTAAAATATAGAGCAACCCATTTCCCATAGGTTTTACAAAACTAGTGAATTTGTTTATATAATGGAACAAAATAACTTAAGAAGAAGAACTTCCCGACGTGGGACTAAAAAGCTTATTTAGTCCCTTAAAACAACTAAAAAATGGAAACTCCACAATGTGGGACTAATAAGTTTTTCATTCACAAAAGAATACAATAAATTATAATTTTATTAAAACCTTAAAAATCATTTTTTTATTAATCGTTTCCAACACCTACTCATGAATTGGTGTTATGGAGAGTCACCATTGGCCATGGGGATTCACCTATTGGTGAAAAGACACCTTGTAGAGTCACTATTGATTGTTTAAATACCCATCTCTTGATTAAGTTTTGTATGGGGTTTCACAAGTTAGAAGAGAGAAAAAACAAGTTTTGAAGTCAAGAGTCAGAGTCATTGAAGAGCAAAGTAATTGTCAACATTCGCTGGTATATTAGTATTGTAGTTGTAATGATCCTCAAGTTCGTCGACGCAATTAGACTAGTCAGGTGATGAATTAGTCGATAATTACTCGATTAGTGTAACTCGAACATTAATTATTAGAGATTAATCTAACAACGATCTTGAAACTAGTACCATTGAAAATATCTCGAAAAGTTACGCGAAATAGACTACTCGAACGTGTCAGTCGGACACCGGGAGAAGAAGAATTTATCAGATTAGTGAGAAGGGCAAGTTAGTCTTTTAACATTCTAACCGATCTGGTCTCCCCATATCATTTGGGTGACTCCCTTTAGAAATTGTCTATGGCCTTATCTCAAACCAAATCGAGAGAAACTCATTATCTCTTTTCTTCTTCTTCTTCATTCTTCTTTTCCTTTCTCTCGTTCCTCTTCTTTCTTCTGTTTGGGTTTTTGATTGATGAAATAAGGTTTTGAGGTCAAGGGAAGACGTCGGAGATCAGTTTATAAACGTGAACGAGGGTGTTGCTGTTTTGGGTTAAACGAAAAGGTAAAACAGAGAATATGAATTAGGGTTTTAGAGGTTGTTTTGAGATTTCATAGAACTAATTAATGGATTGAGTTTCTAGTGAATGAAGGTTGAATGGGTGAGTGTTGAATTGATGAAATTATCTAGGTTTCCGTGATGAAGAATCGAAAGAAAAGGAACATCTTAGGGTTTTGTTGGTTTGAATCCTTTTCTTCTTGGATTTAAGATGAAATCAATCAATTGATGATGGGGTTTTGATGAACATGAAGTGAAAAGTAGGATTATGATGCAAATTTACAGATCCAGTTACTAAGAAGAAGAATTGGAATCCAATTCTCAATTCACGGTGAAGAAAAGGTAATTTTGGGTTTCGTTGATTTGATTTAGTCTTATTTGAAATTGGATAATAGTTGATGATTCATAGACGGGTATGTTTAGATTAATATTGAATCAATTATATGGAGTTTTGTTTCGCTTTAATTGTGAGTTTGAGAATCGCAGACTAGGATTCCTGAGTTGGAAGCTATAGATGAATATAAAGTTAGTTGAGGTGATGACATGGTAATGGGATTGTCAGTGATTGAAGAATTTTTCTGGGAATTAGACGAATGATCTAGGCATATGTATGAATTGTACATATAAAATAGCAAGGAGGATGAAGCTGAGTTGTCATTGGTCTGAACTAGAGATGTTGTAATTGAGTTGGTAGTGTTTTGTAGAGTTGGAGGTGCAGCGTTTCTTGAGATTGGGAGTTTTAGATAAATGAATTGGGTAATTGGTTATGAACTTGAGATAAGAGAATGGATTGCACAAGATGTAATTGTAGATGTTATTGTTGAATGAGTGGAGGTTCTGTATTGCAACTAGTGATGGTGCTGCTGTATTTTGAATGGCATTTGAAGTGAAGATCATGTATGAGATATGTAAATGGTGATGCTGCTGTGATAGTTAAGTCACAATTGTGGTGACACAGAGAAGATTAACTGAATGAATTGTGGTGGGTTTGCTGATATGAGTTGTTGGTGATGTTTATAGGTTATATGAAGTCACAGGTGAAGTGGGATGTGAATTGCAGTGTATGAATTAATGTCTTAAGGTGTAATTGCCATGGTTTGGTGTGCTGAATGTTAAGGGTTGTTTAGTTGGTGTTGGTGTTGGTGTTGAGATTAGTTTGGTAATGATGTTTGATAGAATTGTTAGAATTGAACTGAGAATGATTTGGTGGGATGAAGAAAGGTTTGATTGTTGAAAAGCTTGCGACTACTGCAATTGCAGGTAAACTGAATTATCAGTTGTAATTGAGTAATGAAGTTTGATTTGAGAAAGTGTATTGTTTAAATTTTATGTGACTATGATATAGGAATAGAGGTTAGATGATAATGTTGAGTTGAACCTCTTCAGTGGAAGCTTGCAACTACTATTGCAGGTAATCAAAGTTGTTTGTAAATGAAATTCATTGTATTATATTGTATTTGAATTGAAGTTGCTTCGTTAATCAAGAAGTTGAGAATATAAAGAAATAGAGTTAACCTTGATCTGTATTAGGACTATGCCTGTTAGTCATCCCAGTCAGATGTCTGACTAACATGTTTAGCTGATTCAGTTGTCTGACTGAGTCAAATTGGAGTTGACTCTATGAGTTACCTGTTTTGATCTGTGTTGACTCATTTGACCAGACTTTGACCAGTTGACCTGACCTTAACTCGTTGACCATTGACCCTGGACATTGACTTTGACTTGTACTTGACCATTGACTAGACTTTGTCCTGGTCTTACGCTTTGACTGTTAAGTTGACCTTGACTTTTAGTTTGACCGTCAGAGACTGTTAGTGACTCAGATGGGCTGGGCCTTAGTTTAATGGGTTGGGTTGGTGGACTTGGGCTTAGAGTAGTTTTCTTAGTTATATGTTTTGGACCTGTTGTGGTCCGAATTAGACTTTGGTTTCTTCTACAAAGTTGTAGATACTCATAAGACTTAGCTATTGGACTAGAGAACCAACCCAATGAATTGATAAATCTTTAGATACGCAAGAGATGGATTATGAAGATGTGAAGAACCTTAGATGGGCTTAAGATTTATAATAAAAGGGTATAAAAACGTAAATGGGTATAGGACTATTAGTTAGAATTGTATAATTCTTGAATGAGCCATTTTGGCTAAATTCTTAGAGTTCTTGTATGATTAACAGTTAGTTATTAACAACGACCGATTCAAAGGACGAACCAGTGGATCGTGGATCTCGAGGTAGGCGTGGCCTGTCTTCAAAAAGGTGTGGGAATGTATTTGACTCTTTGTATTCATTATTGTTACTTTTATAAAATTTTATGCTTAACAAACTCATGCATTGTCAGCTTCTGCATTCCATGCTTGTTTAAAATCGTTATGATAATCCTGTTGATTCTGTGAATCTTTCCACGATTTGGAAAGGACTTGTATTGTGTTGTCAATATGAATTGTTATGGGAAATGAGAATTTCCACTTGTGGTATATAGGATACGCTCCTTCACATTTATACCTACTTTAATTCAGCTTTTATTGTTTAGAGTATTGGTCATCATGGGCTTGGTGGCATCCATATTTAAATAGGTGTGAATTGCCGGGTAGGGATTTAAAACCATATTATACATTGTTTGACGAAGGAGTTTGTTCCATATACATGTATGATTATTTCAGTGACTTAGTCACTTTTTATTGTTTTCGGAAAAATATTATTGTTTTCCAAATCTTGCATATGATTACTTAGAAGGTTAAATGTTAATTATTCCCACTTCAGTTTCTGTGACAGATCAGGGTTGCACAGCGAAAGCTTCACGGGTTGACTTCGCTAGTTGATTAACTTTTGTTATATTGATTATGTTGTATATTTTATTTGAAAACCAAATGACTATTATATACTTATCATTTGAGAGAAGATTTTGTATATATATATTTCTGAGAGGGGTTAGTTTTTGAATTAAGTTTTGTAGCAGATTTCTTAATTGAAAGTTTAAGTATTTAATTTGGATTTTAGTGCCTCTTATTTAGTTAAACCTCTTGGATTAGTGAGCTGCTAGCTTAGGGGGCGCTACAAAAGTTGGTATCAGAGCTTACTATTAGATCTTATATGGGAATCAATAGGAATAGCCAGTGCCTATTAGTGAACTAGATTAGTTTTGAATTGGGTTGGGTTTGTGAGATAAATCTTAATAACTAAAAACTATCAATAAGTAAAAGATTATTTGATTGATTGATTTGTTTGTTTGATTGTTTGTTTAGGTATTGAAGTAAAAATTGTAGGGTACACCAATAATTAATCTAGTAGAGATTAGAGAATAAATGAGTTAAAATTATGAACACATACACAAGTCAATACTAAAAATAGTGAGATTAGTGTTATTAATATAAATCTTAAAAGTCACATATATAAATATTAAGCACCTTGACTTATATGTAAAATCAACGGTTTATAATCACATAAATGTTAATAATATTTTGGGACTCAATAATATTTGTAAGAGTTGTTAGAATAATAACTCAATAAAATATTAGAATAGTAATTATCGATAGATGATAATAAAAGTAACTTCTTGTTAGAATAATAATTCACTTGTTGTTTTTCAATAAAAGCCGTGGTGCCATTTTTTCATAAAAGTAATAATAATTTTGATAAAATAATGTTAGCATTTATCAATTAGTACCATATCAAACTTAACTAAATTCTCAATAAGGATATATAAGGATTAAAATATTAATTATAATTAAATAATTATGGAAAATTGATAACGCTTATTTACAATTAAGCTTTGTAAATCAAATTAATTACAAATTAGGGATATATGTTTTTCGTTTAAAACTAGTAGATAGTTAAAATAATACTTAACATCTGTTAGACTTTAGAACACGATGATACAATATATAAAATAAAAGACTTAACTTGTTAGAAATCTTGTGGTAAAATTATATTTAGGCTAATAAATGATCCAGTAAATCTTTAATAAAATGAAACAAATTTACATGAAATAGTATTAATAACATTCGGATATTTAGTGTAATATTAGAATTAAAAGAAAATAAACTCGGTTATTAATAGGATCATTCTTCATAAATAAATTCAATCATCTTTTGAAATGAAAAATTAGTATGACGAAATTAAATTGTTAGAATTTAAATTAGTATTATTTTGAGCATAAATTAAATTAAAATCTCATTAGCAAATATATCTTATAATAAAATAATGATTAGGATTAAATAGCTATGGAAAATTACTAGTGCTCATCTATGGTTAAGTTTGCGAAGTTAACTAATAACAATTTAGAATTATGAGTTTTGCGTTCAAACCAGATAATTAATATAAGACATATACGACATAAAATAAAGATTAAAACTTGTTAACGATATTATACCAGATGATTTTTAGTCCAGTAAAAGATTCATAAAATCACTAAACTATACACAGAAGTGATAATTATAGTACTTAAATGCTTAGTAGAAAATTAGACTTAAAGGAAAATAATTTGTCTATGAATAAAATACTTATTATTAATACCTAAAATTTAAAGACTATTAAGACATATTGAAATTTTATGCAGACTCAAATTTATATCAAATTAAATTACCAACACCAATAATTAACAATATATAGCATACAGATTCAATCTGAATAAATAAAATATGTTATATCAATCTTTTCGTGAAAGTAAAATTATATTTACAAGATTAGGGTTTAATAAAATTAAACTAAGTATCATTACTAAACAATTATTTTAATTGTATGTTAGATACACTAGAAATCAAATAAGAAAATTTGATAAAACAATAATGAAATTGATAATATAACTAAGACAATAATTTTTGATAAGATAAGCAAATAATAATATTATATAATGGTAAATATTATATAAAATTTAGAGTTATTGTAAATGTCATTTGAATAATAATTATTGGATAGTAATAGCAAAATGTAATTTTATTAATAGTACAACTTAAAGATTATTTAACAATAAAATATATTTAAGGAAATACAGTTAGATGAAAACAAATCGAGTATTAATAATAAAATTAAACTTAGCGTTATGATTAATTACAAATGAACTTTTATCGGTCTAAGTAATAAGAAATAAATGTTATAATAATGATGAAAGTATTAACACCAAATAATTATGGAAAAATTGTTAGCGGTTACTTATTATAACTAATTAAGAAAATAGATACATTGGAAATAATGATAGTAACATTTGAATAATCGATATAACGTTAAGTTATTCTTAATTAGTACATGAATTTAAAATCTATCTACTTATAATAATATAGTCTCATTTGGAATTAAAATTTGATTTCATTAAAATAAATAAATAATAATAAAATAAAATGTAAGATAAATAATTCGAATAGCTAAAGTTCTTAAAATGATGTGAACTGCTTATATATTTTACAAAGTAAATTTATCGGACATACACTAGTAAAGATAGAAGTTAAAGACTAAATAATCTTGATAAAATAAAATTAACACTTGGCTAATCGTAATAAGTTTATACTTAATTAATCCAGCACTGGGGAATAGTGAGGTTGGTAATTCTGATATGTTCAGGTGATACTTGTTAGGTAGTTGGAATTGTCAGGCGTCGCGAACCTAGACAGGGCAATTGCATTCTGGTATCACTAGGCATGGAAGGAAAACTTGCTTGTATTAGTAAACTAATAGATCCCAAATTTTAATGAGAAACTTTATTATTGAATATCTTCTAAAAGTACTTAGAACCAGTAAGTTATTGACTTAGAAATTAGTGTAGAAAATTTTCACGTAAGAAACTTAGACTTTCCTATTTGATAGAATCTAAATCAGTGTAGTTGAACTTAGAGCTACAAATTTTAGATTTTAGTTGTAGAGCCATATAGGTTTGTGCTATATTTTATGTTTTTGTGCTCTTAGACAAGAGATGGGATTATTCTATAAGGTGGGGAGTTAATGAAGACCAGAAGGATGGACCGATTTTCGAGGACAAAAATGATATAAGGTGGGGAGAATGTAATGATCCTCAAGTTCGTCAACGCAATTAGACTAGTCAGGTGACGAATTAGTCGATAATTACTCGATTAGTGTAACTCGAACATTAATTATTAGAGATTAATCTAACAATGATCTAGAAACTAGTACCATTGAAAAGATCTCGAATAGTTACGCGAAATAGACTACTCGAACGTGTCAGTCGGACACCGGATGAAGAAGAATTTATCAGATTAGTGAGAAGGGCGAGTTAGTCTTTTAACATTCTAACCAATCTAGTCTCCCCATATCATTTGGGTGACTCCCTTTAGCAATTGTCTATGGCTTTATCTCAAACCAAATCGAGAGAAACTCATTCTCTTTTTTCTTCTTCTTCTTCATTCTTCTCTTCCTTTCTCTCGTTCCTCTTCTTTCTTCTGTTTGGGTTTTTGATTGATGAAATAAGGTTTTGAGGTCAAGGGAAGACGTCGGAGATCATTTTATGAACGTGAACGAGGGTGTTGCTGTTTTGGGTTAAACGAAAAGGTAAAACAGAGAATATGAATTAGGGTTTTAGAAGTTGTTTTGAGATTTCGTAGAACTAATTAATGGATTGAGTTTATGGTGAATGAAGGTTGAATGGGTGAGTGTTGAATTGATGAAATTAGGTTTCCGTGATAAAGAATCGAAAGAAAAGGGACGGCTTAGGGTTTTGTTGGTTTGAATCCTTTTCTTCTTGGATTTAAGATGAAATCAATCAATTGATGATGGGGTTTTGATGAACATGAAGTGAAAAGTAAGATTATGATGCTAATTTACAGATCCAGTTACTAAGAAGAAGAATTGGAATCCAATTCTCGATTCACAGTGAAGAAAATGTAATTTTGGGTTTAGTTGATTTGATTTAGTCTTATTTGAAATTGGATAATAGTTGATGATTCATAGATGGGTATGTTTAGATTAATGTTGAATCAATTATATGGAGTTTTGTTTCGCTTTAATTGTGAGTTTGAGAATCACAGACTAGGATTCATGAGTTGGAAGATATAGATGAATATAAAGTTAGTTGAGGTGATGACATGGTAATGGGATTGTTAGTGATTGAAGAATTTTGCTGGGAGTTAGACGAATGATCTAGGCAGATGTATGAATTGTACAGATTAAATGGCAAGGAGGATGAAGCTGAGTTGTCATTGGTCTGAACTAGAGATGTTGTAATTGAGTTGGTAGTGTTTTGTGGAGTTGGAGGTGCAACGTTTCTTGAGATTGGGAGTTTTAGATGAATGAATTGGGTAATTGGTTATGTAGTTGAGATAAGAGAATGGATTGCACAAGATGTAATTGTAGATGGTATTGTTGAACGAGTGGAGGTTCTGTATTGCAATTGGTGATGGTGCTGCTATATTTTGAATGACAGTTGAAGTGAAGATCATGTATGAGATATGTAAATGGTGATGCTGCTGTGATAGTTAAGTAACAATTGTGGTGACACAGAGAAGATGAACTGAATGAATTGTGGTGGGTTTGCTGTTATGAGTTGTTGGTGATGTTTAGAGGTTATATGAAGTCACAGGTGAAGTGGGATGTGAATTGCAGTGTATGAATTAATGTATTAAGGTGTAATTGCCATGGTTTGGTGCGCTGAATGTTAAGGGTTGTTTTGTTGGTGTTGGTGTTGCTGTTGAGATTAGTTTGGTAATAATGTTTGATAGAATTGTTAGAATTGAACTGAGAATGATTTGGTGGGATGAAGGAAGGTTTGATTGTTGAAAAGCTTGCAACTACTGCAATTGCAGGTAAACTGAATTATCAGTTGTAATTGAGTAATGAAGTTTGATTTGAGAAAGTGTATTGTTTAAATTCTATGTGACTATGATATAGGAATAGAGGTTAGATGATAATGTTGAGTTGAACCTCTTCAGTGGAAGATTGCAACTACTATTGCAGGTAATCAAAGTTGTTTGTAAATGAAATTCATTGTATTGTATTGTATTAGAATTGAAGTTGCTTCGTTAATCAAGAGAATATAAAGAAATAGAGTTAAACTTGATCTGTATTAGGACTATGCCTGTTAGTCATCCCAGTCAGATGTCTGACTAACTTGTTTAGCTGACTCAGTTGTCTGACTGAGTCAAATTGGAGTTGACTCTATGAGTTACCTGTTTTGATCTGTGTTGACTCGTTTGACCAGACTTTGACCAGTTGACCTGACCTTAACTCGTTGACCATTGACCCTGGACATTGACTTTGACTTGTACTTGACCATTGACTCCTGGACTTACGCTTTGACTGTTAAGTTGACCTTGACTTTTAGTTTGACCGTCAGAGACTGTTAGTGACTCAGATGGGCTGGGCCTTAGTTTAATGGGTTGGGTTGGTGGACTTGGGCTTAGAGTAGTTTTCTTAGTTATATGTTTTGGACCTCTTGTGGTCCGAATTAGACTTTGGTTTCTTCTACAAAGTTGTAGATACTCATAAGACTTAGCTATTGGACTAGAGAACCAACCCAATGAATTGATAAATCTTTAGATACACAAGAGATGGATTATGAAGATGTGAAGAACCTTAGATGGGCTTAATATTTATAATAAAAGGGTATAAAAACGTAAATGGGTATAGGACTATTAGTTAGAATTGTATAATTCCTGAATGACCCATTTTGGCTAAATTCTTAGAGTTCTTGTATGATTAACAGTTAGTTATTAACAACGACCGATTCAAAGGACGAACCAGTGGATCGTGGATCTCGAGGTAGGCGTGGCCTGTCTTCAAAAAGGTGTGGGAATGTATTTGAATCTTTGTATTCATTATTGTTACTTTTATAAAATTTTATGATTAACAAACTCACGCATTGTCAGTTTCTGCATTCCATGTTTGTTTAAAATCATTATGATAATCCTGTTGATTCTGTGAATCTTTCCACGATTTGGAAAGGACTTGTATTGTGTTGTCAATATGAATTGTTATGGGAAATGAGAATTTCCACTTGTGGTATATAGGATACGCTCCTTCACATTTATACCTACTTTAATTCAGCTTTTATTGTTTAGAGTATTGGTCATCATGGGCTTGGTGGCATCCATATTTAAATAGGTGAGAATTGCCGGGTAGGGATTTACAACCATATTATACATTGTTTGACGAAGGAGTTTGTTCCATATACATGTATGATTATTTCAGTGACTTAGTCACTGTTTATTGTTTTCGGAAAAATATTATTGTTTTCCAAATCTTGAATATGATTACTTAGAAGGTTAAATGTTAATTATTCCCACTTCAGTTTCTGTTGATCAGGGTTGCACAGCGAAAGCTTCACGGGTTGACTTCGCTAGTTGATTAACTTTTGTTATATTGATTATGTTGTATATTTTATTTGAAAACCAAATGACTATTATATACTTATCCTTTGAGAGAAGATTTTGTATATATATATTTCTGAGAGGGGTTAGTTTTTGGGTTAAGTTTTGTAGCATATTTCTTAATTGAAAGTTTAAGTATTTAATTTGGATTTTAGTGCCTCTTATTTAGTTAAACCTTTTAGTTAAACCTCTTGGATTAGTCAGCTGCTAGCTTAGGGGGCGCTACAGTAGTGCTACTTGTTGAGATTATTAATCCCACATTGTTTGGGCATCTAAGAAATTGCGGTTTTTAATCCCTTAGGGCCTCTCCAATCATTGCCAATTGGTTTTGAGTTGGATGCCCGTATTCTAACATGGTATCAGAGCAAGCAATTTGCGACGAGTCTTTGACCGCGCCTTTACTCCGCGTCACCCAATTTAATTGTCCACGTGTTAGACCCAACGAGGCTACACGTGAGGGGGCGTTTTGAGATTATTAGTCCCACATTGCATGGGCATCTAAGATCCCGCGGTTTATAATTCCTTAGGCCCCCTCCACACATTTCCAATTGGTTTTGAGTTGGATGCCCACAGACTTTAACATGTTAGAATACTGGCATCCAACATTCAACTCAAAACCAATTGGGAATGATTGTCACACTCTCCACCTGCGAAGCTGAGTGTCGCAGCAGCATGGCAGCATTCTATGAAGATTTTGTATACAGACACACGATGCTGCTACGACGTACTGAAAACCAATTGTCAATGATTGTCACACTCTCCAAAGGCGTGGTAAAATGACTTGTCGCAAATATCCTGCTCTGATACCATGTTAAAGTCGTCGCAAATATCCTGCTCTGATACCATGTTAAAGGATCTTAGATGCCCAGACAATGTGGGACTAATAATCTCAACACTACTTACTATAAGGCGTGATCGTTGTATCTTGGAAGGCGACATCCGTAGAACCGTGAGCACCATATGCGGGGATGAATTGTCTTTAAGGAAAGAGGATTACCTCGCCTTGATCAACCAATTCGACAAGTCTTTCTTTGTTAGTATTTTGTTTGTCCTATGATCATGATTTCCGAGAAACCGAAACAGCATATTTTTATCCAACAACAGTAACGTCAAAATTATTATTTTAATTACATTACAAGGCAGTGTTAGATGTTGTGTTTGACGCAGAAGCATTAGTCTCCATAGAATGTCGAAACTCGGTTTTATGTTTTACCTCAACGAAGACATAATTCGCAGGAGTAGGTAATTAACAAGAACTTGAATAAACATTATTTGTACAGAGATGTCAACTCAATCTCAAATTTTTACATATAATATAGACTTGATATAATTCAAGATCTAAATTACTTTCAAGTTCAACAACATCACGACGTCCATTAGCAGGATACTTATATTGCCGTTTCTAATTGCCAGTTAGAACAGATACGTGTAGTATAGTTACCCCATCGACCCATCTAATTATTGTTTGTTTCAATTTATTCTCATTTCTTTCAATAATCCTCCGATTTCATTTCACTTTTTTTTTTTCAATTTGGGTTCTACATCGGCTTCCTACCGTGAAAGAAGTTATTAATAAGTCACGCGACAAGTCTTTTCAATTTATAAAATTGGTTAAAAAGACCAAAACCAATAATTTCTGGGAGAAAAATACATCTAGATTTTAATATTGTCTAAATGGACAAAAATGTAAAAACATCCAGGATGTAAAAAGTTTCATCTTACTCATTTTCAAATACTTTTACTTATTTTTAATTTACACCAGGATGCATCTAATTTCATCTTCGCTATTTTTTAAGTTTAAGTCAGGATGAATCCAGTTACATTCTTGCTATTTTTTTGGTGTCCATTTCACCCCTACTAATTTTTACTCGTCCATTTGAACCATGTTTTAAAAATATTTATACAAATGACCCATTTTCCAATTTGTATGACACTATCATTTAAAATTTAATTTGCCACAAGTGTGTAATAAATTGTTCGTGATAACGAAAGACCAGCGAGTCTTGCATGCTGATATTTACATATATGTATACCATTTATCAATGTTTTGAATTATATAAGAGCTTAGATAAATCATACGCAACAACAAAATAGAGTAGTAAAATGATTGTGGAGCTAAGATGAACGATAACTTGAAGATTGAAATGACGGAGGAAACAAAGAGGCCAAATTTCAAAATAATAGATGGAAACTAACGGGAAAATTTTCAGATAATTGATGGAAACCAACATGCCAAATTTCAATGAAAACCATATGAAAATAGAGATCATAATGTCTCGTCAAACCCCAATTATATTGCTGAAGAAAAGAAAGAAGAAGAAGACCACGAAGTATTAATTTCCTTAACCCGAGATTTCTCAATATCAATAGTTCAAAACCCATACATTATTTTGTAAAATTAAACTTCTTCACCAATGGTTTATCTCGCCCGTCAAATGGTGGACCACCTACTTCGCCAAGACCAACTTTCTCCTAGGCATTATTAATATTATGTATAGCCCTTCTAAACGTAACGCGTTTTTGGATAACCCAAAAATAATATTCGCTTTTTCTCTCATATTTTTTTTGTCTGGATTCTGGTGGGGCCACGGAGGACAGTAGGGGATTCCGCCATTATTTTTGGTTTTGTGTCTGATTATTTTAGTGTCGTTTGCTTTAGATGGTACGCCAAGTATTTTTCTATTATGTAACCCTAGAGAGAGGAACCCACACTGATCCCAATCCAATGATAGCAGCAAAAAGTCTCACCAGACAATCAAATAAACTAAAACAAAGCCACCCTCTCTTGCCTTGAATCAGATAATCCTGCGGTAAAGCTATCATTTCCGTTACAAATTCCTAAATGGTGTCTAGTAATGAAAAGATTTGTAAGAAGTACTGTTCCTCATTATTGAATTCCCGGTTAATTTTTATTTGCACTGTACTACTGTGTAGCTGTTCATAAAACTTGTAGATGTATCTTAAGATAAATTATTACATCTTATGATGATCATGTCTTGCTTTATGGAAGTTAATTATGTACCTAATTGCATGTACTAATCGCCCAAATTAATTAGGAATGAATTAGTGAGTAGCAAAAACAGTTAGATATAGGGGCTTTGATTTTACTTCAAGATCATCTTGTTTTGTGTTTTAGCTATAGGCCTCAAATAAATGGGCAAGTCTTAAACTAACCAGGTAACTTAATACAATGTAATTCAAACAATGTAATCTCCCTCTTTTAGTTTGCTCTAAAATTTTCTTTTATCAAAAAAAATAGTAAAAACTTAAGACAAGTCATTTTTAACCAGAGTCCGGTAAAATATGGGAAATTACATATGAGTGGGCATACATGCATCATTTTAAGGGGAAATCATTAATTTGGAATCTTAGTTAAGAATATTGCCAACATAACTTATAATAAATGTAGGTGAATTTCAGCGTTATGCCATGGGCTTGCTTTCAATATTCTTGAGATGTTCGAGAAAATTGAATCAATCTTCTATGTGCTTATTCCCAAATAATAAAAAATTGAATCAATCTGGGTCATACCTTGAATTGTGTACAGTAGAACCTCTATATAAGAATATTATGCGGACTACAAAAAAATACTCTTATATGGAGGTATACCTTGGAAAGATCAAAACAAAATTGTTATACGTAGACCTAAGAACAAATACATGCATAGGCATATGAAGCACCAAAATGGAGTACAAATATTGTTTAGTTTACAAATAAGGATATATGAAGTTTAGTATGCACTACAAATCCACACAAAACTCATCCAGGACACGGAAAATATGCAAAACTAAGCAACAAACTCACTTAGAAGTAAAAGAATCTTTCAAAATGGTTACAAAAATCTCTTCATCTTAAACTGTGATATATGACAAGACCTATATTATTTATATTTTAATGCCAATTATTCTTATATGGAGATAAGTTCCTTAAGACGGGACCGGAAAAAAATACGACTTATCCCAATATAGAGTTTATTCTTAAATACAACTAGCCTAAGTCGAGACCAGAAAATTTTATTTTTATATGGAGGTTATTCCTATATGGAGTATTCTTATACGGAGGTTCTACTGTATACATGTCCAAATTCATGTGGAGGACCACTTTTGCGTTGGAGGTATTGCCAACAAATGACGTCCGTGGGGACTGTGCTCGGATAAACGACGACGAATAAGATATATTGTGCTTGTTAACAAGAGTGTAATCCCGAGGAAGTTTATAGCGATTGGTAAATTGTGCTCGGCTTATGCACTGTGACGCGATTATAGCGTGTTGTTGAGAAAGCCTACCAAGTTTTCTCGTCTTGTTGTTGACTTGGTGTTGAGTTTGATTCCTGCAACCATTTCTTGGACACTGTGGAAGTCCAGGAATGCTATTGTTTTTGAAGATGATTTTGCCAGAGTAAGAAAAGTTATTAAATAAGTGAAGATCCAAGTCTATAACTGGGCTCGCAGTGATGAAGTTTTTAAGGGTGCTTGTCTTAATTCGGTTATGGATAACTAGGGTAGTTATTTCATTATTTAATAGCTTCTCTTGTTTAGCTCTTCTCTCTTGGGTTTTGTTTTTCTCTATTGTCATGGTGTCGTGTGGTAGTTCCTGAGCTTGCTTCCTATTTCTTGTAGGCTTATCTTAATATATCAACTTTTGCCGATTAAAAAAAATAAAAAAAATAAAATGGAGACCTTGCTCCTCATCCAATGATAGCAGACTCTTGTTGGATCCCTCTTCGGGAGAGATCTCGGTCAATTTTTTCGGTGAGTGTAGAGTTGTTCCTATCTACATTAAATTTAAACAAGTCATTTTTAGCCAAAAATCCATTAAAGTATGACAAATGACATATCAGTAAGCCTGCAATTGAAGCTTCATTTGTTAAAAAGATTTTCCGGATGACCAGGCATGAATATGCAAAGGGAAAATCACTCGTTTAGAATGTTTGATAGGCTCATTTAGGCATGAACATAATTTACATAAATGCAATTCACCTCCTTATTCTCCACCTCCTACTCTGCTCCCTCTAATCTAAACTACACATCTGGAATTTGATTCACATTTAGCTTCAGTTGGGGTTCACCATTTCCCAAATATGCAGTTTAGATTGGAGGGAGAAGAATAGAGAAGTGGAGAATAGGAAGGTGAATAGCATCACCGATATCATATTTTATAATAAATAGAGGTGAATTTCAGCGTTATGGCATGGATACTTGGTTACTTTCAATATTATTGAGATGTCGGAGAAAATTGGATCAGCCTTCCATGTGCGTTTGCCAATGCCAAATAATGAAAAGTTAGTCATGACCCATAGGCAAACAAGAGAGACCTGGCATCTCCAATTGACATTGGAGATGGAAAGACAATCGTGTCCTCTCCTCTGCCAAGAGAGGCCAACATTGCTGCCGATTTTGCAGTCGAAGCCTAATAGCAACAATATTGAACCCGAGTTCGTTCACTCGATATTCAACTGTACTCTTTATGGACTCATCCACTGGAGTTGAAGACACCAGGATTTCATTTCTCCAATGACTGCAGTTAGCATTGCTTGCCCGAAATTGTAAATTAGGGATTTCAAATTCCTAAATGGTGTCTAGTAATGAAAACATTTGTAGGCAGTACTGTTCCTCATTATTGAACTCGCAGCTACTTTTTATTTGCACTGTACTACTGTGTTGCTATTCATAAAATTTGTAGATGTTTCTTAAGATATATTATTACACCATATAATGATCATGTCTTGGCTTTATGGAAGTTAATTACGTACCTAAAAACATGTAACTAATCGACCAAATTAATACAAATTAATTAGGAATGAATTGGTGATTAGCAAAAATAGTTAGATAAAGGCGCTTTGATTTTACTTCCAGATTTCCTAAGATCTTCAAAATTTCCACTCAAAAAAATGCAAGTTTGAATGAAATGGTGGAAAATAATGCATGGAATGTGAAACTCAGTAGAAATCTTCTGCAATCAGAGATGCTACAGCTGATACAACTCTTTGAATGCTTAGGATCTCCTCCTCAACTTTCAGATCAAGATGATACTCTCTTATGCATAAGAGCTGAAGGCTTTAATGCAAAATCCTGCTACAACTGGCTCATAGAGCAGGAGCCAATTCCAGCACCTCTTCCTCCTTATAAGTGTATATGGATCAAATTTGTACCTCCTAAATGTCAAATATTTTTATGGATGGCAGCTCAAAACTCTATTCCCACCTACGATAACCTCTCCAGAAGAGGATGCAATTACCAGAATTCCAACTGCTCCTTCTGCAATCAAGCTCCAGAAACAATAGATCATTTGTTTCTTCACTGCAGTTTCTCTTTCAAAGTATGGAACTATTTTATTGGCAGCTTCAATGTCAGATGGGTCCAAGCAGGCTCTTTAGAGGCTCAACTACAAGCTTGGAAGAACAGAAGAGGAAGGAACAGGGGTAGAAAAATATGGCCCATAATTATTTTTTCAATTGTCAGAGCATTATGGGAGGAAAGAAATAGAAGGGTAATGGCTCACAAATTACCTAGAACAGAGAGAGTTGTGATAAATGAAGTGAAGGCTTTAATTTACCAATGGGGCAGTGAAGAAAAATGGTTTTGGAGTAATAGTTTCAAAGATCTAATTACTCATTGGAAGGTTTTGATTGATAGTAGATAAAACGTTGTAAACTAAAATGGGGACCTTTTAGCTCTTATTACATTTTTCCTTTATTTTACTTCAAGATCATCTTGTTTTGTGTTTTAGCTATGGGCCTCAAATAAATGGGTAAGTCTTAAACTAATTAACCAGGTAACTTAGGACAATGTAATTCAAACAAATGTAATCTGCGTCTTTTAGTTTGCTATAAAGTTTTCTTTTATCAAAAAAGAAACACTTAAGACAAGTCATTTTTAACCAGAGTTTGGTAAAATATGGGAAATTACATATGAGTGGCATACATGGATCATTTTAAGAGGAGATCATTAATTTGGAATCTTAGTTAAGAATATTGTGAACATAACACATGAACATAATTTATAATAAATAGAGGTGAATTTCAGCGTTATGCCATGGGCTGCTTTCAATATTATTGAGATGTCGGAGAAAATTGAATCAATCTTCCATGTGCTTATTTCCAAATAATAATTTTTTTGTTGTGACCCATAAGCAAGAGAGAATTTGCACCATCTAACAGTTGACGCATCTCTTGTTAAAGAAAGAGCATGGCAAACAACTGAAATACATAATCATCTTCTTTTGCTTATTCGAGATCTAGTCATGCTGCAAGGCTTGTTGTTCTAGTTGTGCACATGTCATTGTTTTTCTCTTTTAGGAAATCAAGAGTAAAAATTTAGCTGAAACAGAAAATAGATTCAGCTTAAGCGGGGTTGATTCGGACTATCGACTCACTTTATTAAGAAATACAGAACATGAGAACTTGGCAACTTAAACATTGACAATTACAATTACTAACAACCACACCGAGTCAACAACAAGACGAGAAAACTTGGTAGGCTTTCTCAACAACATGTTATAATCGCGTCGCAGTGCATAGGCTGTGTTTTTATATTCAAATGATAAAACATGACAAGTTACGGATGAGGGAGCCTGCAATGGAAACATCATTTGCCCAATATTGTTTGTTAGAACATTGTCTGCAAAATTATCATGCATGGATCATGTAAACGGGAACATTCATTTTGAATGCTAGATGATCAATAAATATTAGGAACGGAAACCGGTAACACATGAACATAACTAGTATTATCTAATAAATAGAGGGCATTTGGTGAATTCTAGCATGAATCAACCATTTTCTCTTGCTTTCACTGTTCTTCAGATGTTGGAGAATTTTTTATGTTTTTTTTTTTTTGGTACAAAGAGATGTTGGAGAAAATTGAATTAATGCATCCCTTGCTGAATCTCATTCTGGGTAGGGATTCCGCTAAGGGATTCATCAATTTGGATCACCGAGCATCACACCTGCTCTGTTCGCGAAGAGTTTGAAGTCAGGAATGTTGAAATCCCATGAGTTCCTCCAGATTGATGTTTCCTCATCTGTTGCCCTCTGCATTTTCATGGACATCACAGAATTTTGTAAGTACAAGTCTGTCTACTAGTGATGTGTTTCCTTTTCTACATGTTTTGTGTTTTCCTTGGATTCTTAAGAACGTTGCTACTATGATTGTTCTAATGTAACATGTAAGAATTTCTAAGCTTCAAATTCTGAACTCAATGAGAATCAAGTCGATCAAAGTTAAGTTCATAGTTAAGGATGTTGAATTTGATACTATCGAGTCACTGTATTAAGAAATACCGAACATGAGATCTTGGAAACTTAAACATTGACTATTACGATTACTGACAACCACACCAAGTCAACGTCTAGACGAGAACACTTGGCAGGCTTTCTCAACAAACACGCTATAATCGTGTCACAGACTCACAGTGTATAAACTGTGTTTTTATTTTCAGATGATAAACGATCGATAATTTACCAACAATAATTTACCAACCGTGATAAACTTCCTCGATATTACACTCTTGGTAACATTTTACCCCAACAGATCGGTGTTCCTTGCACCAATCTAGACAGTCCCCGCGGACGTCATCTGTAGGCGAATATCTCCAACGCAAAAGTGGTTCTTCACAAGAGTGTGAACTTGTATACCATTCAGGATATGACCCAGATTCAAAACAAAAATGCTCCTGAGCGTTCACGTACCTGCGCATCAGCAACAATGTTAGGACAATACAACATATATAAAAGGTGAACTACATACCACAATGTAGCACAACCGGAAAATATGTGACCTTCATACATGGATTGGAGGGAAAAGGTAAGAGATGGCAGTTATACATACATGGATTGGAGAACAATCGAAGTGAATAAGAGGAAACCAACGAGAGCTGTTGAAGCCACGAAAAGTATGCTAGACTTTTAGTATATTAGCAAATTTGATTTGTGAAGAATAACAACTGATCTAAGCCTCCTTTTATAGTGATCAAACCAAAATATTAATCTCTTTTAAATTTGCTAAGTTAGTTAATTAATTGTACGAAAGTTGCACACTCTTTCGTTTATAATGAAAGTTTACTTTATTTGATTATTAATTAACAAAGAGACAATCTTATGGCTTAAATAGACTTTGGTCTATGAGTAAACGAAATTCATTACTATTTAATTAGAATATTGTTACACGGACTAAATGAGAAAGAAAATGATGGTTATGAGCTTCGAGCTCAATCATCTAATGATTTTTTTCATCGCACTACAATAATATCGGCAAAATTAACACAATGTGAGATATATTCTTGTTCGAGGGATGATCCATTAACAAGGCCATTAGATGTGAGTTTGCGGGTTTATTAGATGTGAAGCATATTCCTCCTAAGGTAATCTCTCTTTGTTGGGCGGGTTTGCATAATTCAATTCCGACTAGAGTAATGCTGGAGCATAGGGGTATGCAGTTGAGTAGTAACTTATGTCCTCTTTGTAATAGTGAGCCGGAATCAATGCATCACCTCTTCATTCATTGTGGTTGGTTGGTGGATATTTGGGGCTATTTTATTCACTCTTGCAAGATCAGTTGGGTGCAGGCGAGCTCCTTCGCAACTCTCTTAACTATACTTTAATAAGGGTGGACAAAACTCATGTCCAAACCGTTAAAGAAAAAAGAAGAAAAAAAACGTTAAACTCTTGAAAAGGGAATTCCCATAAAAAAGGAAATCCTAACACAAAAAAAAAAAAAAGGAAACCGTTTAAGAAAAAAAAAAAATTTTACTTTTGAAAAAGAATTCCTGTAAAAAAAAAAAAAAAAAAAAAAAGGAAACCGTTTCTATATAAAAAAAAAATGGGCACGAATTTAGATCTTCAATATATATAATCTAGAACAATATTACAGCTCAATGTGAGAGATTTTGGATTCGGAAGCATTAATTTGTTGTCCGCTGTTGTGTCATCTCTTCGTTTTTTTTGTTTTTTTTTTGTGGTCTTAAGAAGCTCAAGAAAGATGGATTATCGTGGAAATTCATGGGACACAATATCGCACAGGTATAAACGTATAATGGTAACAAGTCTTCTCTGCATAAGCATCTCAAGGTGTTTCTTTTAGTATAGATATTTTTGATCAGTTGGAGATTGGGAAAGGCTATGCTACGATTGTGGTTGAAGCATTAGGTATTAATCTATAGCAATATTACAGTCTACATGTTCATGGTTTACAATATTTGATTATGGTTTACGATATGTAGGAGTCTCCTTTGGAATGGGAAAAGTTATCGGTAGGAAGCTCGATAATAGTGCAATAATTCTAACTGACATAGGGTTTAACTGGGTCTATCAATAGAGAAGGAACATGGTGAGGGTGGTGGAGGACCCGGAGAGAAGATGGCATTTGGTAGTGGGGCTGGTGGTTAAGGTGTTGGAAGTGGTAGACGATGATTATACATGAGTAACGGTTTGTGCTGGAGTTGATGTCGGCCATGGCCATGGGTCGGTGTTTGGTGATGGTACTGTTGTGGTGGAAGCTTAAGTAGTTGAAATAAGGATTATTTTTTTATTTTTCTTACAAGTTTATATTCCAATAAATTGGAGTTACTTACAAATTTATAATCATTATGTTGTAAAAAAAATTGCGTCACCATTTTTGGTATATTGTACCCTGCTAAAATAATAATTTTGATCACTAATTCCTTTATGAGCTAATTCCCGGCTGCCTTCTTTGTTTTTCATTGCACAAGTTGGCAAGAATTTCTATTCTGATGATGGTTTAAGTGAATTCAACGAGAATATATTATAACGGTTGAAACTGGTATACAAGGGATACTACATGGGTATCCAAAGACTTAAAGGACAGAGACATGCGAGAATGTTACATGGGTATCCGAAGACTTAAAGGCCTAAGCAAATAAACCTCCTACTTTAGATGGGCTGAAATAAGGCTTTTTGGTGTGGACATTTTACAACGTATGATTGGTTTAAGAACTACATACTCCAAAATAAAAACTTTATTTACTGTGTTTGGAATTTTATGGAAGTTCAAATTCAATATGGAAGTCAAGTACCTATCATATTAAGACTATGTTTCTCAAAAATGGGAAATTATGGTATGGTCCTATTTTATTTGGTCCAACATATTTCAGACATATTTTCTGCGAAAAAATAAAAGGAATAAATAAATAAAATCCGTACATATTTCTTTTCTTTTATCTACCTATTTAATGTAGAGTTAATTAGTGTTTGGGTCCTAGATTTGGATATGGTAGAGGATTTGGGTCCTAAGTTTGTCCAATTTTGAGTTAGGGTCCTTAGAAAAGGTTTTGTGCAACCTCTGCAACCTTAAAATCCCACCACCAAAATTGAAAACACATGTTTTGTTAAATCAACACACATACAAGTAATCGATTTAATCAAATCACTAAACAGAAACTCAGAATTCCAAAATCATGAAACAACAATATTACATATTAGGGGGAAATAAAATATAAAACCCATCAAGTGAAATAAGAGTTGATGCTATTTTGGGTTTGGAGGGATCTAGAAACTTAGAAGAACAAGTAACCGGTTTTTTAATGACCCAAACTCAAAATTGGACAAACTTAGGACCCATATCCTCTATCATACCAAAATCTAGGACCCATATCACTCCGCAACACCAGTTCAAAAATGCATGCATCATCAAGAGGCCCGGCGTAAACCAAATAAAAACCGCAATGCAACGGGCGGGGTTGGACGAAGCCCCACACAAACCGATTAGAAAGAACAAAAAAAATGCCCGGCGCGTAGCAAACGCAACACCAAATAAAAAATGCGTCGCGACATGGAGAGTCGAAGCCCAATGCACGCCAAATCAAAAATACATCATCACGGGGCGGGGCGAAGCCTTGCACAAACCAAATAAAAACGCAACGCCACGGGGCGGGGCGAAGCGCCGCGCACAACAAATTAGAAAGAAAAAAATGCCCGGTGCGTAGCACGGGCACAAATCTAGTGATCTTTAAAAGTGAAACAAGCATTCGTATAAGCATTCACGTTCCTGCACGTTCGCAAATTAACAGACACACAGTCAGATTCGTAAAAATAAGAAAATTATTAATTGAAAAGAAGAAACCACCAAAAAACTTACATGGATTGGAGAAGAATAGAAGTGAACAAAAGGAAACCAATGAGAGAAAGTGTTTTATTAGTAGCCATGAATGAAGAACTTATAAGGCTGGAGTATATATGTTGATGAATATAGCAATTTGATTTGTGAAGATTAACAAACATCTAAATATCCTTTTATAGTAATCAGACCAAAATATTAATATTATCTTTTAAATTCTGAATTAGTTTGATAGTTTATTGTTGGAAGGTTAGACACTCTTTCGAAAGTTTACTTTAAGCTTAATTTGATTAGTTCTCCTAAGGATTAAATAGACTTTGGATTATGAGTAAACTAAATTCATTGCTTAACTTGAAATATATTACGTATGACCCAAATGAATAACAAAAAAAAAAAAAAAAATCAATCCCTCTTCACCTTATAGAAATAATTTTGTGCTATTATTATGACAACAATTGGGAACATGAAAATGAAAATTCTAGAAACAGATTATAACTAAGTTATGCAATCATAATATTAACATATCTTTGTTTTAAACTAGGGGATGGATCCAATGGTTATAATGATATTAATTTGACATTTTGAAGTCATTTTTATTACAAAATCCAAAGACAATGAATTTGAAATGAACTTTATATGACAATCTATTCTGATAAAAAAAATGTCATGAAAATGTCGAGATAATGATCATTCTAACAATGTTATTAAACTCTTCCCCTAATATCCACTATGTATTAATAATTTATTTTGATTCCTTGTCATGATGTTGAATGTACTCTTTGTCAATTCTTTCCACCAATCATAATATTTCTACATTCTTAAATGTTTGAATAATTAATTAAATTTAAATATATTGAGACAATTGTTTCCGAGTCACTAGTTATTTTGTATATTTTGGTGATGTAATACGCTTGGGGTACCTAAAATCGCAGTGTTAAGACTTTAAATTAGAGAGGCACACCCAAGATTCTGTCCAAGTTTTGGTTCATAATGGTAGATTTCATTCTAGTGCACAATGAAAAGCAAATATTATAGTATAATTTTTTGCTAAAAGTCCAACTTTACATCATTCAAGACAACGGATGCTCCTAGACAACGGATGCGGATCCTTCATTATATCATTTTTGTTATGATTTCCACTTGCAATTGAAGCCATTATAGCCATATTAAGAAGTTTAGATATCTAACTTATAACTAGATATTCAAAAATGACTCATGTGTGACATGTGTTGCATAGAGAACATACGCAGTCAGATAAGATCAGGGAGTCGTCATCGGATATGGGATGCATGGAAGACCATTTAATTATGTGCTATTGATTCCGTCTGAAATTTAAGTCACGGTTTCTTTTTTCACCGGTTGTGATCGGAGTTTCTGGTCAGGTCAAGCCCGAGTAAGCACCGTAATTAAACATATCATAATAGGGGTCGATTAACACAACCTTAATTAATTTTGACACAATAGTATGGATGAATTACATGCATCAAACATAATTAACAAGAACAAGAGGGACTATTAAAATAAACTAATCATGATCAGCATTGGCAAGTTTGGTCAACAAGCTACAATTGTGATCACTGTTTTTATTTTTAGGATCATAATAAGCAAGGATTTGTAAACACGAAAATCACGGTCGTATCTACGTGTTCACAAACAATGTTCGCACATAGTGGAAATCATAGATTAAATGAAATAAGCGTAAAGCGAAGTGATTATACAGATTCATTGACTCTGAGTCTTCGGACTCGTCCTTGTCTAATCGTACGTTTATCACTAAAGATGCACGTATTGCGAAGTAAAAGCAACCCGCAGGTTCTACGAAGCCAATCATGGATAGAACTGAATATAACGTGCGGACTGTAAAGCATAGAATGTAAAGTGTGGAATATAAAGTGCGGAATATAAATGAGACAAGTAATTACGTGGTTCAGCACTGAGGCCTACATCCACGGGGTAAAAGGGGGGTTTTATTATATGTAGATTGGTTACAAGCATAGTCAAATGACTTTAGGGTTTTTAATTGAGGCAGCGGGATTAGGGTAACTACTTACTCTTCCTAATTCTCTCTCCTTTTTTCTCTTTTCAAACCGACTTGCCCCTCTCTCTTAGTGAGGAGGGGTATTTATAGGGGTTCTGACGTGGGGTCCATTGAGGGAGTTGTTGCAACCTTATCGTCTTGTGCTTTGTGCCAGTGCGCGGAGATTCTTCGGTTTCCACGATGCCCCCATCGTTTCTTCATTATTGCCGAAGAGTCATGGTCGTATCTTCCGTTGGCAGGCTGACACGTGTGCTGCTGAAGGTATTTAATGCAAGTGGTTGGGTCTCTGCACACGCCAGACCACGGTCTTCTACTCCAGTCACGTCCGTGCCAGTCATCTTTGTCCTAGCCATCGATCTGGGATCTGCATCGATATGGGATAAAGTAATCCCGAGGGCGGTGCTCCTTGATTCGAATCCATCGGATCTACTAGATGAGGGATCCTTCTTGATCGTACACGTCTCTTGGCTACATGCCTGCGACATCATGTTTTGATGCCTCGCGTCACATGCTCTCCACGTGTTTACCCGAGGACACGTGGCGAGTGGTGAAAATATGTGCATACAATTTGACCATTTTCTTCGGACTTAAGGCTTCAGTTGAAGTGAGAGGAAAACCGTCGCATATTCCCCACTAGCCAAATAACTTCCCCTAGATTTTAGGGCACGTTTCCCATTATGCAATAACTCCTTGCAATAACTTCCCCTTGGGAGAAGGGGCGGTTTCAAATTTCTTTGATGTTTATAAGGGGGATAGAATGTGAAATAAATTTCATTCTCTGTCGGTCCATTCTTTTCTCCTGAAGCTTTTTGTTCTTCATTTTTGTTTGTATACCATTAAATGTTGTTGATGCTGTTACCTGCTGTTGTCTTTTGTATTGAACACGACCCATCTTTGATTCTCTGTGTTCGTTTGTTGTTGTTGCTCGTTCTTTCGTCGTTGGAAGCTCCTCGTACAGGTAAGAGGTTAATCTCTGGTCTCATTTTTTTACTAATTGTTCATCTTTTGATGTTGTTTTGTTACCCTTATGATGAAGAACACATATACAATGTATATATACTTTCCCCTGTTCTGTATCACAAGGGTTACGAGCTCATAGTTGGAGAGTTTCTCCTTGCTCCGTAAGTCAGCTAGGGTTTTTATTATGTTCTTTGATAATTTTTAGAAAGTTGAGTTTTTTGATCTTCATTTGTGATTCTACGGAATCCACAACTTGTTTGTATATCTGTATATATGGCTGATCGTCCGTGGGTTCCTTATCAGACCCCGCCTCCTAGTCCTCCTAGATCTCCTCCGCGCAGATACCCGACTATATCTCCGCCGGGAGGCTCTAAGGCTTCGCAAGCGGATCTTCGTTCTCAGAGGGTTTTGTCATCTTCCGGTCAGAGATATTCGTCTTCCAAGAAAGGAGACCCTCCGCGGGATCCCTCTGGTTCTAGGTACGCTGCTACACGCGCTTCTTCCCACCCGCGGGATGAACCTAAAAACACGCAGGCTATTCCTCGCAATGAAGCTTTGGATGTTCCTCCTCTTCGTTCCATGGCTCCTCCGATGCCTCTGCAAAGTCGTCTACCTCCTCCTCCAGCGATCCCTTCCATATGAAAGTCTGTCAGGGGTACTGTCCCGAAGGCTGAACCGATTAAGAACGTTTCTTTAAAAAGGAAGGACCTGGATACGAGCCCTTCAAAAGAATCCATGCAAGATCCTTCTGACGAAGAAGACGCCGCGCTGGTTATACGGAGCGTCCCGGTTGGTAAGAAAAAGGTCACTTTCAAACACATTGATATGGAAACGTTCAATGAGAAACATGAACTTCAACCCTTTGAGGTTCGTTTCTATGCCCCTGATGATGACATTACTTACGATCTCATCTCGGGTTTTCAATTCGATGAGTTGCATCTGCTGACTACCGTGGGCGCCTTCGAGGCGGGTCTTATGTTGCCTTTGTATAAGTCAGGTGATTCTTTCTACTACGACGTGTTGGCTGGTCGTGAGGGTTCCTCTACAAATACCCACAGTCGTTTTGTGTCACAGTTGACTGGGAATTATCTCTGTGCTCTGAAGGAGTGATATCTTCGGAGAAAAGGTGAAACGATGATGACTTGTTATACCCCCGATCCTGCAGAGAGGGAATGGTATACTCCCCATAATTTCAACAATTCCTTCGGGGATTATATTAACAGTAGGAACCGAAGCCGTGGAGTGTGGGTCTACGTAATATTTCTACTTCCCGTGGCGAGGTTCGTCTTTTAAGTGAGGTGAGCGATGCCAAGTTGAAGTATGTTCCTGGTACTGAAGGGTCTGCTAACAATAATATTTTCCCTCCTCGTGAGAGGATTAAGCGAGACCATGACTACGAGTGGCATGCCATCGTTATCGAGATTATTTGTCCGTGGGCTTGGGGTTGGATTCCCGGTCCCCACGGAAGGCGTCCTACTGCCGGTAGTATTCCCCGTGAGGTTTCCCCTGTTCGTTACGGAAATTTCTTCCCTTGGCGTCTACATTTCGAAGTTATGAATTTTCCTTATGCCTTTGATGTTGTTGATGGCGATGAAGAGGAAAGTTCAGGTGTTGTCCTTCCTTCGAAGAGTACTGCGACTGTGAAGGTGCAGATCCTTTATTTGCCCCTTTTTTTTCTTTACCCAAAAAAAAAAATGAGTAAAGGAGAAGAATGTTGACTTGGTTCCCTTATTGCTCTGTAAGTGACGAAGAAAAGAAAGATTGGTCCCAAGCGCCCTTCCAATATCGTTGTTGATGAGGCAGAAGTCCAAGAGGAGGTTACCAGTCCTTCTAACGAAGACTTTGAGGAAGATGAGGATATCTCTGATGGGGAGGAAAGTAATAAAACTTCTCCCCCTACCTATGAAGACGATGGTACGAATATTACCCCTGGTGGTAATGATGCTGAGAATATTACCGCTGCAGGTGATGGTTGTGGGGACCCGGTTGTCCAAGAATTCTCTTTTGGCCGAGTCCATTCCGCGGGGCAGATCTTTAATGTGAACGCTGCCATGGGTCTTGCTGATGAGTTTTCTCTGCTTTCCCCAAATGATGATTGGGACGTACTGGACACTTCTGGTAAGGGGAAAGCTTCGAAGAAAACATCCGCGTATGTTGATGATGCCGGGACCTTTGTCGATGCAGGGGAGGGAGCTGTTAAGAAGGCAACAGTCGGGAAGGTTCCCGTCGTTGGGGAATCTTCTACTTGGTCCCCTTCGGATGATTTCCCAAAATCTTTGATGCTGGAAGGTGACGACGATGTTCTTGCTTGGCTGAAGAAGAAAAATTTGATGTTCGTCCCGAACCATGCTCCCGTAGTTGCTGGGGAGAAGGATTCCGACGCCTACAGGGTTGCGGAGTTGTGGGAAAAGAATATGCGGTCGCTGGAGGCTACCTTAGTGGTTGATCCTCCAGCCACCATCGTTGATATGATGTCCATAGCTGATGGATATCAGTATGGTTATCCTTACCAGCGAATGCTAGAGATACATCGTGTTTTTCGTATTTCTTTTCGTTGGTATTCCACGGTGTTCTGAATGGTGTTCTTTCGTGGAACGCAGATGATGAGGAGCGAGTACTGTAATCATAACTTGTACCAATTTTTCAAGGACAAGTCTCTTAAGTTAGAGGGTAAGCTTCGTCACAGAGAGAAGGAGCTAGATGCGGCTGAGGCATTTATCTCTGCCAGAGATAAGGAGATAAGTGAGATAAAGAACCATCTTAATGGGAAGGAACAGTTGGGCAACGAAGAAGAGAGGCTTCATCTGGAGGTTTTTATGGTGCGGAGTGAGTTGGAGGTTTCTCGGAAAAATGCTTCATCTTTCACAGGTTTGTCCCTTGTTCTTGTCTATCGATGTTCTCTTCTAGCAATTTTTGTTATGTCTGAGTATCTCCACCATATATTCAGTGGGTGGAGTCCCTGAGTTGATATGGCTTTGAAAAGAGAAAAAACGGCAGAAGACCCGTATTGCCGAGCTAGTAGAGCAAATTAAGAGTGAGTCCGAAAGATGGGATGCCAAGGCCGAAGTATGGCGTTTACGGCATACTCAGATAGTTGATATGCAAAATAAGTATAACGCGAACCGTCGCCTTTTTAATGGCACTCTGCTGTGGACGCGTGACAATCTTCGTGAAGCGAGAGAACTTGCTTCATCTTTGTAGGCCAAGATGAATCTTATGGAGGAAGATCTAGGGCAGGCTCGTTCCTCCCATGATTCCGACGTAAGGGGGTACATACAACGTCTTGCAAAGGAAAGAGACGATGCTCGAGACGAAGCCTCTGCCCTTGGCAAGGCCTTAGCCGCATCTCGTGCCGACGTAGCTCATCAGGCCGAGTCTGAGAGAAATCTCGAAGTTAATATGTACATACTCAACAAAGGAATGAAGGAACTAAATAATGAAGTCAACTATCTTCGTCATTTGGACTCAATGATGCAGGTAGAGTTAGACGCTAGTCAATTTTCTCTTTCCACTCTTCAAATGGATTATAAGAAAATATCCGACGAGTATGAATTTCTTGACGATGCTCGAAATGCGGTTGTTTAACGAGTATGAAATAGCTTCGGCTAGAGTCGAAGGTATATCTTTACTTTTCCGGGTGTGATTTTGTGCTTCGTGGTCCTAACTCTTCGTTTTCTTTTTCAGAGCTCCAAGGATAGCTTCTCTCTGCAAATGAAAAGCTTGACAAGGCTCAATCTGAGGTACAGAAGGCTCAGACTGCCTTGGTGCAATAGGAGGGTCAGGCCTCGTATTTCAAAGGCTTGGATATGTCTGACGAACAGGCACCCCACTTGGCCTCTTCGGAGGTGAACCGTCTATGTACTCTGTTGTCCCAGGCCGAAATGCGAAACACCACTATTACATACAAGTCTCGTTGTCAACTTGCAGAAGAGACGAACAAGGTTTTTTCCAAGATAGAGCATGACCTCAAAACTGAGCATGGCATCATCAAAGACTATCCTCGTCGTCCTAAACCTCCAGTCCTATCCGGTTCTTCGGGGCCCTCTTCAGCTGGGAGCGTAACTTCATCGCAGAGGGAAGACCCCACTGGAAGAGCTGAGTTATCCAAGTAGATTTTCCTGTTAGTTATAGAGAGATGATCCTTATTGATTATAGAGTTTTTGTGGCACCTGTCGAACTTCTTTTGCTTATTTTGTTTATTTTTTCGAACTTGTAATCAACTTCCATGGAATGGATCATCGTTTGTTGGCTATATTTTCCCGTGGTCTCCTTTTAGCTGCGTTATTTAGTTAACCAAATGAGGTAGTGAAAATAAACGAACGAAGTGTTTGAGTGTGATGCCGAAGGTATGTACCTTCGTGAACATCTTGAGACCTGTCACCCCGCTGGATAATCCTTGGCCAGAGGATTCCCATACGGTGGGGGTCGATGCAGCGTTCCATTGATGTCGGAGGACTTCCCCTTTTAGGTTGCGCAAGTAATATGATCCATTTCCCGCGATATCTTGTATGATAAATGGTCCCCCGCATGTTGGTGCCAATTTTCCCCACTTTAAGAGAGGGGTGCAAGAAAAAGGAAAATTTTGAAAAATTAGGTATCAACATAGTTGCTTTTAAGTCTTCTGTGATTAGTGCTTATGGGAGAAAAAGAGTTTTGTTGACGTTTTTTCTTTTGGACTTTAGCTAGGATGGGGTGCATATATTGGACTTTTAGGAGGTGCAAATGTGTGTATATATATTTTTTTAGCTTGAAAAATGGAGGATTTGGTTTAAATTTTGAAAATCAAGGGGGTGCAGTTGCAACCCCTTGCAATGGGCTGCCTCCGTCCCTAACATGGATCATGTAAACGGGAACATTCATTTTGAATGCTAGATGATCAATAAATATTAGGAACGAAACCGGTAACACATGAACATAACTAGTATTATCTAATAAATAGAGGTGCATTTGGTGAATTCTAGCATGAATCAATCATTTTCGCTTGCTTTCACTGTTCTTCAGATATTAGAGATTTTTTTTTCTTATTGGCACAAAGAGATGTTGGAGAAAATTGAATTAATGCATCCCTTGATGAATCTCATTCTCGGTAGGGATTCCACTAAGGGATTCATCAATTTGGATCACCGAGCTTCACACCTACTCTGTTTGCTAAGAGTTTGAAGTCAAGAATGTTGAAATCCCATGAGTACCTCCTAAATGATGTTTCTTAATCTGTTATTCTTTGCATTTTCATGGACATCACAGAATTTTGTAAGTACGAGGTCTGTCTACTAGTGATGTATTTCCTTTTCTACATGCTTTGTGTTTTCCTTGGATTCTTAAGAACGTTACTACTAGAGGTGTAAAAGGTGCCGTCCCGGTACAGCCCGGCACACGAAATTGCGTGCTTCACATGCCATGTGCCGTGATGTCTACTAGTCATGGTCGTATCTTCCGTTGGAGGGCTGACACGTGTGCTTCTGAAGGTATTTAATGCGGGTGGTTGGGTCTCTGCACGCGCTAGACCACGTTCTACTGCTCCAGTCACGTCCGTGTCAGTCAGCTTTGTCCTAGCCATCGATCTGGGATCTACCTCGTGATGGGATAAAGTGAGCCCGAGGGTGTTTCCAGACCTTCGCAGTGGTGCTTTATTTCGGTGCTCCTTGATTCGGAGCCATCGGATCTTCTAGATGAGTGATCCTTCTTGATCGTACACGTATCTTGGCTGCATGCCTGCGACATCATGTTTTGATGCCTCACGTCACATGCTCTCCACGTGTTTACCCGAGGACACATGGCGAGTGGTGAAAATATGTGCATACAATTTGCCCATTTTCTTCCGACTTAAGGCGTCAGTTGAAGTGAGAGGAAAACCGTCGCATATTCCCCACTCGCCCAATAACTTCCCCTAGATTTTAGGGCACGTTTCCCATTATGCAATAACTCCTTGCAATAACTTCCCCTTGGGAGAAGGGGCAGTTTCAAATTTCTTTGATGTTTATAAGGGGGGGGAGAATGTGAAATAAATTTCATTCTTTGTCGGTCCATTCCTTTCTCCTGAAGCTTTTCATTCTTCATTTTTGTTTGTATACCATTAACTGCTGCTTCTACTATAACCTGCTGCTGTCTTTTGTATTGAACATGACCCGTATTTGATTCTCTGTGTTCGTTTGTTGTTGTTGCTCCTTCTTTTGTCGTTGGAAGCTCCTCGTACAGGTAAGAGGTTAATCTCTGGTCTCATTTTTCACTAATTGTTCATCTTATGTTGCTGTTTTGTTACCCTTGTGATGAAGAACACATATACAAAGTATATATACTTTCCCCTGTTCTGTATCACAAGGGTTACGAGCTCATAGTTGGAGAGTTTCTCCCTGCTCCGTAAGTTAGCTAGGGTTTTTATTCTATTCTTTGATAATTTTTAGAAAGTTCAGCTTTTTGATCTTCATTTGTGATTCTGCAGAATCCACAACTTGTTTGTATATCCGTAGATATGGCTAATCGTCCGTGGGTTCCTTATGAGACCCCGCCGCCTAGTCCACCTAGATCTCCTCCACGCAGAGACCCGGATATATCTCCTCCGGGAGGCTCTAAGGCTTCGCAGGAGGATCTTCGTTCTCAGAGGGTTTCATCATCTTCCGGTCAGAGACATTCGTCTTCCAGGATAGGAGA
This sequence comes from Papaver bracteatum, assembly GCA_023529315.1. NCBI lineage: Eukaryota > Viridiplantae > Streptophyta > Magnoliopsida > Ranunculales > Papaveraceae > Papaver > Papaver bracteatum. The sequence goes on along the minus strand of JAJJWX010002250.1, from coordinate 291,762 downwards.
CCCTCCGCGGGATCCCCCTGGTTCTAGGTACGCTGCTACCCGCGCTTCTTACCACCCGCGGGATGAACCTAAAAACACGCAGTCTATTCCTCGCAATGAAGCTTTGGATGTTCCTACTCTTCATTCCATGGCTCCTCCGATGCCTCAGCAGAGTCCTCTACCTCCTCCTCCAGCGATCCCTTCTAGAGGAAAGTTTGTCAGGGGTACTGTCCCGAAGGTTGAACCGCCTAAGAACGTTTCTTTAAAAAGGAAGGCTCTGGATACGATCCCTTCAAAACACTCCATGCAAGATCCTTCTGACGAAGAATACGTCGTGCTGGTTATACGGAGCATCCCGGTTGGTAAGAAAAAGATCACTTTCAAACACATTGATCTGGAGACGTTCAAGGAGAAACATGAACTTCAACCCTTTGATGTTCGTTTCTATGCCCCTGATGATGACCTTACTTACGATCTCATCTCGGGTTTTCAATTCGATGATTTGCATCTTCTGACTACCGTGGGGGCCTTCGAGGCGGGTCTTATGTTGCCTTTTTATAAGTCAGGTGATTCTTTCTACTACGACGTGTTGGCTGGTCGTGAGGGTTCCTCTTCAAATACCCACAGTCATTCTGTGTCACAGTTGATTGGGAATTATCTCTGTGCTCTGAAGGAGTGCTATCTTCAGAGCAAAGGTGAAATGATGATGACTTGTTATACCCCCGATCCTGCTGAGAGGGAATAGTATACTCCCCATAATTTCAACAATTCCTTCAGGGATTATATTAACAGTAGGAACCGAAGCCGTGGAGTGTGGTTCTACATAATATTGCTGCTTCCCGTGGCGAGGTTCGTCTTTTAAGTGAGGTGAGCGATGCCAAGTTGAAGTATGTTCTTGGTACTGAAGGGTCTGCTAACAATAAGATTTTCCCTCCTCGTGAGAGGATTAAGCGAGACCATGACTACGAGTGGCATGCCATCATTATCGAGATTATTGGTCCGTGGGCTTGGGGTTGGATTCACGGTCCCCACGGAAGGCGTCCTACTGCCGGTAGTATTCCCCGTTAGGTTTCCCCTGTTCGTTACAGAAATTTCTTCCCTTGGCGTCTGCATTTCGAAGGTATGAATTTTCCTTATGCCTTTGATGTTGTTGATGGCGATGAAGGAGAAGAATGTTGACTTGGTTCCCTTATTGCTCTGTAGGTGACGAAGAAAAGAAAGATTGGTCCCAAGCGCCCTTCCACTATCGTTGTTGATGAGGCAGAAGTCCAAGAGGAGGTTACCAGTCCTTCTAACGAAGACTTTGAGGAAGATGAGGATATCTCTGATGGGGAGGAACGTACTGAAACTTCTCCCCCTACCTTTGAAGACGGTGGTGATGGCGATGGTATGAATAGTACCCATGGTGGTAATGATGCAGAGAATATTACCGCTGCTGGTGATGGTGGTGGGGACCCGGTTGTCCAAGAATTCTCTTTTGGCCGAGTCCATTCCGCGGGGCAGATCTTTAATGTGAACGCTGCCATGGGTCTTGCTGATAAGTTTTCTCTGCTTTCCCCAAATGATGATTGGGACGTACTGGACACTTCTGGTAAGGGGAAAGCTTCGAATAAAACATCCGCATATGTTGATGATGCCGGAACCTTTCTTGATGCAGGGGAGGGAGCTGTTAAGAAGGAAACAATCGGGAAGGTTCCCGTCGTTGGGGAATCTTCTACTTGGTCCCCTTCGGATGATTTCCCAAAATCTTTGATGCTGGAAGGTGACGACGATGTTCTTGCTTGGCTGAAGAAGAAAAATTTGATGTTCGTCCCGAACCATGCTCCCGTAGTTGCTGGGGAGAAGGATTCCGACGCCTACATGGTTGCGGAGTTGTGGGAAAAGAATATGCGGTCGCTGGAGGCTACCTTAGTGGTTGATCCTCCATCCACCATCGTTGATATGATGGCCATAACTGATGGATATCAGTATGGTTATCCTTACCAGCGAATGCTAGAGATACATCGTGTTTTTCGTATTTCTTTTCGTGGGTATTCCACGGTGTTCTGACATGGTGTTCTTTCGTGGAACGCAGATGATGAGGAGCGAGTACTGTAATCATAACTTGTACCAATTTTTCAAGGACAAGTCTCTTAAGTTAGAGGGTAAGCTTCGTCATAGAGAGAAGGAGCTAGCTGCGGCTGAGGCAGTTATCTCTGCCATAGATAAGGAGATAAGTGAGCTAAAGAACCATCTTAAGGGGAAGGAACAGTTAGGCAACGAAGAAGAGAGGATTCGTCTGGAGTTTGCTATGGTGCAGAGTGAGTTGGATGTTGGTCGGAAAAATGCTTCATCTTTCACAGGTTTGTCCCTTGTTCTTGTCTATCGCTGTTCTCTTCTAGCAATTTTTGTTCTGTTTGAGTATCTCCACCCTATCTTCAGTGGGTGGAGTCCCTGAGTTGATATGGATTTGAAAAGAGAGAAAACGGCAGAAGACCCGTATTGCCGAGCTAGTAGAGCAAATTAAGAGTGAGGCCGAAAGATGGGATGCCAAGGCCGAAGTATGGCGTTTACGGCATACTCAGATAGTTGATATGCAAAATAAGTATAACGCGGACCGTCGCATTTTTAATGGCACTATGATGAGGACGCGTGACAATCTTCGTGAAGCGAGAGTACTTGCTTCGTCTTTGTCGGCCAAGATGAATCTTATGGAGGAAGATCTAGGGCAGGCTCGTTCGTCCCATGATTCCGACATAAGGGGGTACATACAACATCTTGCAAAGGAAAGAGACGATGCTCGGGACGAAGCCTCTGCCTTTGGCAAGGCCTTAGTCGCATCTCGTGCCGACGTAGCTCATCAGGCCGAGTCTGAGAGAAATCTCGAAGTTAATATGTACATACTCAACAAAGGAATGAAGGAACTAAATAATGAAGTCAACTATCTTCGTCATTTGGACTCAATGAAGCAGGTAGAGTTATACGCTAGTCAATTTTCTCGTTCCACTCTTCAAATGGATTATAAGAAAATATCTGACGAGTATGACTTTCTTGACGATGCTCGAAATGCGGTTGTTAACGAGTATGAAATAGCTTCGGCTATAGTCGAAGGTATATCTTTACTTTGCCGGGTGTGATTTTGTGCTTCGTGGTCCTAACTCTTCGTTTTCTTTTTCAGATCTCCAAGGATAGCTTCTCGCTGCAAATGAAAAGCTTGACAAGGCTCAATCTGAGGTAGAGAAGGCTCAGACTTCCTTGGTGCAATAGGAGGGTCAGACCTCGTATTTCAAAGGCTTGGCTATGTCTGACGAACAGGCAGCCCACTTGGCCTCTTCGGAGGTGAACCGTCTATGTACTATGTTGTCCCTGGCCGAAATGTGAAACACCACTATTACATACAAGGCTCGTTGTCAACTTGCAGAAGAGACGAACAAGGTTTTGGCCAAGATAGAGCATCACCTCAAAACTGAGCATGGCATCATCAAAGACTATCCTCATCGTCCTAAACCTCCAGTCCTATCCGGTTCTTCGGGGCCCTCTTCAGCTGGGAGCATACCTTCGTCGCAGAGGGAAGACCCCACTGGAAGAGCTGAGTTATCCAAGTAGATTTTCCTGTTAGTTATAGAGAGATGATCCTTATTGATTATAGAGTTTTTGTGGCTGATGAGTGCCACATATTGCATATTCATACACCTTTTCATTGGCACTTAACTCATATTTCGCGCTTCAAAGTCATATATTATCCCAAATTCTGCATTTTTACCATTTTCAAGAATAAATATTTTTATTAATTAATTTTGTGTTTGTAAGTACTAAATAAAGCTTGGATGATTTGAGAAGACAATAGAGAAGAAAGTTGGAAGTGTTGCAACCCGCTCGCGCATCAGTGGCAACTTGTTTACAATACATGGGATTAAACAACCCATGATCCAAAACCCATGATCCAAAACCCATGACCCAAATCCGTTTCCACCTCACCCCCATTGGATTCTTTCCAAAACATCCACCTCACCCCCATTGTATTCCATTTCATCCATCAATTAAAGAAAACATGTTTTGTTTAATTGATGAGTGGTTGCTCTCCAAAATTCGAATCCAAAGTGTGAGGGAATTTTGTGTATAAATAGAGAGGGTTGTTGTGTTGAAAATTCATCCAAGAATAGCTTGTTCATGTTAGTTTATCAAATTTCAGTTTTGTTGTAATGTTCTTCATGTTCTAGTTTCATTTGCTAGGGTTTAAATGAAGCCGTAACTCATTGGTATGTATTCATATCTTGTATCTTGTTCTTGAAAGTTTAGAATTATTTAAAGATATAATTTAATCCAAGTTTGTCAACATCTTGCTCTCACAATGTATGCCATGTATCCATTGTAGTTAGAATATCTCTATGTTGATTATGCTACAACTCATGCTTAACCAAATATTGATCCTCAGATTAGTTGTGCTTTAATTAGACAGTTAATGCTTTGGAGAAATACTTTAGTTGTGATTAAATTATCCATTGGAGAAACACCTTATATATACGGTAGACTTGAATCTGCTGTAAGGACAAGAATAATATTACAAGTTGAATGCATATCATAAGTTAGTGGTGGATTTGAATACCCTAGTATCCATATTCTCAGTATTTACACCTTGATTTAATTGCGTATTTTAATTCAATATTATTTTCTGTTTAAGTCTTTGCCAATATCTCGTCGTATCGACAAAAAAAAACTCTTTTGGTTACTTTTATTTAAATCAGTTTAGAAAGAGCGAAACTTCAACTTACACTCTCCAAGTCTCTGTGGTTCGACCTGTGCTTGCCCTGTGTTGCTTGTCGACACTGTGCACTTGCAGTTTATACATAGTAGTAGGTATCTTTCCGAGCCTACCAAGTTTTTGGCGCCGTTGCCGGGGAATCGGTTGCGGTGTAGTTCATAATTCATCTCCTGTCACTATTCATAATTCATCTCCTGGAACTGTTCATAAATCACTGTACAAAACAGAGAGTTTATTTTCCGTTCATAAATCAATTTTACTGTAGCAACACAACTATTCACAGTCAATTTTACAATTAATATTGATATATTTTTTATTATTTTGCTTTTGCTTTCAAACTTCGAAACCCTAACTACCTCTTTTGAGCTCAACAGGTGCCTGAGTAGCTGTTGTAAAGGCGAAGAAAAGGAAGGAAAGGAAGCGGAAGAAGTTTTTATTTTAAATAAAAAAAAAAAAGAGTTTATTTTATTTATTTTTAGTTTGTATTAGGATTCCTCGACTCTTGTAACTCTCTTTTTCTTTTGCACTTTAATTTTTTTTGGACTTTGGACTTGGACATTCTATTTTTTAAACCCTACGGAAGGGTAGTATTAAATATCAAATTGTTTGCAGAGAAAGACGGTGATTACAATATCACCTCGGCCCCTCGGGTTCGTTCATGACATAGGAGTCGTGGCCCGAGTCGACAACAACGGTTCATCCCCCGTCTGGTACGGGAGGTAAGTTTGTCGAAACACTCGTGAATCCCCTGTTAGCGAGTTATTGTATTCCTTCGTGTGAATATATGTCGAGGACTTGAATACGGCTGCTTTTATTTTCCTAGTAAAGGGCAAGGACTGGCCATATAAGATAAGAGTTCGGATTTCATCACCGTTCTCTTCTTGACCGCCTTAGGAAAACGTTACCAAACGCGAACCTAAGTTTTAAAATTTGGAATAAAACGAGACCTATAGGGTAACGATCTTAGTAGGAAAGTCATTTGAAAAATATTGGTTACTCTTTAAGCATACTTCGAAGTTCATGACGGTTTCTGTAAATTGAATGCGTGACTGCGCCTCCTTGTAATACGGTTAGGCCTTGGGTATCAAAGCTCTAGCAGCTTCCCTCGCCTCTATTCAATTTACTTAAAATCGGATTGATTCCAGAGGAGTTTGCTCAGATTGTAACGAATTCCATTTCGAAGGATTAGAAGCTGGTCTAGAAAACAATCTAAGTGGATCCATCATGCTTTTTGTTTGCTAGAAATCTCTAGGTTTTCTTTGGTGGAGTCAGCCTGCTTTTTGTTTGCTTAGAACTTCCCTTCCTGATGAATGGGTAACATGCTTAATATGCTAGCTAGGCTATGATTGTGTCTTTTAGAGACCAAACAAACCGACTAGTTAGAATCAGTCAAGAAGAGTTAGTTGAAATACATAGTTCCGAAGCAGACAGTCCCGAACAATCCGAGACAATGGGAGATGCAATTATCCCACCCCGTACTCTCAAGGACCACATGTACCCAACAAGGGTAAGCCAGTCCTCGTGCATTGTCTTACCAGCTGTTGTTGGACAATTTGAGCTAAAGGCGAGTATCCTCAATATGTTGCCTAAATTTAAAGGGATTGAAGCTGAAAACCCCTATCACCATGTGAGAGAGTTCGAGGAAATTTGTGGGACTCTTCGGATCAACCAAATGACGGATGAGGTCCTCAAACTGAGACTTTTTCCATTTTCTTTGATAGACAAAGCAAAGAATTGGCTGTGTGCTCAACAGCCACAGTCATTTCATACATGGGATGCTCTTACGAAAGTGTTCTTCAAAAAGTTCTTCCCTAACCATAAGACTACGACAATTCGTCAAAGTCTGAATAGTTTTGTACAATTAGAGGAGGAATCTTTAGCAAAATATTTGGAGAGATTCAATGAATTATTGCTCCAATGTCCTCACCATGGTTTTGAAAAATGGAGACTTGTGCAAATTTTTTATGAAGGCTTAGATGTCAAGAACCGAACTACAGTTGAGGCCATGTGCAATGGTCAATTTATTGAAAAAACTGCTGATGAGTCTTGGAATTTCTTAATCGAAGTCGCTGAAAAGACTCAGCAGTGGGAATCCCCCCGTGAACCAAATAGGACTACCCCTGCATCTAGTGTTCATAGAATTGACTCTGACTTCGAAGGAAGTGCAAAGATGGCATCCTTGGCCAGGAGAATATAAAAGCTAGAATTAGAAAAGAATGGAAAAACGAATATCCCTACTCTCCATAGTCAAATTGAAATGGCCACTTGTGCCGCATGCCATAGTTCAGACCATCTAGTGGACACTTGTCCAGACCTCCATGCATTTCAAGAGTCTAAAACCGAGCAAGCCAATGTTTTGTACCAAAGGCAAGAGAACAACCCATATTCTCAGACCTACAACCCAGGGTGGAGAAATCACCCTAACCTCTCATGGTCTAAGGGACCTGTACAAGGGGGAACATCAAATAATAACCAAGGATACCCTTATCCTAGAAACCCCCAAGTGCAACCACATGTGCAGTACCCTGCAGAGAAAAAGCCTAGCTTCGAAGAAAGTTTCGGTTTGTTGACCCAAAATTTGGTACAACTCCAAAAGACTACAGACCAACGTTTTACAAGTCTAGAACTTAAAATGGCTCAAATTTGTGAAGCATTGAATGAAAGAGACAAAGGCAAACTCCCTAGTCAGCCCCAAAAAAATCCAAAAACTGTATATCAGGCAGAAAATTCAACTCGAAATGAGGCCTCCCATAATCAAGTAAATGCTGTCACCACTCTTCGTAGTGGTAAAATTGTTGAAAACAATGTAGGTGAACCACAGTCGAGTGAGTCTAAATCGGACTCACCAGTGCATACAACTCTACAGAAAACACCTATTGTTGAAGACAAATCTGAGCAACATAAGAATTCCCATAATTCTAATGTCTCTGCACCATCTCATGTACCTGTTGCTCCATTCCCACAAAGATTGGTGCATAAAAAAGAGAGTATACAGTACAACGAGATTTTGGAAATGTTCAAACGAGTTAACATCAACATCCCATTTCTTGATGAAATCAAGCAAGTCCCTGCTTATGCTAAATTCCTTAAGGATCTGTGCTTACAAAAGCGAAATCTTCATGTGCATAAGAGTGCTTTTCTCACTGAGCAGGTGAGTGAAATCATTCAAAGAAACACACCTCCTAAGTTTAAAGACCCAGGTAGTCCAACTATCACATGCAAAATAGTTGACCAAACGGTTAAGAAGGCGTTGCTAGACTTAGGGGCAAGTGTGAATTTACTACCATATTCAGTATTTGTGAAGTTAGTTCTTGGAGAGTTGAAGGCAACACCTATAACTCTGCAATTGGCGGACAGATCCGTCAAAGTGCCACGTGGTGTATTAGAAGATGTTTTGATTAAGATTGATAAGTTTTATTTTCCTGTGGACTTTATCGTCTTAGATACTCAACCTGTGTAAAACCCTGACAATCACATTCCTATCATTTTGGGATGTCCCTTCTTAGCGACGTCCAATGCAATCATTAACTGCCGTAATGGAGTGTTGAAGTTTTCATTTGGTAATATGACTGTGGAGTTGAATGTTTTCAATACTAGCCAACAACATTTAGATCTTGATGATGATGATGATGTGCATGAAATCAACATGATTGAAAGTTTGATTCAGGATTCGTTGTATAGTAGCATGTCTGTTGACCCTTTGGATGCTTTTTTGAATAATTTTGACCTGGATCTGTTTGATGATGAATACATAAGTGAAGTTAATACTTTGCTTGAATCCACACCACTTATGGACATGTCTAAGTGGAAAGCTATAGTGGAACCTCTTCCACTCTTGGAATCCAAGTCTGTTCCCTCTCTTGTTGAGCCACCAAAGCTCGAACTGAAACCATTGCTTGATACTCTTAAATATGTTTTTTTGGGACCTTCTAATACTTTGCCTGTAATCATTTCATCTGCCTTAGATACAGAACAGGAAAGTAAACTTTTAGAAGTACTTAAGGAGCATAAGGAGGCTTTAGGTTGGTCCATCTCGGACCTTAAAGGCATAAGTCCCACTGATTGCATGCTTCATATAAACCTTGAGGACAATGCTAAACCATATAGGGAGATGCAAAGGCGTCTCAATCCTAACATGAAAGAGGTTGTTAAGAGTGATATTATAAAGCTTCTTTATGCGGGAATCATATACCAAATCTCATATAGCAAATGGGTGAGCCCCATTCAGGTTGTGCCGAAAAATTCAGGAGTTACTGTAGTTCAAAACGATAAAGATGAGTTAATCACTACTCGAGTAACCACAAGGTGGCGAGTTTGCATTGATTATAGGAAGTTGATTGCAGTTACTAGGAAAAATCACTTCCCTCTTCCATTCATATATCAAATGCTTAAATGATTGTCTGGGCGTAAATTCTATTGTTTCTTGGACGGTTTTTCTGGTTACAACTAGATTCATATTTCACCCTAAGATCAGGAAAAGACTACATTTACATGTCCATTTGGAACGTTTTCCTATCGTCGTATGCCCTTTGGGTTGTGAAACGCACCCGCTACATTTCAGCGTTGTATGATGAGCATTTTTTCTGACATGATAGAGAATTTCCTTGAGATCTTTATGGATGATTTCTCTGTGTTTGGATCATCTTTTGATGAATGTTTGAACCATCTCACTCGCGTGCTGATTAGAAGTAAAGAGAAAGATTTGGTTTTAAATTGGGAGAAATGTCATTTTATGGTGAACTCGGGCATAGTTCTAGGGCACATCATCTCTGAAAAAGGCATTGAAGTAGACAAAGCCAAAGTCGACCTCATTCAAAACTTGCCGCAACCTCGCTCTGTGAGGGAGGTTAGATCATTTTTAGGCCATGCTGGTTTCTACCTTAGATTCATTAAAGATTTCAATAAGATCTCAAGACCACTATGTAATCTACTCAGTAAAGATGTTGCATTTGTGTTTAATAATGCTTGTGTGCATGCTTGGGAAGAGATCAAAACTCTTCTAACTTCAGCCCCTATAGTCCGACCTCCTGATTGGAAATTGCCATTTGAAATCATGTGTGACGCATCTGATTTTGTTGTTGGAGCTGTCTTAGGTCAGCGAGTTGACAAACACCCCTATGTGATCTACTATGCTAGTAAGACACTGAATGAGACTCAAATGAATTATTCAACAACCGAAAAAGAGCTGCTAGCTGTTGTGTTTGCATTAGATAAGTTTAGATCTTATTTGATAGGATCTAAAATCATCATTTATACTGACCATGCCGCATTAAGATATATTTTATCTAAAAAAGATGCTAAGGATCGTCTAATTCGATGGATACTCTTGTTACAAGAGTTCCACCTCGAAATTCGAGATAAAAAAGGGTAAGAGAATGTTGTTGCTGATCACTTATCTAGGTTGAATGTCGAATCTTCTGATGAATCAGAGATTATTAGAGAATCTTTCCCAGATGAACAACTGATGCTAGTTTCTGAAATGCCATGGTTTGCCGACATCGTGAACTACCTTGCTACAGGTAGGATGCCACTTCATTGGTCTAAACAAGACCGGTCAAAATTCTTGGCCGAAGTGAAACATTTCCTATGGGATGACCCATATCTGTTCAAATACTGCCCTGACAAAATCATTAGGAAATGTGTCACCAATTCTGAACAAATGGATATCATCTCTTTTTGTCATGATCAAGCATGTGGAGGACACTTTAGTGCAAATAAAACTGCTGCAAAGATCTTGCAGAGTGGTTTTTACTGGCTAACATTGTTTAAGGATAGCCATGCCTTCTGTGTTTCTTGTGACCGGTGCCAGAAATTGGGAAGTATATCAAAAAAAAACATGATGCCCTTACAACCCATTTTGATTGTTGAGCTATTTGATGTATGGGGCATTGATTTCATGGGTCCATTTCCTAGCTCTGAAGGAAAGTTGTACATTCTTGTTGTTGTTGACTATGTTTCTAAGTGGGTAGAAGCAATTGCAACCAAAACTAATGACCACAAGGTGGTACTTTCGTTCTTAAAGGAAAACATATTTTCTCGTTTTGGCACCCCTAGAGCTATAATCAGTGACAGTGGTTCACATTTCTACAATAGGCCTTTTGAGTCATTAGTTCGTAAATATGGCATAAATCATAAAGTCGCAACCCCATATCATCCACATACCAGTGGTCAGGTAGAGGTTTCAAATAGAGAGATTATGCACATTCTAGAAAATACGGTTAACCCGTCTAGAAAAGATTGGTCTTTAAGATTGAATGATGCTTTGTGGGCCTACAGAACTGCATACAAAACTCCCATTGGTATGTCCCCTTACAGACTTGTGTACGGTAAAGCTTGTCATCTCCCTGTAGAGTTAGAACATCGTGCATATTGGGATGTAAAGAAACTGAACTTTGATCTTGATAAAGCTGGCACCCAAAGGAAGCTTCAACTCAATGAGTTAGAAGAGTTAAGAAATGATGCATATGATAATGCGAAGTTGTACAAATATAAAATGAAGGTGTTCCATGACAACCGCATTTTGCGCAAGTCATTCACTCCAGGCCAGAAAGTTCTATTGTATAACTCACGACTGCACCTTTTTCCAGGAAAATTACGTTCTAGATGGACAGGCCCGTTCTTGGTGCGAACAATTTTCCCCCATGGGGATGTAGAACTAGAAGATGTAGCAACCAAGAATGTCTTCAAGGTCAATGGGCAGAGACTGAAGCCGTTCCTTGAACCAATCCCACCTGAGATTGAAACAACTCATCTTGTTGATCCGATCTATGTGGACTGAAAATTTCACCCCTTGTACATACAACAGATATCTTCCCTGTTGGCTGCTTTGGACATACTCTATTGTCTCTGGTTTGGCATCTGGTAATCTATTTCCTTTGAATTTGTTTTGTTCTCATGTTTTGTTGTTGTTTCATCTTTTGAAACATTGAGGACAATGTTAGATTTAGGTTTGGGGGAGTATTTGCATATGGCTTTGTAGTCTTTTGTTGTTATCTTTTATGACCAGCTGTGTAGCGGGTCTTTTGTAGGATCTTTTGTAGTCTTTTGCATATTTTTTTATGACCATCTGTGTAGCGGGTCTTTTGTAGGATCTTTTGTAGTCTTTTGCATTTTTTTTTGATGACCAGCTGTGTAGCGGGCCTTTTGTAGAGTGTTTTTCTATGACCAGCTGTGTAGCGGGTCTTTTGTAGGATCTTTTGTAGTCTTTTGCATTTTTTTATGACCAGCTGTGTAGCGGGTCTTTTGTAGGATCTTTTGTAGTCTTTTGCATTTTTTTTGTCTTCTATGACCAGCTGTGTAGCGGGTTTTTTGTAGGATGTTATCTGATGACCAGCTGTGTAGCGTGTCACTAAAAAAAATAAAAATGATGATCACCTGTGTAGCGGGTCTTAAAAAAAAAAATTGGTTACAAATTGTCAAGGTTCTGCGAAATTCCGATGTTCATCATCTACAGTTGAAGACCGAAGACGAAGACATTTCTATGGATGCTCTGAAATTGGAGAAGGTTTTGTGGGTACATCTTTGGTAGGCCCTCACGAGACTACAACTCGTCCACTAGGGACACCTAGGGGTTTAAAGGCTAAATGCATACGCTAAATGCATTCGAGAGACCAGCGACAGTGGTATAGTTAGGATTTCTTAAGTTCTGTTTCACTTGAGGACAAGTAAAATTCAGGTTTGGGGGTATTTGATGAGTGCCAAATATTGCATATTCATACACCTTTTCATTGGCACTTAACTCATCTTTCGTGCTTCAAAGTCATATATTATCCCAAATTCTGCATTTTTACCATTTTCAAGAATAAATATTTGTATTAATTAATTTTGTGTTTTTAAGTACTAAATAAAGCTTGGAAGAATTGAGAAGACAAATGAGCAGAAAGTTGGAAGCGTTGCAACCCGCTAGCGCATCAGTGGCAACCTGTTTACAATACATGGGATTAAACAACCCATGATCCAAAACCCATGACCCAAATACGTTTCCACCTCACCCCCATTGTATTCTTTCCAAAATATCCACCTCACCCCCATTGGATTCTTTCCAAAACATCCACCTCACCCCCATTGTATTCCATTCCATCCATCAATTAAAGAAAACATGTTTTGTTTAATTGATGAGTGGTTGCTCTCCAAAATTCGAATCCAAAGTGTGAGGGAATTTTGTGTATAAATAGAGAGGGTTGTTGTGTTGAAAATTCATCCAAGAATACCTTGTTCATGTTAGTTTATCAAATTTCAGTTTTGTTGTAATGTTCTTCATGTTCTAGTTTCATTTGCTAGGGTTTAAATGAAGCCGTAACTCATTGGTATGTATTCATATCTTGTATCTTGTTCTTGAAAGTTTAGAATTATTTAAAGATATAATTTAATCCAAGTTTGTCAACATCTTGCTCTCACAATGTATGCCATGTATCCATTGTAGTTAGAATATCTCTATGTTGATTATGCTACAACTCATGCTTAACCAAATATTGATGCTCAGATTAGTTGTGCTTTAATTAGACAGTTAATGCTTTGGAGAAATACTTTAGTTGTGATTAAATTATCCATTGGAGAAACACCTTAGATATACGGTAGACTTGAATCTGCTGTAAGGACAAGAATAATATTACAAGTTGAATGCATATCATAAGTTAGTGGTGGATTTGAATACCCTAGTATCCATATTCTCAGTATTTACACCTTGATTTAATTGCTTATTTTAATTCAATATTATTTTCTGTTTAAGTCTTTGCCAATATCTCGTCGTATTGACAAAAACAAACTCTTTTGGTTACTTTTATTTAAATCAGTTTAGAAAGAGCGAAACTTCAACTTACACTCTCCAAGTCTCTGTGGTTCGACCTGTGCTTGCCCTGTGTTGCTTGTCGACACTGTGCACTTGCAGTTTATACATAGTAGTAGGTATCTTTCCGAGCCTACCAGTGGCACCTGTCGAACTTCTTTTGCTTATTTTGTTTTTCTTTTGCTTATTTTGTCGAACTTGTAATCAACTTCCATGGAATGGATCATCTTTTGTTGGCTATATTTGCCAGTGGTCTCCTTTTAGCTGCGTTATTTAATTAATCAAATGAGGTAGTGAAAATAAACGAACGAAGTGTTTGAGTACGATGCCGAAGGTATGTACCTTTGTGAACATCTTGAGACCTGTCACCCCGCTGGCTAATCCTTGGCCAGAGGATTCCCATACGGTGTGGGTCGATGCAGCGTTCTAGGATATGGGGTGTTACTATTTACATGTCCCCATTTCGTCGACCTGATGACTTAGAATAGTTGGAGATCTCTTTCTGCTGGATGCCTTCCCCATGGTCTTACACTTATAGACGCTGATAGGGTATCCCTAAGAAATCTTTCCAATATAGGTGTGTCATTTTGGTAGCATGTCCGTAAATGTATTTACAAGTATTGGTTCTGCTAGTACACCACCCTTTGTACTTCCTTAGGCTAATTGCTATCAAAGATATACGCAAGAAAGTTTGTTTGATTGATTCGTCGAGGTTTGTTATTCCTCATCCAGATATAGAAACATATTGACGAGAAGCATCGTCTTCTTCTTCTGGCATTCTTCGCGCAGTTGCAATGTTGCGCTGTAATCTTAGGATGGTATGGCTTGAGGTATTTAGCATTCCATGGATGTCGGAGGACTTCCCCTTTTAGGTTGCGCAAGTAATAGGATCCATTTCCCGCGATATCTTGTATGATAAAATGTCCTCCGCATGTTGGTGCCAATTTTCCCCACTTCTTTTCTCGTTGGTACTGGGGTATGGTTCTTAGCACATACTTTCCTTCCACAAAATTTCTAAGTTTAACCATTTTATTATACTCCCTTGCTAATTTCCTTTGATAATTTTCCATTTTTTGTGACGATGTTTCCCTCCTTTCCTCGAGATCGTCGAGTCTTTCTATCATCATGTCCGTGGTGAGGTTCTTTTCCCATGCTTCCGTCTTCGTAGTTGGCATGATGATCTCTGTGGGGATGACAGCTTCGGCTCCGTAGGTTAGCAAAAAGGTAGATTCCCTTATGGCTGACCTTCGGGTTGTTCGGTATGCCCATAAGACGTTATGTAGTTGTTCGGACCATCGTCCTTTGTGCTCGTCTAATTGTTTCTTGAGAATGAGAGCAAGGGTCTTGTTCGTGGCCTCTGCTTCTCCGTTGCTTTGAGGGTATATTGGTGTTGACTTGTTCTTTAGGATTTTGAAAGTATCAAATAGTAAATCGATGTTTTTACCCTATAGTTGCTTACCATTGTCAGAGACGATCACTACTGGGATTCCGAACCGGAAGATTATGTTCTGAAAAATGAATGTGAAGACATCCGAATCGAGGATTCTAGACAAGGCTTTAGCTTCTACCCATTTACTGAAATAGTCCGTGGCCACTTTCAAAAATATTCTTTTCCCTGATCCTTCGATTAGGGGTCCCACGATGTCTATGCCCCATTTTGAGAATGGCCAAGGACTATCTACTGAGTTTAGCATCGTTGCAGGTGCGTGGATTCTTCTGGCGAACCGCTGGCATTCTTCGCATCTTCTTGACATCCTGGCAGCGTCTCGTATCATTATCGGCCAATAATACCCTTGGGTCTTTGCCTTATCGGCCAGGGACCTCATCCCGCTGTTATTTCCCGCGTCTCCTCGATGAATATCTTTTAGCACTAGGTGACCTTCGCTTCTGGATAGGCAGCATAGCAAAAGGTCCGAGGATGGATTTTTCGTATAAAATCTCTCCCCTTAAGTCGTCCCTTCCTGCTTTTGATTGTACCTTCCTGACCTGCTTTAGATCTGTGGGCAGTGTTCCTTCCTTGAGAAAGTGGTGGATATCGGACCTCCAGTCTTCTTCTTGCTGAAGTCTTCGTCTTTATCTGCTCTTTCCATGATGTCGTCCTCTTGAAAATCGTCCGCGATGTATTTTCCCACATCATTATATGCTACGTCACCTCCCGCGATACCCTTTTGGCTTGCAGTGCAGAGCTCCCGGGAGGGGATTGAGGGTTCGTAAACCCTGGTGATTTTAATTGCCTCTACATCTTCATTTTTCAACATAGATGAGATGTATGCCAAAGCATCTGCATGCCTAAGCTCTTTTATGCTTAAGTGCCGGAATATAATATTTGATATTTGATGTGCCAGTTTCTGGACTAAGGTTATGTATGCTGACAAAGTTTCGTCATATACATTATATTCCAGCTCTATTCGTCGGATGACCAGTTGTGAGTCACTGGTCAAGCGTACATTGGTTAAACATATTTCTATTATTAGACGTAGTGCATGTACAACGGCTTCGTACTCGACGATGTTGTTGGTATGCTCTTTGAATTCTAGTCTTAAAGCATGTATGATTCGGTCTCCCGTGGAGGTAGTGATTACGACACCAGTTTCTGCTCCTTACTTGTTCCTCCAACCGTCGACAAAGACTTCCCATTGTCTTGGGTTTGCCGGCTCGACGATATCGACGGGATCTTTGCTTCCATCCCCCCCTGGTAACCCTGTTGTGTTGAGCCCATCGATGAGGATTTCTTCATCGTTGTCTAGTGGTAGGTCAGCAAGGAAATCTGCTAAGTCTTGGGACTTCTGGGAATGTTGGAGCTCATGTATGATATTGTATTCGTTGAGATGAGTATTCCATTTTGCGATTCTCCCAGTCTTTCTCGCGCTTTTGAGGACAGCCTCTAGCGGGGCTTTGCATGGGATGCGGATGTAATGGGTCAGGAAGTAGGTCCTTAGCTTCTGGGTGGCCCATACTAACGCCAATATGAGTTGTTCGATCTTTGTGTAATTCCTTTCTGCTGTATTGAGAGTTTTGCTGACGTAGTAGATGGGATGTTCTATCTTCGTCTTGGTTTTAACCAACACCGCGCTGACTGCATTCTCCATTGCTACTATGTACAGGGCCAAAACCTCGTCGGGATCGGGTTTTTGCATAATGGGGATTCCATCCAGGTAGTCCTTGATTTCTTTGAAGGCTTCCTCGCACTCCCCCGTCCATTCAAACTTGCTCCCTTTCTTAAGGATATTAAAAAAAAAAGGCTTGCATCTATATGAGGATCTGTATATAAACCTCCCTAGCGCTTCTAAGGAGCCATTGAGTCTTTGGACTTCTTTCAGGTTCCTTGGAGATGGCATTCCTGCAATGTCCTGAATTTTGGCAGGGTCCACTTCAATGCCCCTTTTTGTTACCAGATATCCGAGGAATTTCATCGAAGTAACACCGAAGGTGCATTTCTCTGGGTTTACCTTCATGTTATGTTCTCTCATTGCCTGAAAGATATCCTTCAGTTCTTGGTGGTGATCTTTCCGCAGCTTGCTTTTGACTAGCATATCGTCCACATAGACTTCCAAAGTGTTTCCAATCCATGGCTTAAAAATTGCGTCAACCATCCTTTGGTATGTTTCCCTTGAGTTTCGGATCCCGAAGGGCATCCTTACGTAGCAGTAGAGGCCATGCAGGGTGTAGAATGTTGTATGCTGTTGATCTTCTTCTGAAAAGAATACTTGGTTGTACCTGGAGTATCCATCCATGAATGACATATCTTCATACGCTTCGACCTACTGGTCGATGCTTGGTAAAGGGTATCTGTCCTTGGGGCATGCTTTGTTGAGATTGGTGAAATCGATGCATATTCTCACCCCACCGTTCTTTTTAGGTACGATGACCATGTTTGAAATCCATGTTGGATATTTGAGTTCTTTGATAAATTCATCTTCTAGTAGTTTACAAAGCTCTACTTCGACAGCTTTGTGATATTTTGGGGTCACTTTTCGTACCTTTTGTCTGAAAGGTGGCGTGCCTTGCTTTATGCGAAGCTCATGATGGATAGTCTTAGGGTCGATTCCTGGCATGTCTCCTAGTTTCCATGTGAAAACATCTGCATACTCCATGAGAAATCTTTTTAAGGATGCCTCGCGCTCCTCATCCATCAGCGTTCCGATCTGGATCATTCTTGGTTCTCTTCCAGTTCCTATATTTATTTCTTTCACGGCTTCTACAGGTATAAACGTGGGTTTTGATTCCCCTATGAGAGGAATCTTCTTTGACTGCTATTTGGTAGGCTCCTCGCCTTCCTTCTTGGCTGAGTTACTTGCCTCCGTGTTCCCAATCGTATGTCCCTTTGAAAGGCTTCTTCCGTAGATTTCTTCTAGGTAAGCGTCGATTGCTTTTTATTTCACGGCTTCCTTATTTTGGGATCTTCGGTTCTTTCGACGCTCATCTTGTTCGATGTTGAGAATGTTTTGCAAAGTTTGACACTCTCGTCCCGTGACTTGATCTCCTTATCTCCATTACCCCTTGCGGGGTTGGAAACCTTAGGTACTGGTGGTATATAGCGGCCACTCCCTTGAGCTTGTGCACCCATCTTCGGCCGATTATGGCATTGTATGGTGAAGGTGCGTCCACCACGCTGAACCGGGTGTCGACCTTCATTGGCCCTGCATCAACTTGTAAGACAATATCCCCTAAGGGTTTTGTGGCTACTCCATTGAATCTGTAGATAGTGTAGTATGAACATAATAATTGCTCATCATTAAGTTCCATTCGTTTGAATATATCGTAGAATAGAACATTAACGGAGCTTCCCCCGTCAATGAGGATTTTCTTGATATTGCATCCTATAATTGGTAGTGTGAGAACCAGGGGATCGTTATGATCCTCCATATCTTCTTCTACATCGTCCGTGTCGAAGATCATGGGTGCGTCCATCCATTGTTCGTGTTCGTCCACTTCTTCCCCATCAATTTTGTATAGGTCACAATAGTCTTCAAACTGCTTGCTGAGTCTCTTTCCTATCTGAGCCGTTAGGGATGGTCCCGCGGACTCAAAACATGAGATGGTGTTAAGGGTACGGTTACCTTCAGGCAGTTGGACCTGCTTGCTCCGTTTGGCTTTATCTTCATCGCCCGTCTTTTGCACATATTGCTTGAGGTCTCCCGCATCTACCAACTTTTGAATCATCATCTTTAGATTCTTGCATTTCTCTGTCAACTGACCGTTGAAGCAATGATATTCACAATATTCTTTGGAATGTTCTCATCTAGGAGGTTGCTTCCCCTTAGACCATGGCCAATTGAGGTTTTCGCGTCACTTGATTTCTTTCAAGATGAGCGAGTAACTGGCATTCATCTTTATGTAGGCTTGGTTTTCGAATTTTCGATTATCCCCTCGTCGATCATCCCTGCGCTCTCTTCTATCTTCGTTGGGTCGTTCACCTAAGTTTCCCTTTTTTGGTCCGCTGGATTGTTCCGCGGAGTTTGTGCGTGATGGACGCTGGGTCTGAGCTCTGGGATTTTCCCGTTGGATTTCTTCTAGCCTTGAATTCTTTTCTATGATTACTCGAAGGTCTCCTTCAGTAGCAGGGACGATGCCGTGGATCTCGACAAATAGGGGGCTCATCCTGTTGAGCCCCCATTTATAACAGTTAACGCTGAACACAGGGTCTACGTTTCCGATGGCTTGGCAGATATTCTGCCATCTGTCTGTGCATTCTCTGATCGTTTCTTTGTACTTGACTGCTAGTGAGAAGAGCTTGTCCATTCTGGTGTTCACAACTTTGTTATACATATAAGTTGTCAAGAACCTCTCGGTAAGTTGATCGTATGAGTCAATGGAATTTGGTGGCAAGTTGTCGAACCAGTAGAGTGCAGATCCTTTCAAACTTGAAGGGAAGTATCTTCACAATATGGCTTCGTCATAATT
Source organism: Papaver bracteatum (assembly GCA_023529315.1). Lineage (NCBI taxonomy): Eukaryota > Viridiplantae > Streptophyta > Magnoliopsida > Ranunculales > Papaveraceae > Papaver > Papaver bracteatum. Next base: position 272,353 of record JAJJWX010002250.1, on the reverse strand, counting down.
CCATCGTGCCATCATTCAATTATAATAACAAAGATGGGCGGCGGGATCGCTAGATCCATCGTAGCATTCGAAGGCCGTGACTGGGTATTTCTGTGGAATAAGATCCTTGCCTAAGTGTTGTGTTAGGGGGGTAGTGCTTGCTTCCTTCATCACTTTCTCCAATCTCCCCCCCCCTCCCCCTTGCCTAGCTTTCAGTTTTTTGATCTCCGCCATCATCTCGACACGGAGATCTTCCATTGCGCGCTGATGTTCTTCCTGATCTGAAGAATTGCTCCGTCCGCGGGGCATCGCTTTCGAAGTAGTCAGAGTTATGGGGGTTGTAATCTGGGTCGGGTCTTCGTCTCCTTATCGTATCTTTTCGGTTTGATGGGTCTGGGTTGTTTGCCAGTACCGTCCTGCGATCTTGATTCGTTCTTAGTGCCATCAAGCTAGCCTCGTCGTGCTGGATTCTCATATCCATGCTATGGGTAGATCTATCTCTGATTTGATGATTTTCCTGTGCCAATAGAGCTACCGTATCCGCGTATGTCTTTTTAGTTATTATTAATTCTTCTAGATCTACCCTCATCTGGGCAGAGTGATTTGATTCCTGATTAGGAGTTCCTTCCTGCATCTGCCCTCCCGCTGCTATCTTTTGATCTTCGTCGATAATTTGAATCAAGGGTTCAGGTGGATCATTCTTTGGGTTTAGCTTCTCCGGTTGTTGCTGAACGTGTTGGCTCATTATTAGGAGCGGTTGGTTGACTTGGAGTGGAACCTTTTGTTCGTTGGTGAGAGGCATCCCGTAGAGAGGCTGCCGCATTCCTGACTGTGTCATCCCTTCACGTGGTTCGTGCGGTCCGGTGGCAGTGGTCAGTTTGGATCCCCACCCTTGGATGCCCCGGTCTTGGAAGCTACGGCTTTTGCAGCCGCGACCTTTAGAGCTTCCGCTGCAATAGCGCTGGCATCCAAAGGCCTCGAGCTTTCTACTCCATTCTGCGTTTTGTCAGCGGCTTTGAGCTTTTCGCCCTTATGCTTGCTCCTGGTCATTACCGTTGTTGTCCTCAGTGTTTCTTTTGATAAGACTCTTGTTTTTCCTGTATCTTGGTTCTTCTCCATTTATGATATTTTCTGAAAAGGTTACCACGTACAAAAGAAAGGAATGGTTCAAGGGGAACCCGTTAGTAGAGTCCTGGAAATCATACACCGGAGGTTTTGAGAGATTATCCGGCTATTATTCCCCTTTTCAGGGGTATCAGATCTCTTTATTTCCCCGGTTTATTTCACAAAGTTTGACAGCAAGCAAGTTTAGTTCACAAAAAGAAAAGTAGATATGATGAAAGGTATATCCGCGCAGGGATTTATTTGTTAAAACGCTTTAGAAGATGTAGGTTTAAAAAATAGACGTGGATTTATCCATACATTTCATTTTTCAAAGACAAAAGCTTAAAAACTCTTTCAAAGATGTAGATCTACCAAAATATACGTGGATCTAACCATACGTTTCAATTTTCAAAGACAAAAGCTTAAAAACGCTTTCGAAAATGTTTACCTACCAAAATATATGTGGATCTAACCATACGTTTCATTTTTCAAAGACAAAAGCTTAAAAACGCTTTCGAAGATGTAGATCTACTAGATAATACGTGGGGAGACCCATAAAAACGTTATCTGCGTGTTTTCTATGAGTGTTAATGAGACAAATAAAACGCTCAAAACACTGCTATTTTTAGAGAGCGATGCCCGGAGCGGCCGGAGTGTTCAAATCACAGGATAAGATAAATCTTTTACCGGGACAGAGTCCCTATTTCTAGCGCCAGATTGTAAACACGAAAATCACGGTTGTATCTACGTGTTCACAAACAATGTTCGCACATAGTGGAAATCATAGATTAAACGAAATAAGTGTAAAGCGAAGTGATTATACCGATTCACTGACTCTAAGTCTTCGGACTCGTCCTTGTCTAATCGTATGTTTATCATTAAAGATGCACGTATAGCGAAGTAGAAGCAACCCGCAGGTTCTACGAAGCCAATAAGGGATAGAACTGAATATAATGTGCGGAATGTAAAGCACAGAATGTAAAGTGCGGAATATAAATGAGACAAGTAATTACGTGGTTCAGCACTGAGGCCTACATCCATGGGGTAAAAGGGGGGTTTTATTATATGTAGATTGGTTACAAGCATAGCCAAATGACTTTAGGGGTTTTAATTGAGGCAGCGGGATTAGGGTAACTACTTATTCTTCCTAATTCTCTCTCCCCTTTTCTCTTTTCGAACCGACTTGCCCCTCTATCTTAGTGAGGATGGGTATTTATAGGGGTTCTGACGTGGGGTCCATTGAGGGAGTCGTTGCAACCTTATCGTCTTGTGATTTGTGCCAATGCGTGGAGATTCTTCGGTTTCCACGATGCCCCCATCGTTTCTTCATTATTCCCGAAGAGTCATGGTCGTTTCTTCCTTTGGCGGGCTGACACGTGTGCTGCTGAAGGTGTTTAATGCGGGTGGTTGGGTCTCTGCATGCGCCAGACCACGGTCTTCTTCTCCAGTCACGTCTGTGTCAGTCATCTTTGTCCTAGCCGTCGATATGGGATCTGCCTCGAGATGGGATAAAGTGATCCCGAGGGTGTTTCCAGAACTTCGCAATGGTGCTTTATTTCGGTGCTCCTTGATTAGGATCCATCGGATCTACTAGATGAGGGCTCCTTCTTGATCGTACACGTCTCTTGGTTGCATGCCTGCGACATCATCTTTTGATGCCTCACGTCACGTGCTCTCCACGTGTTTACCCGAGGACACGTGGCGAGTGGTGAAAATATGTGCATACAGATTTGACCTAGGAATTTAAACATTGATGATACATGTATCATAACATGCACAGTAAATCTTATTATTTTCATCGGAGTTCATCTGGGCACAGTGTACCCCTTCAGTCTCTTCCATTGTCGCACACCAAGGCATACAGTCTCCACGGACATCATCGGTAGGCGAATACCTCCATCGCATGAGATGACCAGCACATGAAACACCCGGCCAATCAATAGGAAAATCCTCAAAACAACTACGTACATCAGGAAAATCGATTGCATCCGCACTCCTGCATGTTCATAAAGGTGTAAATATAAAATGATCGATGTAAATACACCTCAAACATCTTCACCGTCTCTCATGTTTTGTCCTCCCTTTATTTAAGCCCTCATCTCCTTTCCTATTGAGTCCTGTCTTCTTGGGCCCTCTGGCTGATTCACATGGTTCTTCATATGTTTCATCTATCTCATTACGATTAAGTGTCTCACCATCAAGGTCAATCATCTCCTACATACTAACTATTGAAGTTATAAAAGAAGGCAAAGGAACATGACTGATCAACCCATCTATACAAGGAATCGTGTGAAAGGACCATAGTCCCACGTCGCTATAATCCGCATAATTAACTTAAAATATAATATGGAAGGGCCGCTCCACTTATTGCCAATTGGTTTTGAGTTGGAAGCCCGTAGTCTTTAACATGGTATCAGAGCTAAGCCCCAGACCCAGACCTGCGTACGCCGGGTGTAGGCCGAATTACTGGCCGAAGTGTTTAATGTACACCCGGGGTGTAGGATGTTGGATATTTTCAATAACTTAGAAAATAAAACTGTTTTTGTTTTTGGTTTGTCACTATGATGGGGAAGTGTTCTGTGTTGGATAAACACAATGGATGTTAGTTGGAGATGAAGGGACACCTCTAATAGGTGTGATGGTTCATAAAGGACACAACCATTCCCAAAAGACACCTTATGTGTCTTTTGGAAGTGAAGAGGCATCTCCAATAGGCATGAATAACCCTATAAGTAGTGAAGGAATTCTCCCATTCTTGAGAATGAATTCAACCTGTTTTCTCTCCATCTAAAGCATCATCAGAAATATCTCTCATGTGTTCTTGGTTGGGTCAAGGGGTGCAAACCTTGAATCCAATTTCCTGTTGTATGGCTTTCATTGTATCCTGAAGGCATTATTTCGCATACCTGTTGCAATCGCCAATTTATATTGGGAGGGTAGAAATAATCGTCTAAAATAAATCACCCGAGCCTTGAAAGCTTTTGAGTACAACAACAATTTCTTTTAGTGTTATCATCCTCTGTTTTATACCCACATTTTCCAACAGTTTTAGACGATTAATTTTCGAACAACAGAGGATGAAACTTCATGCGAGTTTTTGTTGGATAAGTATGACGGAGACTTGGATTTTCCTGAAATACTCTGAATCGTTAGAGGCGTGGGTAAGTCAAATTTGGTCCTTCATCGTATTTCCAAAAATTGGGCTTTTAGTTCAGGGTACCAACCTGATCATATGTTGCCGAGTTTTAAACAAGGGTGATTTGGGTTTCGTTGTTGAATTTCTATTTGATCAGTTGTTTCCTGCAAATCGAAAATCCTAGTAATGAAAAGCAAGATCGAACTCGCAATTGTAACTATCATCAGGCCATTGCAAAATCAATTTCCTTGAAATGTTGATTTCCGAACATTGGTGCGTATTCGAGAAGGCTATTGCCAAGGAAACTTCCGCCGATCAGATAAGTACCAAATCTTATTTTCTTTTATAAAGATTGTATGATTTCTGTTGAGTTAGGATTCTAGTTTCCTGATACTTGTGCATCAGATTGATTGGACTATTTTCCTTAGATGACATAAACAACTTTCCCTGTGATTGGATGTTAAAAGACAATGAGAAGACACCCACGCCACATAGTTTCAAACTTGAGTGGGTGTTGTCAGATTAGGTGTCTGATGTAAATGGTGATAACCATTTAATAGAGTCTAACTTTGAATCTGAAGTTTGAACTCATGTCCATTGTTAAGCATGGGCATTTGTTGGGAAAAGGTATGTGGAATTTCTTAGAATTGTTTTTTCTGGGTTTCACAAAATTTTGGTGCCTTGTGATACGTCTGTTCAAGACGTTATTTGTGTGTTCTTCATTTTCTAGAAGAGGGCAGTTGAAAAACCACTCGTACAAACACAGTAGGAATTTCAATCTTTTCAGGATTGGGTTCACAAATTATAAGTTCTAGATTGGTGGCGTCAACTTGGGACGTATCCTCTCGGATATGAAAGTACAGTTTGTGTTTGCACTGTAATTTGGTGTTTTATTAGATGCCATCTGGTAATTGCATCTTTTTCAAAGAGGAAGGCAATTCTAGCGTTGGCAAAGGTCAGTGGCTTGACATTTCAAATTTAAACGTGAAATTTGAAATAATTCAACGGATGAGCAACTGAACTTGGTGAAAAGCACAACGGATGAGATGGACAATAAATGTCTACTAGGTATTCCTTGAATATCCATCGATGCGTCTTGCCATCAAATGACATGACCGGTTGAATGGGATACATGTGGTGATTTTCTTGAAATCTCTTATGAATTTAAGAATCTTCATTAGCATTCTGTAGTTGGTACTCCCATTCGGTTACTAATTTATTTTAAGTTCAAAATCCATGTCCGTTGGATTAAACGGAATGGTGTCTTTTCACAAGTTAAGTGACAGCTCTTTGAGGTTATAAAATCTGATGGTTTAATCTGAGTGAACAGTCACTAAACCATATTCTTGTTCTAAAAATTAAATCTTAATGGAACCGACATGGCGGAGTTCGGAGAGATGAATCTTTTCTTCAAAAGACTCATGGCCAGGGGATTTTGCGTGCAGCATTATGCATTTTTGGAAAAACCCCAGTCATGTATATGGTGAAGTGGATATGAATCAATCAGATTCATGAAATGGTGCCTTTTAGTAAACTGGTCAAGTTTCTAAATTTGTGATTGAAACAAACAAGACTGGTTACATGTTTCGGTATCTTTTTTGATTTGAAGTTTTAATTTCTATTTTAGAAATTAAGGGTGTACATGTTTGACACAAATCGTATTTTATGACATTGAGTTGCATTTTTGCACTTACGAATTGTCATGAAATGGTGGGAAATTTATATGAAAATGTCATATAAAATTTTCTAGTTGGTTGGTTATTATATAACCAAAATCATCAATAATTGTTGAGAGAACAATTTTACGGCATGAGAATAATTCTTGGGATAAGAATTATAAGGTTCCAAATTTTGGAAATTGGCATGTCTTAAATGACATCGAAAGGGGTGGAATACCGGCTAATATGTAACGTATTGGAAGATTGGGCGCGCGACCAAATATCCAATGATGAGGTGTTACGATATTACCGATGCATAAATTATGAACATTTGCATTACATAATGTAGAATGTTAAATAGACATTGTCTATGTTTTTTGGGTATGAGTTTGTAGAGGATTGGGCATGAGTAAAAGAGTTACTCATCAAGGTATTATATTTGTTGAGATAGCAAATATATAAGTTGCCTACAAATTTTCTATGCCTCTAGTGTATGCAAGTCTATAATGACTTCTTGTGAATTAACTTCAAATGTTAATTAAAATCACTAGAGAAGTTACAATTATTTTGTAAAATCAAATAGGAACATTTTTTTTTTTGGAATTGATTGTATGAGTAGATGCAATTATTGTGGAGGAATGGCTTAGAACCTAACTTGTATAGATCCCATTTTTGGAAGAAGCCATCTCAAGCGATCTTGATTAATTGTGAATCAGGATATGATCTATAACGTCTTTAACAAGACTTATAATGAAAAGTCAAGACATACAAGTCTTAGACAAGGAACGGTAAGTCAATTACTCAAGAAAGGAGTAATTGCAGTTAACCATTGAAACGAAGAAAAGCTTGGTAGACCTACTTACGAAGAGTCTCCCAAAGGAATTAATTTCAATGAAGTATATAGAAATGGGACTAAGGTCTGTGAAGGAAGGTTGATCTCCCATAGCAGAAACCCAACCTATGTTTTGAAAAAGATAAACAAGGTTCAATGTGGTACCAACAAGTTATGGCTGTAGATTATGGAGCACTAACATAAAACTTCCCATTTCAAGTTAGTGCTGGTTTTTCTGCAAGAAAATAGGATGGATGTAAATCCTTAATGAGTCTGTGATTAGTAAAAGGTGTCTCGCAGAAACACCTTCGAGACTTACCTATATGAGTATGGAAATGTGGTACGTTTCCTAAGAGAAGAAGACCGTTCTCTAAAGAAGACTCATGAATAAGGATATAAGCACAAGGCCTTTATAGTGCTTGGCTACATAACACATGATTTATGGAATCAATATGTGTGGAGACTCCGGTTTTATCATAAGGGATACTTGGTTCAAGACTGGTTTCACCATAGAATCTCGATAAGGCTTTGAGTTTCTTACACTAAGTGAAGGTTCAAACCCATAAGGTACCTATCATTTATGTATTGATTTCAGCGATGATGCTTAGTCTCCAATTGTGCTTGAACTACGTTGGCTTGATCCCACTCGGGTACGTAGGCAGTCACTTGAGTGATGCAGCCACTCCGGTTTTATAAGTTTTATTTTATTTTATGTTTTTGGTTTTTGAAAATAGGGGGAGATTGTTGGATATTTTCAATAACTTAGAAAATAAAACTGTTTTTGTTTTTGGTTTGTCACTATGATGGGGAAGTGTTCTGTGTTGGATAAACACAATGGATGTTAGTTGGAGATGAAGGGACACCTCTAATAGGTGTGATGGTTCATAAAGGACACAACCATTCCCAACAGACACCTTATGTGTCTTTTGGAAGTGAAGAGGCATCTCCAATAGGCATGAATAACCCTATAAGTAGTGAAGGAATTCTCCCATTCTTGAGAATGAATTCAACCTGTTTTCTCTCCATCTAAAGCATCATCAGAAATCTCTCTCATGTGTTCTTGGTTGGGTCAAGGGGTTCAAACCTTGAATCCAATTTCCTGTTGTAGGGCTTTCATTGTATCCTGAAGTCATTATTTCGCATACATGTTGCAATCGCCAATTTATATTGGGAGGGTAGAAATAATCGTCTAAAAGAAATCACCCGAGCCTTGAAAGCTTTTGAGTACAACAACAATTTCTTTTAGTGTTATCATCCTCTATTTTATACCCACATTTTTCAACATAGGCCAGTGCTGATACTGGCCGAGGTGTTACCCCCTGATTTAGTCACTCACCTGTGTGCGCCTGTTTACCGATGGACTGGTAAACTCGTGCGTAGGTCCACGTGTGAGGTCCCAGTGGCTGGCATTACACGTGAGGGGGCGTGTGAAAGGACCATAGTCCCACATCGCTATAATCCGCATAATTAACTTAAAATATAATATGGAAGGGCCGCTCCACTCATTGCCAATTGGTTTTGAGTTGGATGCCCGCAGACTTTAACAAATCGTATCGATTTACTTTGCAGACACCCATGTTTTATATATAGGCATTGAGTACTGGGGTTTACAATTAAATCTATATCTCTCCATCCTGACTTGCTCAGTGATTTGGTTTCTTTGGCTTCCCTTATTGATCTAAAGCTTTTATAAATACTTACATGCCAGAATGCATGCTTCTTCTCAAAACCTCTCTTTGATTTTAAACAAAATTTAATAATTTTGAAAACTCTTACATTTTCCTCTTCTAATCGTAGAACTCTGATTTGGTTTGAAATCTTGAATTTTTGCCTGACTGTTGATTTCCTTTTGCTTTCAGGCGTTGAACCACCACCGGCAACCACTTTCCTCCCGGACCCATGTCCTCAATCTCCCCGAACCACCTTGGATTTGGACCTTGAGATATGGACAAGCTGTTGTCATTTTCACCTGCTCTCTATACAAACCATCTCACCCATGTGCTTTCCCCTTTGCAGTAAAACAAACCCTCAAACAATTTTATCCACTCACAACACTTCCACTAGTGGAGAAGGGGGTTTTAATGACCCACATCCTCGACCCTCAATAGCAGTCAACAGACCATGGACCGGTCAAAGCAGTCCTAGATAGAGTAAATTTTCGGAGCACAGATTAGAGCGTTAAAAATAGTCGTTGTATAAATTTTTTATTTACGATTATATCCCTGAATCATCAACCCACACCGCGACTGCGTTACCTAGTTGAATCACTACTACTTTTCTTAGGCGGGACCTTTCCTCCGCCGCTGTGTTACCTAGTTGAATCACTACTACTTTTCTTAGGCGGGAGCTTTCCTCCGCGGCTGCGTTACCTATTGGAAATAAGTACAATAAATATTATGGAGACTGTGAAAATGACCATAATACCCTTATTTAAAAAAAAAGTAAACATTACGGATCGTGAAAATGTCCATATTACCCTTATGGGAAATAAGAGCAATAAATATTATAGAGACTGTGAAAATGACCAGACTACCCTTATCGAAAATAAGTAAAGTAAATATTACACTCTTTGAAAATGGCCTTATTACCCTTACTGGAAATAAGTGTAATAAATATTATGGAGACAATGAAAATAACCAGAATACCCAATTAACTGTAATAAGTAAAGTAAATATTACAGACTGAGAAAATGACCATATTACCATTATTAGAACTAAATGTAAAAAATATTATGTAGACGGTGAAAATGACCAAACTACCCTTATTGAAAATAAATAAAGTAAATTTTACATTCTGTGAAAATGAGTATATTACCCTTATTGGAAATAAGTGCAATAAATATTATGGAGACTGTGAAAATGACCAGACTACCGTTAACAAAAATAAGTAAAGTAATTATTACATACTTTGAAAATGACCATATTACCCTTATTGGAAATAAGTGCCATAAATATTATGGAGACTGTGAAAATGACCAAACTACCCTTATTTAAAATAAATAAAGTAAATATTACGTACTGTGAAAATGACCATATTACCCTTGTTGGAAATAAGTGGAATAAATATTATGGAGACTTTGAAAATGAACAAACTACCCTTATTGAAAATAAGTAAAGTAAATATTACACACTGTGAACATGAACTAAGGGTAGGATGGTCATTTTCACAGTCTGTAGTATTTACTCTACCTATTTTCGATAAGGGTAATCTGGTCATTTTCACAGTCTCCATAATATTTATTGCACTTATTTTCAATAAGGGTAATATGGTCATTTTCACAGTATGTAATAATTACTTTACTTATTTTTGTTAAGGGTAGTCTGGTCATTTTCACAGTCTCCATAATATTTATTCCACTTATTTCCAATAAGGGTAATATGGTCATTTTCACATAATGTAAAATTTACTTTATTTATTTTCAATAAGGGTAGTGTGGTCATTTTCACCGTCTACATAATATTTTTTGCATTTATTTCTAATAATGGTAATATGGTCATTTTCTTAGTCTGTAATATTTACTCTAACTATTTCTGATAAGGGTAGTCTGGTCATTTTCACAGTCTCCATAATATTTATTCCACTTATTTCCAACAAGGGTAATATGGTCATTTTCACAATCGATAATATTTACTTTACTTATTTCTCATAAGGGTAGTCTGATCATTTTCACTGTCTGCACAATATTTATTGCGATAATTTCCAGTAAGGGTAATATGGTCATTTTCACAGTCTGTAATATTTACTCTACCTATTTCCGATAAGGGTAGTCTGGTCATTTTCACAGTCTCCATAATATTTATGGCACTTATTCCCAATAAGGGTAATATGGTCATTTTCACAGTATGTAATATTTACTATATTTATTTTCAATAAGGGTAGTCTGGTCATTTTCACAGTCTGCACAATATTTATGGCAATAATTTCCAATGAGGGTAATATGGTCATTTTCACAGTCTGTAATATATACTCTACCTATTTCCGATAAGGGTAGTCTGATCATTTTCACTGTCTCCATAATATTTATTCCACTTATTTCCAACAAGGGTAATATGGTCATTTTCACAATCGGTAATATTTACTTTACTTATTTCCGATAAGGGTAGTCTGGTTATTTTCACAGTCTGCACAATATTGATGACAATAATTTCCAGTAAGGGTAATATAGTCATTTTCACAGTCTGTAATATTTACTCTACCTATTTCCGATAAGGGTAGTCTTGTCAATTTCACAGTCTCCATAATATTTATTCCACTTATTTCAAACAAAGGTAATATGGTCATTTTCACAGTACGTAATATTTACTTTATTTATTTTCAATAAGGGTAGTTTGGTCATTTTCACAGTCTCCATAATATTTATTGCACTTATTTCCAAAAAGGGTAATATGGTCATTTTCACAGTATGTAATAATTACTTTACTTATTTTTGTTAAGGGTAGTCTGGTCATTTTCACAGTCTCCATAATATTTATTGCACTTATTTCCAATGAGGGTAATATGGTCATTTTCACAGAATGTAATATTTACTTTATTTATTTTCAATAAGGGTAGTGTGGTCATTTTCACCGTCGACATAATATTTTTGCATTTATTTCTAATAATGGTAATATGGTCATTTTCTCAGTCTGTAATATTTACTCTAACTATTTCCGATAAGGGTAGTCTGGTCATTTTCACAGTCTCCATAATATTTATTCCACTTATTTCCAACAAGGGTAATATGGTCATTTTCACAATCGGTAATATTTACTTTACTTATTTCTCATAAGGGTAGTCTGGTCATTTTCACAGTCTGCACAATATTTATTGCGATAATTTCCAGTAAGGGTAATATGGTCATTTTCACAGTCTGTAATATTTACTCTACCTATTTCCGATAAGGGTAGTCTGGTTATTTTCACAGTCTCCATAATATTAATGGCACTTGTTCCCAATAAGGGTAATATGGTCATTTTCACAGTATGTAATATTTAATTTATTTATTTTCAATAAGGGTAGTCTGGTCATTTTCACAGTCAGCACAATATTTATTGCAATAATTTCCAATGAGGGTAATATGGTCATTTTCACAGTCTGTAATATATACTCTACCTATTTCCGATATGGGTAGTCTGATCATTTTCACAGTCTCCGTAATATTTCGTCCTCAGTTCATCCGAACGAGAAACTTAGGTCTAACTTTCGTAATATTTGAACTTGTGATGTTCAATTTTGATATATTTCGTCCTCGGTTCATCCGAACGAGAAATTCAGGTCCAACTATAGTAATATTTGAACCTGTGATGTTCAATTCTGATATATTTCGTCTTCGGTTCATCCGAACGAGAAATTCTGGTCCAACCCTAGTAATCTTTGAACCTGTGATGTTCAATGCTGATATATTTCGTCTCCAATTCATCCAACGAGAAACTCAGGTCTAACTCTGGTAATATTTGAACCTGTGATGTTCAATTCTGATATATTTCGTCCTCAGTTCATCCGAACGAGAAACTCAGGTCTAACTTTCGTAATATTTGAACATGTGATGTTCAATTCTGATATATTTCGTCCTCAGTTCATCCGAACGAGAAACTTAGGTCTAACTTTCGTAATATTTGAACCTGTGATGTTCAATTCTGATATATTTCGTCCTCGGTTCATCCGAACGCGAAATTCAGGTCCAACTCTAGTAATATTTGAACCTGTGATGTTCAATTATGATATATTTCGTCCTCGGTTCATCCGAATGAGAAATTCAGGTCCAACCCTAGTAATCTATGAACCTGTGATGTTCAATTATGATATATTTCGTCCTCAGTTCATCCGAACGAGAAATTCAGGTCCAACCCTATTAATCTCTAAACCCGTGATGTTCAATTCTGGTATATTTCGTTCTCAGTTCATCCGAACGAGAAATTCAGGTCCAACCTAGTAATCTATGAACCTGTGATGTTCAATTATGATATATTTCGTCCTCAGTTAATCCGAACGAGAAATTCAGGTCCAACCCTAGTAATCTCTAAACCCGTGATGTTCAATTTTGGTATATTTCGTCCTCAGTTCATCCGAACGAGAAATTCAGGTCCAACCTAGTAATCTTTGAACCTGTGATGTTCAATTCTGATATATGTCGTCCTTAGTTCATCCGAACGAGAAACTCATGTCTAATAGGTTGCAAAATCATCCAATTTGATATTTGACATCTTAAACCTTACCTGGACGAGAACATTGGGTTTCTATATGGTAATCTTGCAAGATGAGTTCCAAAATAGGGTGCAGAATCCACTCAGGATCCATCCAATCTGATATTGGACCATAAATTTGGTAATCTTGTAACCTGAGCATACCTATTTTTGTTTCCGATTATGTGTTCGACCATAAATTTGTCCAACTTAACAATAAATTTACATCTCAAGTTCATCTGAATGAGAACATGTGTTTATGTCTTTAAACGTAAACTTGTCCGATTTTTCTTCCCAAGCTTATGAACCCCTACGTAACGACGTCACATGGTTCACTAAGTTATAAAACAGTGCATAATTGTAAAATCAATGATAACCGTTCAAAATGACTTGTTTTGGACAAGTGGTTAGAGATTACCCATTAAATCTCTAAAAACCAATCAAATTCGTGTGGTATACAAAAGTCATCCATTTCTGATGCTGCATAACAGTAGGGTTCTATTTAATGATAGAAGAGAGAGAAATTCATTTAGGTTTCTTTCCCCTTCTCCGCCTCCCACCTCTCCCTCAAACTTTCTTTTTCTTTTTGCGAAACCAACTGTTTTAAATCGAAACCCTAACCTCTAACACTATAAACCTCAACAAAAGTGAGAAATTTAAGAAGTTCCTGTTTTTAATCTACCGTAAACAAAACCCTAAGTCAATTTTTTTGTTTGAAGAAGCCCTAATTTTTTCACCCGAAGAAGAAGTAAGTTTCTTAACTTCCAGATTAGTAAATTTAGGCATCTAAATCTCTGTTTTGGCTATTTTTATCGAATATGTTATTATTTGTTGAGCTCTAAAGTCGAATCTTGTTTTCTCTATTCTAATTTCATATCAGGTTGCTTGAAGAAGTAAAAGTAAAGGAAACCCTAAATCCGAGCAAGAAGAAATGAGTTCAACTTGGTTCATGTTCATTCTAGGTGGGTATTTTTTTGAATCCTCAACTTTTCTTACAAACCCTAGTTTCAATTTGCTCATCGATTTGACTCGGTGTATGATTTTTTGTTTTGTTTTTTGTATCTACTCTGCAGGAGAACGTAAATTTGCTCATCGATTGGGGTCTTCTGATGTAAGATTTTGTTTTTGAAAATTGTTTTGAAGATTATGTATGGATCTGAAGGTAGAAGTGAAAAAAAATACATTTTGTTGGATGGGTTTTTCATTTAAAGTACGATCTATGTTCTTCTTTGACTGTTTCCTGTGTAAGTATTTGATAAGCAGCATATGTTTAGTATTGTGTTTGTCAAGGTTTTTTAGCAGGCTTTGATTTTGTAGCGCGTTTAGAGGTCGAGGTTTGATATTTGATTTGATGGTCCTTCATGTACTCTTCGTTGTTAGTGATTTTGTTACGTTCATGACATATAGCATATGATGATATGTACTTGGATTCCCCTTCTTTATGGGTGATGTAAAATTGAGCTCTGATGCTACCTTTTTATTGACTTGTTGCTGTTTTTAAAACAATTTCAATACTCTAGTTATTTTAATTTTACAATCGCTCAGTCCGAACTGGTGGAATCCTCTTTGATAAGCTTGTTGGGGGTAGTACCAAATAAGTACTCTGCACTCAATTTTAGTTCAGTTTTAGTTGAGTGGCCTTTAAAAAATTTTGTTGATGATGATAAACCTAAGGCTTGTCTCTCAAGAACAACTGTAGTTGTTTTTTCCTTTTGTCGGGCTTGAGAGCTAATGCTTCCTTGGATGTCTGAAACATCATCTTTACAAACTCGTTTTTTTTCGAAAATCTTTGGATTTCAGTTTCTATTGGCTTTTACTGGTTTATCCCAATGTTTATTGATGATGATTAATTCATCTAATTGTATGAATTGAGTGTGGATGATGATAGCATCAGTCTTGTTTCTCAAGATCGTTCGCAGTTGCCGCCTAAGAGCTTTCGCCTTCTTCCAGGCTTGAGAGCCAATGCCGTTAAACGTGTCTGTGCATGAATATTGTGGTTGTCAAGTTTTTTCTATCATGCTATTATTATGTTTAGCTTGTTTGGAGTTTGAGGTTTGGTGCTTTTATGGTATGTATGTTGCTGAAAAGCATGGTGTTATTTCTTTATATGGTGATCAAGCTAAACATGATTTCTCACCTAAACATGATTCCCGCAGATTACTACTTTGTGTTTTCCTCATCTTGTTTAGTTTTATATATGGTGATCAAGCTTGTTATCTGTTCCTTACCTGTGTATATTTTATTGATTTAGATCTTGTGTAGTGGACTGAACATGTTAGTAAACTGTGCAGCTGTGCCTATCTACAATGCCACCAAGGAAATAAAGGTCTAAGAAGAGGAGCAGGTAGCGCTGTCACTGCTGTTAGTTTCTTAATACCTTTCTCTCTTCTCTTTTAAGTTGTAGGTTTTCTATGTAGAGAAGTAAAATATGGATTATCCTGCTAATGAATATAGGACTATGAATTCATCACCTTTGATTGGTGAATTTAATGAATATAAGAATATGGATTCTTCACCTCTGATTGTGAATCTGTTTTTGGTGCAGAATGAGTGGAGAGGTATTGGAGTGCATCACATCCATGGATGGGTTCACTATGCTATCTCACTGTCCTGAGCCCCATATTACGCTCTTTAAGAGGCCTCTCAACTTTCATTAAGGCAACAACAACAGTTACAATAAAACAAGAACCATGAGTAGACTGTGCGTGTATGTTTTTCTCCTTTATTTTGCAGGCAGCAAAGACTTTCTAATATCTAGTCTCCTGTTGTGGATTACTAATCTTTTATTAAGACTTCTCCCTGTTTGATCTGGTTGTTCTATTTCCTGGATATTAACTGAATTATCCAATTGCAATGCAGATTCCAAATGTTAATTTTGGTGCTTCCCAGTTTATTGATATCTTGGGGATGGATTTGCGAGTCTCCTCATTGATAATGGTGGCACGAAGGATGATTTACTAAACTTTTCTTAATACTGCCCCCTGTTTGATCTGGCTGTTCTATTTCCATAATATTAACTGAATTATCCAATTGCAGTGCAGATTTCACATGTTAATTGTGTTGCTTCCCAGTTTATTAACATCTATGGGGATGGATTTGGGAGTCTCCTCATTGATAATGGTGGCACCAATGATGATTTGAAGCCGCCCACTGAGAATGTAGTTTTCACCCAGGTTTGTTTTTTCCAATGTTAATATTCTTGATTCAATAAAAGCTTGTATTGTTGCTGAAAACTATGCAACTCAGTGAAGAATTTGCATTCTCTAAGTCTCTTTGTGTTTTACCAAAAGCTTGTTCTGCGATCCATTTTTGCAGAGGGAAACAACCTTGTATTTTCGGTTATGTAATAAAAGCTTTAATTGACCGAGTATATGGACCATTTCTACTTTGTTAGTTCTTATAATTGGCAATTGCTAGTCTGATAGCATGCAAGTTTAGGTTCAAGTGAGTGATATTTTAGGTTCAGATTTCTATTTTCTGTTCTTGAACTAATATACAAGTTTTTATGTCTCACCAAATGACAGGAGGATATTGCTTCCAAGACAAATAAATTTATTGATGTCCACAAAGAGGTATAGTCGTAGTATGAGCTTCTCAAGTTGAATTCTTGTAATTTGCATGTAAAAATTAACACGATATGGATTTTCTACTCAGGATATGAGTATTGGGATGGAGATGCTCTGGTAAAAATCGATATTCAGTACATGTTTAGTTACTTTACTTTCTTTAAATACATGGAGATTTTAACATTCATTCAACTCTTGATGCTGTCAGAAAACTACTCTAATGTGGATTGTGGCATATATGCAATCACAATGTATTGTCGAGGTATGTATCTTCACGCTTTTCTTCATTTTTTAACCTTTTAACCATGATACTACATCCTTTCAAAGAACTATAATCCGCAGATATGCATGACTGGTTGATTGTTGTTAGAGACAGATTCCGGGCCATAGTTTCTGTCGGTTTACGGCTACAGCTTTTGTCATGACACAAGTAAATTACTTCACAGTTAGAGCACGTTTTTCTATCTATTCTCATAAATATGATTCATTGGTGTTTCATATTATCAGTTGATGCATGATAGCATGTGGTTATTGTTATTATAAGCATTTTATCGAGTATTTTGACCTTCCCACATCAACCAACTGATGGCCAAACTTTAACATCACTTAGGAAGTTCACTTGGGTATTGAAAATGTCATGTACGTTGAAATCTATATAGTATTTCAGGGGTTTTCGGTGTGTGTTATTTTTCCTTGCTTTGCCCGCAATAGTTTAATTACTGAAAACTCTCTACCGGTTTCTAAACTCCTATTACGAAGCATAATATTCTAAAAATATTTCTTGCCTTGTCTGTGATAGTTCATATATTCTGTATTTGTGTTAGGCAGTCATTGAAAACCTGGCCACCTTAAATAGTTTGTTAGTTTACTTGTTTGTTGGTTTTATTGTGGTTGCTCAATTGTTGTAATGTTAAAAACTTATTTTCAAAGTGAAGGTACACCATTCTCAAGTATGGGTCAAGTTCATCATCATCGGGGAGTTTATCATTATGCGGTCCGAACTCATGATTTAAATCCTTTTATGTGTAAATTTGAACCCAATGAATTAATTAATCGTAAATGGAAAGATCATTCGAATGTATGAGTACATGTTTCACAGAATTTGACTGAATTTGATTTCATGTTTTCTTTTATTTTTTTGTTTAATCTCAACTGCTGGTGCATAATCAGGTTTTGACATTTGTTTATGAATTGGAAAATGATTTATTAAATTTTTTGTTTGTTTTTGTTTGCAGTTACTGGTGTGCTTCTTTACCAAGGCTGCCACACATGAAGATTGCTTCACAATTAGAGTAAGTCTTTCTATCTATTCCCAGAAATATGATTCATTGATGTTTCAGATTTTCAGCTGATGAATGATTATACTTTTTATTTAGGTTTCATTTTTTCTTTCGTTCTTTTATCTTTGTAGAAGATCACATTATTTATCTGTTTGTGATAGTAGAGACAGATCCAGTAATCCTGGATTATCTTTGTAAAGATGGTTTACTTTGAAGAAATGATTATACTTTTCATTTAGGTTTCATGTTTTCATTCAGATTGCACGTTTTCATGTTCTTTCAAAACCTTTTATGGTGTACGAAGTACAAACCTTATGATTCTTTCCACACAAAAGATTAGAATCACTGTGTTTATCATGTTCTTTTCATTCTTTTATTTATAAAAGCTAGCCATTGTCTATTCGTGATAGTATAAACAAATCGTCTCTATCAAAATTTAGAAGCAATGCAGATCAAGAATTGAGCTTTAATTGTAGATTTTAGTAGTACTTGTTTAATTAAACTCGAGTATGCACTCGAACTACTGTAAACTACATTCTAGATTGCGAACACCAGATCTTGGTCATGCAACCCATTAATATATGGTTGTTCCATTTCAAGCTTTGATAATGTGCATATGGTATGATTATTATTTTTATAAGCAGTTTAGTGAGTATTGTGATCTCCCCACATTAATCAGCTGATGGCGAACTTATTTTTGCAGTGCAGGTACACCGTATGCACATTAATCAGTTGAATGGATTTTTCTGTACAGGTACACCATTACACTGGTCAGAGCTACAGGTTATGGTCATATTGATGGATTCTTCATCATCATCGGAGTTTATAATTTTGTTGTTTAATCAATAGTAGTTTTTTATTTCATCGTTTTGTAATCAAATCCTAGAACTACATATTACACTGGTCAGAGCGACAGATTTTAATCCTTTGTGTAATTTGAAACCAATGAATCAATGAATGTTAAATTATTTGTGTGCAAGTTTAATTTGATTCTCATTTTTATTTTATTTGAATTTGGTTTTCATTTGAATTTTAATTTGAGTTTCATTTGATTCTCATTTGAATTTGGTTTTCATTTGATTATCATTTGAGTTTCATTTCTACTTGATTTCAGATTCAGTCAGGCCAGACAGCCAATCTGAATCTTTTTTTTATATTAAGATTTATATCTATGACTGATTGGAGACAATCATAAAATTTTGACTGTTAAAATCGGTCGTTGATATAAGATTTTCAACGACCCCCATAGACGCGTCATAGTTGAAAAAGACGCCCAAACAGCGACCCTTTCTTCGACCGACAAAGCAAGTCATAGATACGAGTTAAATGACTTGCTTTGTCGGTCGCGAAACTGCTGATTTCCACTAGTGTTCCCTTTTAGTGTCTCTTCTTACCTTGACTAATTTTTTCCCATACCAAACAAAGAGCATTAAATGCCACCCGTACTTTTTTTCTTGGAGCCTGAACTCACCTACTCAACAAGAGTGTGTAAGACAAATCAACAGCAGCAATTACTTAGCATTCAAGGGGTACACAGAGCATCTTTGTACTTGGATCATCAGATGTCACGGGCAATTTCTTGGAAGCCACCCTATCTTATTCCCCAAACCTCAACCTAGACAAATAACAAAACAACCTCTCTGGAGATCAAACATTCTTCAAAACCAAAGAAGTAGAAACTACAAACCCTCATTCACCAATTTCCTTTGGATATACACTAAATTTAAAACAAAACCTTTCAGCATTTTAATCATGTCCAACTGTGATGAGTCCTCATCAGTAGAGGAGATCACAGAAGCTCTCCAAGCCAGCCGGATTATGAATGACCCGCTGAGACCTGTTGTCATTCTAAACAATGATTCTCTCAAGCAAAAACCGCCTCAAGATGATAACTGGTGCGCAGTTGGCAAACTTCATAGTAATAACAATGTCAACTATCAAGAAGCCCAAGTCTATGCCAGAAAATATTGGAACTTAAAGAAAGATGTTATAGTCACTCCATTTCAAAAGAAGAAAAACTTCTTTCACTTCCGTTTCAATCATGCTACTGATATCCTGTCAGTGAATTATCCAAAACCTTGGTTGATTTATGATTCAATGCTTTCAATCATCCACTTACCCTTTGAAGGTGTTCACAAGATTAATGATGAAAACTTTGAGAAAGTCAGACTAAGCATCACAATGAAGAGAGTTCCAAATGACTACATTACTTTCACTGCTCTACATGGTATAGCAACACCTGCTGAAGATCTAATGCTATTCAAGAATCCATATGGTAGAGACTTCTATGAGAAAAATGTTGAAACTATGGTGGAAATCGAAGTTACAAAAATCCTTACCTATGGCTCTGACTGCTTGGTGGATGGAGTCAAAACTTGGATAGAATTCTCTTATTCTCTCCAACCTTTTAAGTTATATCAATTCTGCAGATCCTTAGATCACTCTAAGAACAGCTGCACCCCAAAAAGGAGAAATTCTAGCAGCCAAGTTGGCCTTATCTTCACCTCACTTGGTTAACCCTATCTTCAACTCACCCAGCCTCAATCTAAATACAAGCATCTCTCAAATCAATCCACTGCAAATCCATTTGCATCTCTATCTCAGCAGGAGGAGGATATGGCCCTTAACACTGAGAAGATTATGCAAGACAAAACCAAGTTTGTCCAACAACCTCAAGTTAAAACAATTCATCCAAATGCTATGAAACCTAGTAAAAAACAAATACCTAATGATCTTTCATAATAGCAGCACTGTGTTACTGCTAACAACAAATCAATTCAATTCCCTTATCATAGTATTGAAAACTACTCCTACAAACCCTTTCAATCCCGGCCCGCTTCTATTCATAGTTCTATAAGGGATGATGTTACTGATATGGATTACCCTCCGGGCTTTGGCCCTCATCCAAAGTATCAAAAATCTTTATCAATTCAAAAACCCAACCAACCTTCGAGACTGAGAAAATGGAGTAGAGCCAAAACCCATAAATCATCTTCAACTACCTTGACTCTCTCGAATGACAACCCTAATCAATCTAACATACAAAAATGAAAAGATGCTCAGAATCCAAACCCCTCTTAGAAAAAGCAGAAACAAGCCTTGATCTCTGTCTTAAACCCTAAAAGAGGATCTTTCACTAACCCTAATCTCCTAGAAGATATTCCGTTAACCTTTCATTGTGGATCCTCTGATAAACCTCCTCTTCCAATTGACAGCAAAAAACCCATTAAGTCTCAAAAGGCAAACAAGAATGCAAAAGGGAGGAGACTTGTAAGTGATTCTGGATTTAAATTGGTTGCATTTGGTGGCTCTTCGTCTGCAAAATGACTTGAAATCACTGAATGTCAGGTTAGTTTTGAAATCCCCAATAATTCTCCTTCAAATTACTTTCGTATACCTCCAATTTATCATATCTTCATATTTGTTTTTACCATTAGAACCAACAATTTTTTGAGTTTATCTTATCCTACAGTTTCTTATTTTTGGCAATTTGTTAAGATCATGTCCTGGAATTGCCAAGGTTTAGGCCCTCCCCATACTAGACAACAACTAAAAAAGCTAATCAATTTCCATGAACCAAATATTATATTTTTGTCTGAAACAAAACAACTTCATGCTTTTGTAGAAAATACTTTGCATTCCTCCATGTACTATAATCATATTTTTCATGATCCTATTGGTAATGCTGGTGGTCTTGTGATTGCTTGGGATACAAATGTTAGGATTAAGATTCTTTTTAAGGACGACAACCAAATAAACTGTAGTGTTTGGGATGAAAGGACCAAATACGATTGGATTTTAAATTGTATGTATGGTAGTCCTTACAAAGACCATAGAAAGGATGAGTCTTGGAACTTAGTTAAACATATGGGTATCATCATGAACCTTCCTTGGTTGATTCTAGGAGACTTTAATGTCCTCCTAACCCAAGAAGAAAAATGTGGTGGTAATCCCGCTAACTCTGCTGATATTAGAAAATTCTCCACCCTGTTCAACAACATTGGTCTAAAAGACATAGGCTTTATTGGGTTTCCCTTCACTTGGTCTAATCATCAAGATGGATAAAATCACATTGAAGAAAGATTAGATAGGGGTATGGCTATTGGCCCCTGGTTAGCTCAATTTCCTAATGCCAGTCTTAGACACCTAAACCATGGAGGCTCCGTCCATTGCTCTATTCTTCTGAATACTGACGTCCCCTGCCAGGATGGTCACAAACCTTTTAAGTTCTTTCAGAAAGAGCAAGCTTGTAGAGAAATCATTAATTCCTCCTAGGATACCACCTTCAATGGTTCTAAAGCCGTTGTTCTGGTGAACAAACTTGGTATTGTTAAAAAGGAGGTTAGCAAGTGGAATAGAGAAACTTTTGGCAGTATACAGAACAATCTTAATAGAATGAATAAACATCTTAATCAAATCTTGTCCAACCCTAGTATTAGTTTGAATGATAGAACTCTCTTAAATACAAAAATAGAAACCAAAAGCTCCATGACTATGAAGAGGAACTATGGAAGATAAAAGGTAGAGAAAATACTATTCTTTTAGGAGATAAAACTGCCCATTATTTTCGCCAAAATGCTATTATTAGACAAAGGAGAAATCGGATTATGGGTTTATATGATAACAATAATATCTGGGTAGAAGGTAGAAACAAGATAGCTAATTGCTTAAACATCTATTTTGAAAATCTCCTAACTACCTCTAAGCCAGTCATAAACTATGATATTGTCAACCTAGTTCCTCCTTCTATCACTGCCTCCCAGAATTTTAAACTCATGGAAACCCCTTCTGAAGAAGAAATCAGTGATGCTCTTTTCGGAATGCCCCCTAATTCCAGTCCTGGACCAGATGGGTTTCCTGCTTGTTTTTTTCAAAAAAACTAGCTTACTGTAAAAACTGATGTCATAGGTAATGTAAAAGCTTTCTTTCATAGCGGTCATATGCTATCTCAACTAAATCAGACCCACATTTCTTTAATTCCCAAAATCCTCCATCCTCAAGGTCCAGGTGATTAAAGGCCTATAAGTTTGTGCAACATTGTCTATAAGATAATATCCAAAGTTATTTCCAATCGGATAAAGCCTTTCCTGGACAGATTGATATCTCCATATCAATCTTCTTTTGTCAAACAAAGGCTTATCTCTGACAAAATTCTTGTTGCCCATGAGATAATCCATGCTTTTAGGAAGAAAAAGAAAAGCAAGTCCGACTTTATGGGTCTTAAAATAGACATGTCGAAAGCCTTTGATCGTGTGGAATGGGATTTCCACATTGCCATATTGAAAAAAATGGGCTTCTGTGAAGCTTGGTGTTCCCTTATCTACCAATGTATTAGTACCAGTCAGTCTTCCATCCTTGTTAATGGTGTTCCTTGCAACCTTTTCAAACCTTCGAGAGGTTTAAGACAAGGGGACCCCCTGTCCCCTTATCTCTTCATCTTATGCATGGAATCCTTCTCTAGGACCCTATCTAATTCCGAGCAAAGAGGTCTTATTACCGGCTTCAAGATTAATAAAAATTGTCCCTCTATTAGCCATCTCCTTTTTGCCGACGACTGTTTGATTTTCTCAAAAGCTAGTATAGTTAATAGTAGGAACCTCTTGACGGTTCTAGAGGATTATGGTAGTACCTCCGGTCAGATAATCAATTTTTTTAAAACTTGTATTTTCTTTAACCCTCATATCCAAAATAGTTTAGGTAGAGAAATTATAGACATTCTCAAAGTTAAAAAAATTAGATTGGATGATAAATACTTAGGAGCCCCCTTTTTTACCAATAAATCTAAAGTTAAATGCTTTGACAATCTAACTGAAAAAATGGACTATAGACTTAAGGGTTGGAAGAGTGAGTCCATGTCTCCTCCTGGCAGAGAGGTGATGGCCAAATCTTTGCTAGAGTCCCTTCTAATTTACACTATGTCCACTTTTATCCTACCTAAAACTATTATAGAAATAGTAACTAACACTATAAGAGATTTCTGGTGGGGAAAACTCGGGCCTAAGAAAGGGTTCTACATAAAAAATTGGAGAGGTCTTTGCAAGAGAAAAGAAAAAGGTGGAACTGGGCTCAAAAAGTTAGATCTGGTGAACCTTTCCCTTATTGCTAAAAATGGTTGGAGACTCTTTCATCAACCCAATACTATCTTCACTAAAACTATGAAAGGGAAGTACTTCCCTAATACTAATCCCTTCCATGCAACTTGCAATGATGGTTCATCATGGGCCTGGAAAGGAGTTCATAAAGGTTTAATGATTCTAAAAGATTATAGTATTTGGCAAATTGGCAATGGCACTTCGGTGCACATCTGGAAGGATAAGTGGATCCCTGACTTAGCTGGGAAACCTATAACTTTAGAGAGTATGGAAAGTATTACTAATCTTAAAATGGTGAATGAGTTAATGAAAGATACTGGTTGGAATATAGATGTTCTTAATAACCTTTTTGATTGGGAAATCGTTAATCAAATTCTTTCGATAACTCCTAATAAGGATAATGTTGACACCCTTAGATGGATTGACAATCCCCAAGGAAACTTTACTAGTAAGTCCCTCTATGATCTTCTGGACAAAAAGATCTCTCAACCCAATGATATGTTAGCTAGGAAAATATGGAATTTGAAAGTTATCCCTAGAATTCAGTTTTTTATCTGGAAGATGAAGAACAATATTCTTCCTTTCAGTGCTTATTTAGCCAGATATTCCTGTCATATTGATCCTATTTGTAATTTGTGCAAAGTGCATTTCGAAACTGGTGAACATTCGCTCATGCGATGCAATTTTTCCACAGCTGCGTGGGCTCATTGTGCCCTGAATCTAGATAATTCTAGCTCGAACTTTGACAATTTATCTGATTGGTGCTCTAGCTGGTTCTCTAGAGACAACAATAGGACCCAATGGGGATCTTGGGCTGATCTTTGTGCCACCATATGCTGGTTTATTTGGAAAGCCAGATGTGACAAGGCTTTCCAAAACATTACTCCTTGCCCTAGGCAAACTGGGAATCTTATTCTAAGCCACTTATCTTCTACCATGATCCCACCTCAAATAAATAGGAACAGTTTCACTATTAGAAAGCCTGAATCTATTGATCAGAACCATACATGGAGAATTTCCTTTTCTTTTATATCTTCCTTTGATAACTTTACAGGTCTAACGGGTCTTGGTGTATGCATTCTAGGACCAAAAGGAGAAACTATTGGCAGGAGGACTAGAGGAACCAGAGTCCATGGAAGGGAGGAAGGCGACTGCGCTGCATCTCAAGATGCACTAGACTGGGCCTGTCAACTCCACTGCAATTCTTTCACTCTCCTAGGAAGCAATCACACATTATTAAAGCTCTACAAGGTGAAGTCAGAAAAACCAGTTGGAAGACCAATGACAGGATGGATAAGCTTATTTTGTGTATCAAAAACTTTGATATAGTTACTTGTAAAACTTTTAAAAATGGCTCTTTGCCTGATCTCCTTGGACTAGCTAAAATAGGAGAAAAATATTTAACTCCTCAACTGTGGGAGGCTCCCTCACTTTCTGAATTCTGTTAGTTTTTCCATTTTCCTTATTTATAAAAAAAAAAAAAAAAAAATTATATCGAGTAACTGTTTGGTATGAATTACATGGAGCATATATATACAAGAACTTGAACGAGTCGATGAATGAAAAGAAAACTCAATTGAAAAAGAAAACAAAAATGAAATAACATCAGCCAAGAAGAAAATGAAAATCAAGCCACGGCATGGTGGGATTAACTGGTGGGCTGAAATGAATTATTGATATGATTAACAACAACAAGATAAACTATTAAAAGAATCAAACTCATGATCGACAAGTTTGGTCAACACGCTATAATTGTGTTTTTATATAGGCAAGGATTTAATCATGGATGATACAGATATCGTAACAAGCACAGTATATCTTATGATTTGCATCTTCGTTCATCTGGGCACAAGCTATCCCTTCAGACGTGCACCAATCCATACAGTCCCCACGGATATCATCTGTAGGCGAATACCTACCACGCATGAAATTACCGGCACAAGAAAAACGACTACTTTGAATATCTTCAGCAACATTATAACAAGTCTTCTCAGTAATAATTCCCCAACCATCCGCAATATTCCTGCAGGTTTGATCACAAAATAAGGTTAGTTTGAATATAATAAAATCATAGACACAACAAGATAGTATAATTAAGGGGTTGAAAAAAAAGAAGATACAATTAAGGTGGTAATGGAACAAATAAATCTAGGCATCTAGCTAATGTAGAGGATCAAAAGACTAAAACTAATCAAATGTTTACAACAAAAATAAAATAAAATAGAAAGTAAAGTGATATTACATGGATTGGAAAGCAATTAAGGTGGTTAAGAAGACGACACCAATGAGAGAACGTGGAGCTTTTGGGTGCCATCAATTGTTACACAAAAGCTAGCAATTTGATTTGTGAGATAGATAATCAACCGTCCAATTAACTCTCTTTTTATAGTGTCGCTAACCACATTAATTAATCATTATTCTCCTTTAAATTCTCATTTCTCAGCTAGCTGGTTAGTTGTAGGCAATAGTTGTATACGTGCCGTAAAAGTAGACCAGACCATGTAAAAACCACATAAACACATCACACATGAGGTGATAATCCCAACCACTTGAGAATAATAGGGGATGGTACAATTGTGAGTATGCGGTTTTCTTGTAGTCTACTTTGACATTTTAACAAACTTTTTGAATTGCCGGAAGGTTCGGCCTACTTCCATATATCTATTCTTATAATCTATTAATTCAGAAAGAGAAATTTATTCTTATGATTCTGGAAATTATAGGTCTTACTCTTTTGGCCCCAGGATTATTTAATAAAATTTGCAAATTATTCTAGTGACCCTGGAATATTATAACGGGTGTGTATATTGTATGCACATAAAAATCAATGTGTATATTTCCTTCACACTATAAAATATGAAGAAAATTTAAAAAATTATTTACAAAAATCAGTGTGATTATTTTCTGCACATAAAATCAGTGTGCATATTGTCTGCACACTATAAAATATGAAAAAAAAAAATTAAAAATTACTTAAAGAAAAAAAAAATTATATGAAATGAAAATTTGATAGTTGTATTTACGCTCGTTGTGTAGATCTTTCAAAAAGCTTTCCAAATATATAAAATTTGTCGAACTCTTACGTATGATTCGTGAGACATGTTATGTTTAAGTTGGCATGGCGATTATATCCTTAAAAAATATAGTTTATCATTTGATAATATCATCAAACATCTTTATCCAAATGACCCTCTTTTTTTTTTGAGGGTCATTTCAATAAAATGGGTTAATTTTTTTAAAATTTAGTTTTAAGCCAAAGACCATTTCAATAAGAGAAAGTGAAGAGAGGGTCAAACACTTAATTCCTACCTTCAGAAACTCTTAATAAACCGCCGAAAAAAATAGTGTCAAACTACCCATTCACATTTATTAAAATTGTGGGGCCTAAAAATGAGCCCCTGCTAATCCCCAAGGATAGGTCCAGCAAACATGTGAGTGCGACTGCTTTCTCTTAGTTTATTTGAATGGTTCGTTTAGAACCTCTGATATTATTTGAACGGTTCGTTTAGTCTCATCTAAATGTCAACACTACTAGAAGGAAAAATTAAAATTAAATGAATTATGAGTAAGAGAGCTAGACGTGGAATGTTATGGATAAATTATACTCTAATTAACAGAATGATTAGTAAACTAGCTCAATGGCGAACACAAGGAGAAGCTGAAGCACGGTTGCATTACATTCATCAACAGATTGATTAACACACATAGTTATTTTCTTCCTTATTGTCCATGCAACAACCAAGATCGAAGCAACAGTCGAACGACTCGAGCCAAACTCTTCTGGAATACAATAACAACAAGTACAAGACTTTGATAGGTTTTTATAAAAACACGTTATATTACTGTGACATAATTAAGCAAGGATATTGAAACCAAAAGATCGATCAAACGGAGTATGCATCTTTGAGGAAGAGAAGAATCATGATATGTTCATGGACACCCTTGGTAACAAGAACAGTAATTCTTACTGTTTTCATCTTGGTTCATCTGGGCACAATTTACTCCATAACTTTTATGAAATCCCAAACACCAACCTATACAATCCGGTTGGATATCATCATCTGTAGGCGGATACTGTTAGAGTATATGATTGGTAATAATAAATTATATGGAAAGTTTTAGTATTTAGGGTTATATTTAGTATTTGATATATTTAGTATGAATTGATTCACAAGCATTATTCTTGCATGCTAAGTTACGGTATCACTATATATACCCTATGGGTTCTCAATGTAAAATATATCATTCAATAATAAAATTCTCTTTTATCTTTATATCTTCTAGTTCTGACTTGGTATCAGCGGGTTCGATCCGGACCTGTTGCCCACCTCGTTTTCTTTTCTAATCGGCGGCGGTAGTCTCCAATGCTACCGTCCGCCGGATCTTTCCTCCGCTGCAATATGATTAGTTTTTCTTCAAAAAAAAGAAAAAAGAAAAAAGACGTATGTTGGTTTTCTAGTAAACCCTTATTTTCTCACCACTACCGCCTATCTCTACATCCAACACATCTCGTCCTCCTCCACACCTATCACGTCTTCTGTTTCTAATCTTCCCACATATTTTAATCTTTCTAGTTTACCCTTATTTTCTCACCACTACCACCTCTCTTCCATTCTTTTTCTTCTTTCTCCACGTTTAGTACCCCCACTCCTCTTATCAATAATTGATCCCATCTATCAACTTTTCTATTCTTTTACCTTACCGTAAAACAGTAAACCAAACCAAGACTTCCACTCATTAATTAATTCTTCGACCAATTTTTCTTCCTCATTCTTTCCACTCCAATTTTGTCCAATACTCCTCCTTTAGGTTTTCTCTGGTCTACTTTTTTTTTCCCCTTACACTTTGAAAAAGTCAACCAAATCCACATCCCGTCAAAACCCCACTTTCCAAGCCCCCGAGCCCAACAACCACTTAATCCTAACCAACACCCATCATATCCATTCTTCGTCAACTTTTCTAATCCCAATTTTTCAAGGCATTATCTCTTTTCTCTTATCGATGGTTCGTATATGCTCCATCAATGGTTCTGTTATTTTCGCTACTTTGGCGGTTCTCCTAATCGGTATTCTTTTTAATGGCGACGCGCTTCTTCTTATACTTTTCGGGCGTTTATTGGCACCGCACTTCATCAACAACTTTCAAGGCCAATCTCATGTGATTTGCAATCCCCATGAGATTGAGGGAGGGTGTTAGAGTATATGATTGGTAATAATAAATTATATGGAAAGTTTTAGTATTTAGGGTTATATTTAGTATTTGATATATTTAGTATGAATTGATTTACAAGCATTATTCTTGCATGCCAAGTTACGGTATCACTATATATACCCTATGGGTTCTCAATGTAAAATATATCATTCAATAATAAAATTCTCTTTTATCTTTATATCTTCTAGTTCTGACTGATACCTCCAACGCATGAGGTCTCCACTACAAGATGTTCCACTGTCAATCATGTTTATAATAAGCATGGTGATCTTCAATGAATAGTATTAAACAAGCATGGTAATTAGCATTCACATTCCTTCATGTGATTCACAAATTAAATTAGTACAAATATGTAATCAAATTTGCAAAAATAGGAAAATTATTTATAGAAAAGAAAAGAAAAAAGTGATATACTTACATGGATTGGAGAACCATTGAAGTAAATAATGTTAGAAAAAACTATGTTTTGTTTTGCTCAAAAAATGCATGGACCATGTTTTGATCCCAAGACCTATTGCTCCCTAGATGTTTTTTCATGTGAATGAATAAAACATTAGTCCCATATAGACTAAAACACTTAGAGTTTTAGACTTAAATACCATGGGTTTAGCCTTAAGGGCATGGCCCTTTGGGTCTTTAGACCTTTGTGTATGGGGAAAGCCCTAGACTATGGAAAGGTTGCCTAAACCTTATTGCATTTCTTATTGCCTTTCCCGTTCGCGCGGTGCTTCGCACAGAAGCACGCACGCTCGCTCGGCTCGGGCGCAGGCGAGGGCGTGGGTGTGGGTTTACCCGACCCTATCTTTTTGCTGAAATGTTTTCCACACGTTTCTCCCACACATGTAAAGAATTTTATTCTTTGCCTTCTCGGTTTTGGATTTCCGACAGCCTCGAGAAGCATCTTCATCCACGCGTGTCACACGGTGCATTTGACACATGTGCCTCGAAGAGAATCTAAAAAATTTGAACGCGTGTACACTGTGCTTTTCACTTCTGCTTTTACCTTAACTTTTGTAACGTTCGAGACGCGGGTTTTACGGATCTTGTCTTGCATTGGATTCTTATCCGAACGTTCAGTTTTTTCACCTATAAATACGAGAGAAGAATTTCATTTTTAACTTATACCTTTCAGAACTCTTGTCTTCCAAATTCTTCTTCTACTCTTATTCTTTCAGAAACAATTTTATAAGTTTACAGAAACATAAAATCAAGTTCTTATCTGAAACAAGTTGTAGTTTACAGAAACATAATTTTGTATAACTACTTCTTTGTTTACAGAAATTTTGTTTACTTAATATTAGTTCACGAAACTTTGTTTACGAAACATAAATTAGTTTTTACATTTCTCAGAAACTGGTTGTTGTTTCGTTTTATGTTTTTGTTTTTCATTTTTGCTGCCAAGTTCTAAGGGTTCTCTCTGTGTATGCTACACATAGAGGAGAACTAACAGTAGTTGTATCCTGGAGGTAATTTGTTAATTGCTATAGCATCTCGTAGGAGTAGCAGCAATATTACCTTTAGCTCAGCGTATCTCATACGTGCCTCTACTAAGTTTTTGATACTATCATCAGTGCATCTCCGGTATAACAATAACACAACAATGAGTGTTAAGTATTTTTCTCATGTTTTTTGAGTTGTTTGTTACTATTATCAGTGTAATCTAAGTATTATTTCTCAGTTGCATACGCTTATTGTAATTTAGTTCCAACAATCTAAAGGTAATATTTGCCTTATTGTAATATTGTAAGATTGTGATATTGTAATTGCTGTAAGAACATGGGAAAAAATACCGTAGAAAGACCACCAAAGTTCAGTGGTAAGGACTTTAAGAGATGGCAGTCTAAAATGTTATTCTTCCTAAACGACCAAAGGTTAGATGGACTTGCTTTAAATAGACCCTCCAGAAGACTTCATCACCGTGGTAATGAAGATAAACTGGAAAGGTGGAATAAGAAGAATTACTCGTGCAAGAATCATATTCTTAACTGTCTTGATGACTCTTTGTACGACTTCTATAATGCAAAAGAAAATTTTAATGCTTTTGACTTATGGGAAGCTCTTGAAGAAAAATATCATGTTGAAGCTGCTGGTAGTAAGAAGTTCTTGATGGCTAAGTTCTTGGAATACAACATGACTGACGAAAAGCCCGTGGTAGAACAGTTCGTCGAACTTCAACTCCTCATCAGCGAGATTCTTACTAAAGGCATGACTTTTGATGAAGCTCTACAAGTATCGGCTGTGATTGAAAAGCTTCCACCCTCATGGAGCGAATACAAGAGGAGGTCATGACACAAGACTCGTGAAATCACCATGGTGGATCTTGGAAAAAGATCCAGGTTGAGGAGCTCATGTGTAGCAAGGACAAGAGCATGATGTTTGAGCAAAAACATGTCCAACAAAGCACATGTTCTGATGATAAAGCTGCTTCAAAGAAAAGTCCTGGAGAATCCAAAGAAAATGGGTAATAGACGTAACAGACGTCGAAAACCCAGAGGTAACAATTTTAAGCCTAGGGGTGGTGTCACTAAGCACACCATCAAAGGCGACTGTTTTAATTGTGGTAAACCTGGACATATGGCTAAAGACTGTAAGGCCCCTAAAAGAACAAATATGATCCAAAACAGAAAAATAAGGCAAACATAGTAGATGATTCTGGATATTTCACTGGCATGGTGTCTGAAGTCGACCTTGTCTCTAGTGTGACTGATGTGAGAGACTGGTGGCTTGATTCTGGAGCCACCAAGCATGTCTGTAAATTCAGAAATGCTTTCTCCTCCTATGTCATAGTAGGAGATGATGAGAAATTGTTCATGGGAAACTCTTCCACCGCGAAAGTGGTGGGGAAAGGCAAGGTCGAACTGAAGCTAACTTCAGGAAAAACTCTCGCATTGAATGACGTATTTTACGTCCCAGACATATGTAAAAACCTTATCTCAAAAACCATCTTACTAGGAAAAGGTTTTAAGATTGTTGCTGAATCTAATACTGTTGTTATTTCTAAGCATGGTGAATTCGTAGGAAAAGGTTATGTTACCGATAACATGCTTAAGATTAGTGTATCTGATTTGAAATTGAATGTTAATGCATCTTCTTCTGCTTATGTTTGTGACTCTTCACATGTTTGGCATGATAGACTTGGACATGTTAATCTCAAATCTCTAGAAAGACTTGCTAATTTAGGTTGCATACCAAAAATAAACTTTGATAAAAATCAAAGATGTGAAATC
Source organism: Papaver bracteatum (assembly GCA_023529315.1). Taxonomy (NCBI): domain Eukaryota; kingdom Viridiplantae; phylum Streptophyta; class Magnoliopsida; order Ranunculales; family Papaveraceae; genus Papaver; species Papaver bracteatum. The sequence continues at coordinate 240,107 of JAJJWX010002250.1, read as the reverse complement.
TGTGTTGAATCTAAATATACAAGAAAACCGTTTAATAAAAGGATTGAACGTAAAACAGTTCCTTTGGAACTAACTAATACACTCGGATTTAGGAGATTTGAAATCAACACCAACAAGAGGTGGTAAAAAATGGTACATCACTTTTATAGATGATTACTCACGCTATTGTCAGGTTCATCTTCTCAGAAGTAAAGATGAAGCCTTAGAGGCCTTCAAATTTTATAAAATTGAAGTAGAAAACCAAAAAGGAGTTAAAATTAAAACTCTTAGGTCAGACCGTGGCGGTGAGTATGTGATACCCATAGGTGAGTTTTGTAAACATAATGGAATCATTCATGAAACAACTGCACCATATTCACCAGAATCGAATGGTGTAGCTGAAAGAAAAAATAGAACACTCATAGATATGGTAAATGCTATGTTGACAAGTTCAGGGTTATCTTCGAACTTGTGGGGGGAAGCTATCCTCTCTTCTTTCTATATTTTGAACCGAGTTCCATTTAAAAAATCTGATAAAACTCCTTATGATTTGTGAAATGGTAAACAACCTTCCTATGCATACAAGTGTGGGGGTGTTTGGCCAAGGTGGCCATTCCTCTTCCCAAGAAAACTAAAATAGGACCTAAAACAGTCGATTGTGTTTTCTTAGGGTATCCTGAGCATACAATTACATACAGGTTCATGGTCATCAGTTCTGACCATAATAACATTGGTCAGAACACCATATTGGAATCTAGAGATGCTGTGTTTTATGAACACATATTTCCTTTAAGGTCTGGACCTCGGAAAAGGGTCCATGATGACCTCCCGGATGTTCCATCGACTAGTAAAACTCCAACTTTGGAGTATGAGACTGAACCAAGAAGAAGTAAGAGGGTTAGAACTGAAACAAGTTTTGGCCCAGATTTTTTGACTCTTACGGTAGAGTCTGAACCCCAAACCTACAAGGAAGCTATGACTTCTCCAGAAGCTCCTTTATGGGAAGAAGATTCATTAAATGAATGGGAGTCCATTCAAAAAACGAAACTTGGGAGCTTGTAGACTTGCCTCCTGGAAGTAAATCCATAGGTTGCAAATGGGTGTTCAAAAGGAAACTTAGAACAGATGGAACTATAGATAAATATAAAGCTAGGTTGGTAGCTAAAGGCTATAGACAACAGGAAGGATTAGATTTCTTCGATACTTATTCACCAGTCTCTAGAATCACCTCGATTAGGATGTTGATTTCTATAGCTTCAATTTATGATTTGCATATACATCAGATGGATGTTAAAACTGCATTTTTATATGGTGATTTGAATGAAGAAATTTATATGGACCAACCTGAAGGCTTTATTGTAAAAGGTTGTGAAAACAAAGTTTGCAAGTTGAACAAATCTCTGTACGGTTTAAAACAAGCACCTAAACAGTGGAATGAAAAATTTGATCATGTTATGATAACTAATGGCTTCAAGGTTAATGAATCTGATAAATGTGTTTACATTAAATCTGTGAATGATTCACATGTTATTGTATGCCTATATGTTGATTATATGCTCATATTAGGCAGTAACTTTGATATTATTAATACCATTAAAAGCATGCTTAGAGATAATTTTGACATGAAAGACTTAGGCCCTACTGATGTAATCTTAGGGATGAAAATCAGAAAGATGTCTGATGGATATAGTCTTAGTCAATCTCATTATGGTGAAACCGTACTAAAGAGATTTAATTATGAAAATGCTAAACCTGCATCTACTAATTTTGATCCCACTTGTAAATTGAAAAAGAACAAGGGTAAGGGTATTGATCAACTTGAGTATTCTCGCATTATTGGTAGTCTTATGTATTTGATGAACTGTACAAGACCTGATATTGCTTACTCTGTGAGTAGATTAAGAAGGTATACTTGCAACCCAGGGCAGGATCACTGGAATGCTCTCTTCAGAGTTTTACGTTACCTGAGAGGGACCTGAAACTATTGCTTAAGTTTTGGGAAGTATCCTGCTGTACTGGAAGGGTATTGTGATGCCAACTGGATATCATACTCAGAAGAGTGCAAGTCTACTAGTGGGTACATCTTCTTACTTGGAGGTGCGTCTGTCTCATGGAAGTCTACCAAACAGACATGTATAGCTAAATCCACTATGGAGTCTGAATTTATATCCTTGGAAAAAGATGGAGAGGAAGCTGAATGGATACGATGTTTCCTGGGAGGAATTCCACTCTGGCCCAAGCCTGTGTCTTCAATCGCAATCCACTGTGACAGTAAAGATGCTCTTGGTTGCGCAAAGAACAATGTATACAATGGGAAGTCTATACATATACGAAGAAGACACAAGACGGTGAAACAACTACTCTCTACTGGTATTATCTCGATAGACTTTGTAAAATCCAAAGATAATCTTGCAGATCCTTTGAAGAAAGGCTTAACCAGAGAGAAAGTTAAATTTACATCGAGGGGGATGGGACTTAATCTCATTGAATAAATCACCATGAAGGATACTCAACCTTGTGATTGGATTTCCAAGATCAAGGTTCAATGAGACAACTAATTTATGGTGATATTGGGAAAGCACTATCTTTGTCCCTCCCTATGGTGTAATCGTGCGATAGTGCTGCCTGCAGAAATAAAGGATGATCTTTTGCGATCTTAATGGGTACCATGGCTTTGATTAAAGCGGGGTGTGGCAGGACACTCTTTATGGACTCACCTTTGTGGATGTTGGAAGTGGGGCCGCTTCCTATGAGAATTTGAGATGATTCTCTAGAGACATTCATTAAGTCCGGGATTTTAGCCCATGGCCAAAATGGGCACAACCGCAAGAGCTTGGCAGCTATTTTCATCGGTTGAGGCATCAAGTGTGGCTGTTATTTCTGAATTGCATTCATTGTTGGCGGTTCAAGACATTGCGTTCACCGTATCAACAAGCAGTTCAGGTAACCTCTCACTAAGTTAAGGTTCAATCTTTGGGACACCTTAGCCTATATTGTTGCCTTATGTTTTCTCGTGTTTTATCGACATGTTTTATTATTCATGTGGGGGATTATTAGAAAAAACTATGTTTTGTTTTGCTCAAAAAATGCATGGACCATGTTTTGATCCCAAGACCTATTGCTCCCTAGATGTTTTTTCATGTGAATGAATAAAACATTAGTCCCATATAGACTAAAACACTTAGAGTTTTAGACTTAAATACCATGGGTTTAGCCTTAAGGGCATGGCCCTTTGGGTCTTTAGACCTTTGTGTATGGGGAAAGCCCTAGACTATGGCAAGGTTTCCTAAACCTTATTGCATTTCTTATTGCCTTTCCCGTTCACGCGGTGCTTCGCACAGAAGCACGCACGCTCGCTCGGATCGGCTCGGCTCGGCTCGGGCTCGGGCGCGGGCGCGGGCGAGGGCGAGGGAGTGGGCGTGGGCGTGGGCGTGGGAGTGGGTGTGGGTGTGGGTTTGGGTGTGGTTTTACCCGACCCTATCTTTTTGCTGAAATGTTTTCCACACGTTTCTCCCACACATGTAAAGAATTTTATTCTTTGCCTTCTCGGTTTTGGATTTCCGACAGCCTCGAGAAACATCTTCATTCACGCATGTCACACGGTGCATTTGACACCTGTGCCTCGAAGAGAATCTAAAATTTTTGAACGCGTGTACACTGTGCTTTTCACTTCTGCTTTTACCTTAACTTTTGTAACGTTCGAGACGCGGGTCTTACGGATCTTGTCGTTCATTGGATTCTTATCCGAACGTTCAGTTTTTTCACCTATAAATACAAGAGAAGAATTTCATTTTTAACTTATACCTTTCAGAACTCTTGTCTTCTGAAATTCTTCTTCTACTCTTATTCTTTCAGAAACAATTTTATAAGTTACAGAAACATAAAATCAAGTTCTTATCTGAAACAAGTTGTAGATTACAGAAACATAATTTTGTATAACTAATTCTTTGTTTACAGAAATTTTGTTTACTTAATATTAGTTCACAGAAACTTTGTTTACAGAAACATAAATTAGTTTTTACATTTCTCAGAAACTGGTTGTTGTTTCGTTTTATGTTTTTGTTTTTCATTTTTGCTGCCAAGTTCTAAGGGTTCTCTTTGTGTATGCTACACATAGAGGAGAACTAACAGTAGTTTTATCCTGGAGGTAATTTGTTAATTGCTATAGCATCTCAGAGGAGTAGCAGGCAATATTACCTTTAGCTCCGCGTATCTCATACGTGCCTCTACTGAGTTTTTGATACTATCATAAGTGCATCTCCGGTATAACAATAACACAGCAGTGAGTGTTAAGTATTTTTCTCATGTTTTTTTGAGTTGTTTGTTACTATTATCAGTGTAATCTAAGTATTATTTCTCAGTTGCATACGCTTATTGTAATTTAGTTCCAACAAATAAAAGCAAACCAACCAGAGAAAGAGTAGTTTTAATAGCCATGAATGAAAGATTAAGAATATTTTGTGAAGAATTTGAAGGTTAACAATCATCTAAAACCTCTTTTTGTAGTAAGTTAACTACATTATTAATCTTTATTAGTAAATTAAGAAGGCTCGACATTCTTTCGTGAAGCTTAATTTGATTAATATATAACATAGACAAAAGGGATCTTATATGGATAAAATATACTTTCAAATATGATCGTCAACAACAGGTTTCGTAGAACAAGCTAGAATTAACCCAAGAATTAATTTTAGTTGATCAGTGATCAAACACGTATCGTAACAAGTATTAATATTAAAACACATGGATGGCTTATAGAATGGATGGCTTTTAGAATGGCCATTATTTTCTTCCTCCTTTATTTCTTCTTCCTCCCCTTTTTGACAACTTCCCTTATTATTTTCTTCCTTTCCTTTTTGACAACATGTCTTTTGTAATCTATATATATAGGTCACCTTGTAAAGAATTAGATACATCAATACACAAATTATGAAGTGAAAACCTTAAGTTTTTTGTCATGGTATCCAAAATCCTAGTGTCCAAAATCCTAGTATCCAAAATCCTTTATGTTATCGTTCAATATGTCGCGTGAAGATTATCAACCTATGCCGTCCATTCTTGCAGAACCTGTATTAGAAAGAAGCCATGAATCATCAACATCTACATCAAATAATCCTGCTGATATTCAAGAGATGCTCAAACAAGCCCTTCCAATTGGTAATAATAATTCTTAAGCAGCCTCTGCTTTCTCAGTTCCCACAGGTACCTTTTCAAATGGTTGGTTTCTTGATTCAGGTGCTTCTAACCATATGACATTCAATTCTAATGTATTTGAAAGCAAGCATCCTATTGTTACACCTAAAATCCAAACTGCAGATGGATCAGAAATAGCTGCTAGTCATATTGGACATGTTAAAGTCTCAGATAAAATACGTATATTTGATGTGTTACTTGTTCCAAAGATCAAGATGAATCTTATATCAATTTTGCAACTGAGTAATCAGGGTTTTAACATTTATTTCTTCTCCTTTGGTTGTGTAATACAGGATCCCAGGACAGAGAAGCTTGTTGGGATAGGTCGTAGAGTTGGCAGACTATATCTCCTTGAAACTCTCATTGTTCCTCAACAATCAAAGAATGAACTTACTGCTGCAGTTGCAGACTCCCTTCCTTCTACTGTGTCTCCGTTTATGTCTTGGAATTCAAATATAGGACATGTCTCTTTTTCACGTCTTACATATATGATCAATAAAGGACTATTTGGAACAACTCAAGTTGATAAATAACCTTATTGCATTTCCTATAAGTTAGGTAAACAACCTGCGCTTCCTTTTAATAATAGTGTTACTCATTCAGTTGAACCTTTTGATCTTATTCATTCAGATGTGTGGGGAAAGTCTCCCATTGCCTCTAAGGGAGGGGATTTATATTATGTTATCTTCATTGATGATTTCTCTCGTTTTACATGGCTATACCTTTTCAGTTCCAGATCAGAATTTTTGAAAATATACATAGATTTCTCTAGAATGGTCAAAACTCAATTTAGAAAATCCATTAAAACTTTTCGTGCTGATCAAGGAGGTGAATACATATCAACTCCTTTCAAAGAATTTCTCAAAATAGAAGGTACTCTTCTTCAGTTATCTTGTACAGAAACTCCAGAACAAAATGGTATAGCAGAAAGAAAACATCTTCACATCATAGAGACAGCTAGAACCCAACTTCTTTCAGCATCAGTTCCCTCTAATTTTTGGGGTGAGTCAGTCCATACTGCAGTTTACACAATAAATCGCATTCCATCTATAGTCACAGGAGGAATATCACCTTATGAACGTCTCTATAATAAGAAACCTAATTATTCCGAGCTTCGTGTCTTTGGTTCAACTTGTTTTGTTCTTCTCACAGAACGAGAACGAAACAAACTCAGAAAAAAGAATACTATCTGTGTGTTTTTAGGCTATGGTATTGAACAAAAAGGTTATCGTTGTTACGATCCAGAGAGTCGACGCTTACGTGTTTCTCGTCATGTTACATTTTGGGAAAATATACCTTTTTGGTCTCTTCCTAGTAGCAAGTCTTCTACTCTAGAACAATTTATGTATCTAGATCCTTTTGAGGATGTATCTCTACCCAACTCTCAGCCTACAATTATTCCATCCACCACCACAGAAGTCACTCCTCTTGAAAATTTCGAAACTCCACATGACCACTCTATGGACAATCCTGACATTGCTTCTCCAGAAGGGGATCTTGTACCTGAAAATGATGTTTTGCCTCCACGAACTCGTCGACCACCAGCCAGGTTTGCAGATTATCATTTTTCTTTGTCATCCATTTTATCTATGCATGAACCAAAATCATACAGGGAAGCATCTTTAAGTCCAGTCTGGCAAACATCTATGGGGGAACAACTCACAACACACAAGGACGCTGGTACATGGGATATGGTTGACTTACCACCAGGGAAAACAGTTATTGGAAGTAGATGGGTTTACAAGATCAAAACAAATTCAAAAGGAAAGATAAATCATTACAAATCTCGTTTGGTTGCTCAAGGATATACCCAAGAATATGGTATATACTATGAAGAAACATATACTCTTGTTGCTCGTATGACTACGGTACATACTCTTCTTGCTGTTGCTGCTGCTCATAATTGGAATATGCATCAAATGGATGTCAAAAATGCCTTCCTTAATGGAGAACTTCGAGAAGAAGTGTATATGAGACCACCACCAGGAATGGTTCATTCTCCAAATCAAGTATGTAAGCTTCGTAAAGCCTTGTATGGACTTAAACAAGCACCAAGAGCTTGGTTTGAGAAGTTTTCTAATGATATCCTTCAGTATGGGTTCAATCAAAGTGCTTATGATTCAAAAATGTTTACTCGATCAACTAAGAAGGGCATGGTTATTCTTCTCTTGTATGTTGATGATATGGTTATCACAGGTGATGATCTAGAAGGAATTACTTCTCTTAAACTTCACCTTAGTTCATGTTTTGAAATGAAAGACTTAGGTCTTTTAAGGTATTTTCTTGGTATCGAGGTCGATAAGTCATCTGATAGTTATTTCATGTCACAAGTAAAGTACTCCTCCGAAATTCTTCAACGCGCTGGGTTAACAGATAGTAAAACTGCAGATACACCTCTTGAACTAAATGTGAAGCTTAATCCCTTCAAAGAAAAAGTTTTATCCAACCATACATTATATCGTCAGCTTGTGGGAAGTCTAAATTACTTGACTATCATAAGACCAGACATCAGCCATGCAGTTCATGTAGTTAGTCAGTTTATGTCAGCTCCAAGGTCCACACATTATGCTGCAGTACTTCGGATATTACGTTATATCAAAGGCACCTTGTATCAAGGTATAAAGTTCTCATCTACTTATGATCTTTGTCTTCATGCATATTTAGATTCATATTGGGCTGGTGACATCACAGATAGACGCTCAACCAAAGGATATTGTGTTTTTCTAGGAAACTCTTTGATCTCTTGGCGTAGTAAGAAACAAAGTGTAGTTTCTCGGTCTAGTGCTGAGGCCTAGTATCGAGCTCTTTCTCATACAACTTCTGAGATTGTTTGGTTACGATGGCTCCTTGAAGATATGGGAGTTCATTTATCAGAACCTACTCCATTGTGTTGTGACAATAAGGATGCTATTCACATTGCCCATAATGACGTGTTTCATGAACGTACGAAACATATTGAGATCGATTGTCACTTTGTATGACATCACTTCAAGGAACATACTATTGTTTTACCTTTTGTTCGCTCGGAATTGCAACTCGCTGATTTATTCACCAAAACACTGACTTCAGCTCGTCTGAGTTTCTTGGTTTCCAAACTAAACATGTGTGTTGCACCATCTTGAGTTTGAGGGAGGGTATTAATGTTAAACACATGGATGGCTTCAAGAATGGATGGCTTCTAGAATGGCCATTATTTTCTTCCTCCCTTATTTCTTCTTCCTCCCCTTTTTGACAACTTCCCTTATTATTTTCTTCCTTTCCTTTTTGACAACATGTCTTTTGTAATCTATATATATAGGTCACCTTGTAAAGAATTAGATACATCAATACACAAATTATGAATTGAAAACCTTAAGTTTTTTGTCAACAAGCACAGTAGATCTTTTTTTTTTCGTCCGAGTTCATCCTGGCACAATCTACGATTTTTTCCCCTTCTTCACTCATTGACGCACCCCTTAGTAGATCTAATTACGTACCACTAAGAATATACTAAAAAAAGGTTTGTGAAGAATGATCGCTGTCGTATGCGTAAAAAATAATTACACTTTCTCACTACTCAAAATATAAAATATAGCAAGGGCAAGAAAGGATCGATCCCACAGAGAGGTCTAGGTTGTCTCGTTGTTTCGGTTTCCTATATAAATAACACCGGGGTTTTCTGATTTTTATATACTAAAATAAAATAAAAGCAAATAAAGGAATAAGCAAACAAATCAAATAGAAGAGATATTGGTTAAGGATTCATCTTCATTCACTAACATGTTATTTTAACAATAACTAGAATTGATTTTTAATCTCAACTTTTATCAAAATCCCTAGAATACCTTAATCGCAAGAATATCCCGCTAATCTCCTTTTGTTATCAACAATCACATTAAAATATGCGAATATGAGTTCTATCTTAAAGAACAACCTAACGTGTAAAAGCACTAATCAAGTTTAATTCCCTAGATGCATTAAGTTCTATGAAATCAGGCCAATCAAAGAAATCGAACGTGGAAAACGCACTAATTCAATTTAACAAAGGTTATGGTTCACATATGATTATAAGGATGCATCACTACAAGCTATAACCATATTCATGCTACTTGTAATCAGGAATCTATCACTTTTACGTATAACAAACCCTAATCTAGCAATAGAGATGAACACAAACTCAACCGATTCATGACTCGATCAAACAAGCATTCAATTCATGTAACAATAGAAACAGTGAATCATAAACGATAAAGTATGGAGACAAACTAATTTATCATATCAAAAACCATATTGTGTGAAATCCAATTATTCCATAACCAATAATAAAATCAAGCACTCATGTTAAAGGAGTTCATCATAGAAAGTAAAGAAGAAAACTATCATGAAACCCTAGCACAAGAGTATGAGTCTCCCTAATGGAGATATAAGATAAAAGATATTAGGTTTTGAGAAAAGACTTCTCTTTTATAGCTCTTCTTGTTCCAAAATTAGGTTTAGCCTTCAAAATCCTCAAGTCCACGTCCATCTACTAGTCCACCAAGCCCAGGTGTGAGAAATATGTATCTGGAAATTTTGGGTCCAGAAATGGTCGCCGGAATTGCTGACGTCATCGTCGGAATTTTATCTCCAAAATCTGCAGCTATAGCTACTAAGCTGCAACCACTTCTGCAATTCCAGCTTACTGCAAAACCACCATTTAGAGCACCCTTTCACCACCAATTCCAACATCAAAATCCTGTAATGCAATTTCAGATCACATAGCTCAGCCCTCCAGGCCGCAACACCAACTCCAATACCAGACACAACATCACTAGTAATATACAGCTGCAAATCTCTTCTCGTGGTCTCCTGCTGTGTCAAGCAACTACACCACCAGTGCCTCAAATCCCCTTGCTACCTGTCTTTGCAATGGCAACAACAACGCATCACCATCTCAGGCCGCTTCACATCGCAACCAATTCCAGCCGCCTTGTTGGTTGTTAACATAGCTAACTGCAATTTCTCTGTCTGTCTGCAAGTGCACAAGCTTAGCGTATCCACCTCTCTGCTGAAACAACAACATCAGAGCTCCACCATATTCTTGAACAGGTACGTTTTCCTCTCTGCGGCTTCAACTCTTCTCCATGGCAGTAGAAAACTTCCGTATCCCCCATTATCACTTGAACTCGACATTAATATCCCCAGCTCTGATCACATATTCCCATGATCTTCTCCATCTTCACAGCAAACCCAGTTGCACACTTAACCTTCTATGCACCCCATCTTCTTCAATACAACTATTTCCTTGCTGCTTCAAGACCACCTGGCTCCATTATCAATCCGTCATCCTCAGACTCGAGAAACACAGAGCCCATGGCTCGCCTCAATTGTAACCTAGTTGCAGACAAACCATTGAGTCCTTTTGACAAACAGCCTGTGTACGTCAAACTGGTAATACATGTTCCAGCTTTCTGGTGATGATACTTTGCATATCCTTCCCTGCAACAATCACATTCAATGCAAACCCATTCATCCCATTCATTTAAGACCTCAAATCATAATTAACCTCTTTAATTCCTCCTCCGACCATCACCGATTTGCAATGGCATAAATGACAGCTTCATCAACTTCCTCTCCTGATTCTTTCTTCACTGAATTCTCCAATTCAGTAAAACTCATTCATACTAAGCCAATAACGGACTCGAATCTCGTCTTAGCCTACGTTGGTTCACTGCAAATCAATGGCATCAGCTCATAAAACAGACTTGTATTCTCCGGTCATAAACCATGTCTATTTGCCATCTCGATTGGCCTTACAAACCAGCCCTTAATCTTTCTCTTCAATTTATCGATCTGAACTTGGTACGATCGCAAAGAAATTTCTCTGTTCTTTGGTTCACAATGATTGAAGTGATTTTGAGAATTGGTTTCTCAATTCAGGGTATAGAAACTGGGTCCGGACCTGGGTGAAGTCTAATACTCTGGAATGGATATCGGCACCCACTGCGGTAGGATAACGGATGACCTGTTCAAACATGGCTTGTCGGTTTCAGAAAACCGACAACCTAATTATCGGCTTAACTCCTCTTGTGCAACCTAGCATGCTCCAAATATCGTCTGCGAGTTGACCTTTTTGCCTTTTCCGCTCCAACTGGCTAATTTCTCCTTCTTTTGCTCCATACGACTCCAGAGTACCTAATAACTCAAAAGCGAATATAAGATACATAATTCACAAGAAAAATAGCAAAGAAAGCATAAACTCTACATAGAAAATACGGTGTATTCTACACCTATCAAATTCCCCCACACTTATTCTTGTCCACACTTAAAAGTGCATAAAGAATATAGAAATCAGGGACTTCCACGGTTTCTTGTTCCAAAACCTGCATAGTATGAGAATCAAGTTTCTCTAATGGAGGAAATCGAGAAACAAAGTCATTCAACAATGTTTTCGAAGCATAAACATTCAAACCAATAAGAGGTAAAGGATAAGAAACAATATGCAAAGGGTTAGACAAACCTCGCACAATATCTTGTAGCACTGAATCCTCTTCATCCTTGAAAAATTCAAGTGAACTATTCACCTCTTGTATATCATGGTCCTCTATCAAACTTTTCAACCATTATTCATCCGTTTCTTCCTTAACCAAAGTCTCGACATAAACATCATCATTACAATCATTCACAAGTTCAATTGGGTCTTCCATAATATTGGTCATAACGGTCACATTCTCAACACACTCCTCTTTATTAGACTCAAACCTTGTTGTAAAATTCTGAAAAGCATTAGTTTCATCATACTCATGTACCTTTTGAATAGGTGCTTGATCATTATAAAGATCAAGAGTTGAGTCAACTACACTAACGTCATCAAATATCTCCAAAGGTTGGTCATTTTCAACACAATCATCATCGTCTTCATCTTCAGACTCACCATAATCAGAATCTTCGTCAGTTTCCCAACCTTTATCACGACGTCGTTTGAGTTCCATATGAATGGTCCTACTAATTTCATCGACAACCTCTTCCTAGTATCCATCGTCTTCCAACATGTATAATTTCTGCGCAAGTTTTCTAACGTTCACACGCTTACCACCATTAGCTACAATACGTTCTCTTTCCCATGACTCTTCCCTTTGAATGGGTGAATGATCATAACTACGATCCGGAGTCGGGTAAGAAGGCATATTCCAGAAATTGGTTTGTGCGACGTTCTCTCTATTACGGTCAAGTTGGTCTAGCCTTTGTTGCATATCTTGCAATCCATGCATAATATGCATACAACTCGAATAAAGCCAATTAGAAGTAGAATTATCCCACCTAGGTTCTTGACTTACATACCCACTACAAGGTTGTTGTTGGTATGTATGTAAATCACCATAAGGTTCTCTAGGATATGCATCATAGCCAATAAATTGGTTTTGATTGCATTCCATAGATGGTGGGAAATTGTCATAGTGTTGAGGAGGTTGAAAGACGTGTCCATTGTTCCAATATGCTCCTTCCATAGAATTGGTACCTGAAATACGATTCCCAAACCAAGGTTAAAAGCCAGAAAAAAAGAAAAAAAAAACAAGTGACAACCGTTGCCTCCCCGGCAACGGCGCCAAAATTTGATCGGTTGTCAGCCGACAAAAAAATAATTCACTTTCTTACTCGAAAATATATGAATGAAGTATAAAGTAAGGAAGAGTTCGTATCCACAGAGAGGTCTAGGTTGTCTCGTTGTTTCGGTTTCCTATATAAATAACACCGGGGTTTTCTGATTTTTATATACTAAAATAAAATAAAAGCAAATAAAGGAATAAGCAAACAAATCAAATAGAAGAGATATTGGTTAAGGATTCATCTTCATTCACTAACATGCTTTTTTAACAATAACTAGAATTGATTTTTAATCTCAACTTTTATCAAAAGCCCTAGAATACCTTGATCGCAAGAATATCCCGCTAATCTCCTTTTGTTATCAACAATCACATTAAAAGATGCGAATATGAGTTCTATCTTAAAGAACAACCTAACGTGTAAAAACACTAATCAAGTTTAATTCCCTAGATGCATTAAGTTCTATGAAATCAGGCCAATCAAAGCAATCGAACGTGGAAAACGCACTAATTAAATTTAACAAAGGTTATGGTTCACATATGATTATAAGGATGCATCACTACAAGCTATAACCATATTCATGCTACTTGTAATCAAGAATCTATCACTTTTACGTATAACAAACCCTAATTTAGCAATATAGATGAACACAAACTCAATTGATTCATGACTCGATCAAACAAGCACTCAATTCATGTAACAATAGAAACAGTGAATCATAAACGATAAAGTATGGAGACAAAACTAATTTATCATATCAAAAACCATATTGTGTGTAATCCAATTATTCCAAAACCAATAATAAAATCAAGCACTCATGTTAAAGGAGTTCATCATAGAAAGTAAAGAAGAAAACTATCATGAAACCCTAGCACAAGAGTATGAGTCTCCCTAATGGAGATATAAGATAAAAGATATTAGGTTTTGAGAAAAGACTTCTCTTTTATAGCTCTTCTTGTTCCAAAATTAGGTTTAGCCTTCAAAATCTTCAAGTCCACGTCCATCTACCAGTCCACCAAGCCCATGTGTGAAAAATATATCTCTGGAATTTTCGGGTCCAAAGCTGGTCGCCGGAATGCTGACGTCATCATCACCGAATCCGGTCCGGAAAATTGTCTCGGTCATGATGACATTTCGATTCTTCGTCACCAATAAGTATGTACTCCCAGCAACTCATCTCTCCTTCTATGCATTTCAAACTTTCACAAAATACCACCTAAACTAATTTCTTATTCTTGCGAAAATGTACCCAAAAGCGCGACTCATAGCTCATATATCAGGCCTCCAACTCTTTCGTTTGACTAATACCCGCCTCACGATTCACTGAAATATTATGATCCCAACTTCCGGTTCAGAAATCCGACAACCGGAACTAGTTCCACCGGCTCGCCATTTTTGCCGCGTTTTGCACAATTTCTGCAGTCTTGGTTTCTTGCCACCTGCATTTCAGCTTCATGCCAAATCCTTGCACCTTCTCTACAACCTCATTCAAAACATCAATCACTTGCTTTAGCTCCAGCTAATGTTCAACTGCAACCAACATTAAACATCAGTGCCAATGCATGTTTCTCATCTCCTTTCGCTTCACTCAAGCTCACCATAACTTAACTGTAGATGCTTCACTTGCGCCTGCGCTTAAAACTCCCAGCTCATCCATTCCTTTCGCAGCTCTTTGCGCCAGATGCACCTGCAATTCAGAACCATGCTTTGTCCACCATCAATTGCTTCCAGCTCAATTGAAACCTCATGGAAAACTGGTCCATTCTCATGCCACCATAACCTGCTCTGCACTTTCATCTGCGACTCCAGCTTCAGTTCATTATCTCTGTGGCGTCTCTTCCCTGTAATTCCATCACAAACCCATTATCTCATGGTTCCAACTCCCCCAGTTGCACTAACCTCCTAACCATTGCAACAGTATCACAGCTGCTCTCATTTTTCAATTACCAGTTCATTACCACACTACCATCACATTTCAAGCCTCCTCCTAACTACAGCTAACAGCTGCACCACCAGTACCAAAACTAACTCAACCATTATGTAGCAGCAACATATTAACCACCAATCTGAACTCCATACTTTCCACCAAATTTTTGTGAAATTCACCAGTTTCTTGTCTCCACTTCAATACATTGCATCTCCAATTCCAGATTCACTTCCAACTACATCTTCCAATGGCTTCTCAATCCTCAGATTCATGCCTCCTCTGCCATTCCTAATCTACCAGTTTGCAGCTTCCCTCATCTAGCTCCCTGCAGCAGCACAACCACCACCACACTGAAATACTCTCAAAGCAACAAACCTTGACCTGCACTGTTCTTCACAAGCACCAGTGCCAGGCACAAACCCTCTCTGAATATTTCTGAGAAAAACCACAAATTCATCTCATCTCAGCCACAAAATACCATCAAATTCATCCAAATTCATCACAACCAATGAACCCATGAATATCAACACCATCATTATCTACTAATTTCAATAGAACTTCAATCCAAGTGAAACCCTAATTCGAATTCCAGAATACCCATCGCCGATGCTTCTTATTCTTCTCAGCTGTACCAGGTCCTCAAATTCGAGAACCCAGTCTTCTTTTCATCCTCAGATCTTAACTCCGTTGTTCACAGATCGAAACAAATCTTCCCTTGTTCCAAGTTGCAAAATCAAATTGAATTGAACCAGAACATCTCCCTTCACCAACATATATACCCATAGCAGAAATAAATTCAAATCCTTCTTCTCACAATTCCACCATCAAACCCTTATGTATCTTCCTTTCATGAATTTCATCTCTGTGTTTGTAATAAACCGAATTAATATTAAGAGAAATGATTTTCTCTCAATCCCAGGGTTTTGGTAATAGAAAGGGGAACTGATTGGGGATACCCAGGGAAGAAGATAAGGGGCAACGGAATAATTATAGGCACCCACTGTTAGATACGAGCCACCAACATATTATCAGGCCTGTCAGTTCCAGGTAACTGACAGTCTAATTTTTACCATCTCCTTGCGCAATCTCAGCCAGCTCCATGACTCGCCCGTGAATTGACCTTTTTGCTCTTTACGCTCTAAATGGATGCTTTTTCCTTCTTTTGCTCGTAATGACTCCAAAACACCTATGAAACTCAAAAACGAACGTAAGATACATAATTCACACGAAAAATAGCAAAGAAAGCGTAAATACTAAATATAAAATTAGGTGTTTATCACACCTATCAAATTCCCCCACACTTAGACTTTGCTAGTCCTCGAGCAAATCAAACAAAAGAATTATACAACAACTCCGTGACGTCGAGGCTACGGTTAATTTTAGCATAAATAACAAGCCTTTAAACCCCTAGGTGTCCCTAGTGGACGAGTTATAGTCTCGTAAAGGTTTACAAGAGGTCTTCCTACAAAACCTATATTTCCAACTCCGTCTATTTGTGACAAATCAATGAACGAATCCAAAATGACTACAGGAGGAGGTACCTTGCAAATTCAGTTCATATATTAGTAAATAAAGCTCTCAATAGATAGTCGAACAAGCCACAATACTCGGAAACTAACAAACCACAATCACAATGAAAAGATTAAGAAGATGGAAATAGATGTAGATGTTGGCGAATGTTCACATGTGATCGATGTTTCCCATATCTGTCTGAAGGTCACTGCCAAGATGAACCTATGCCTATTGGATTGAGCTACTTGGTTTAAATTCTACATCAACTCACTGGCATATACAAGGGAACCAGAAGTGACTTTATTCAACCATATAATACTTTCTTTTCTTTTCTTTTTCACTTTTTTTTTTCACTTTTTTTTTCTTTTTGTTTTAGACAACATGATTGGATCAAACTGGATCAAAGCGCATGATTCTTGTCAGCAAGTACATGATAGTTGCCTTGGATCCTGCATTCCACGCTTGTTTAGGCGACGGAGACAGGGACTACGTTTCACACATACTGCTATTCCCAAGTGTCATTTTATTCCGTTTGGTCTAATTGGTCGGTCTCTTCTTTCTTTTTTTCTAGTAACTCAACCACTCTATTTCATCCTAGCAGTAATAACAACTCGATTTTTAGTGACCCACCAAAGCACTTAGAGAACAATAGATAAATATGGAAAAACAAAAATAGAATGCGATATGGTGATATTCCGAGATATGGTAACAACTATCATGTTAATTGTGATTTCTGAGCTATGTTCATCCCCTTTAGTTAATTGGTTCCTCAACTCCTGCAATCAAAATGGTTCCATCCACTAATGGTGTCATCCTAAAGGCACAAGTTTCTAGATTTCGGAGTTCAAAAAGCACAATTTTTTTCTTGGTTTTTCTAGTTTTCTGATTTTTTTTTTTTACTAAATGCATAAAACACACTAAAACAAACTATACAAACATATAAATGCTCCCCCACACTTAAACTTTACATTGTCCTCAATGTAAAATTGTATCGTCCAAAGAAAGTTCAAGGTGGGAAATTCCGCAAATGATATGCAAAAACAAAGAAAATAAAGATAAAATGCATAAAGAATAAAAAGATAAAGGGAAAGATACAAAACCGGTGGGTTGCCTCCCACTTAGCGCTTGGTTTAAAGTCGTCAGCCCGACGTTCTCCTTGTTTTCTAAGACTCCTCCAGAGGGAGCACTTCCACAGGGTTCACTCCTTCCACAACTTCCGAAGAGAAGTTCTCATAATATGGTTTCAACCGGTGCCCATTCACTTTAAGTTCATTCCATGTAGCTACACTACGAATTTCAACTGCACCATGAGAAAACACATTAGTCACAATAAAAGGTCCAATCCAACGTGACTTAGTTTACCCGGAAATAATTGCAAACGAGAATTAAACAAAATCACTTTCTGCCCAATGCAAAATTGTTTCTTTGTAATCATATTATCATGAAATGCCTTCGTCTTTTCTTTGTAAATCCGTGAGCTTTCAAACGCATCATTTCGAATCTCTTCTAACTCTTGAAGTTGCAACTTACTTTTCTTTCCAGCCCCATCCAACTCCATGTTGCATTGATTAATAGCCCAAAACGCCTTATGCTCAATTTCCACGGGTAAGTGACAAGGTTTACCATACACAAGCCTAAAGGGAGACATCCCAATAGGTTTCTTGTATGCGGTTCTATATGCCCACAAAGCATCATTGAGGCGCATGCTCCAATCCTTCCTTGTTGGATTCACCGTCTTCTCTAGAATGGATTTCACCTCTCGGTTGGAAACCTCGGCTTGTCCATTTGTTTGTGGATGGTATGGTGTTGCAATCCGATGCGACACATTGTACTTCTTTAACAAGTCTTGCAAGAACCTGTTTTTGAAGTGTGAACCTCCATCGCTAATTATAGCCTTTGGAATTCCAAACCTTGCAAAAAATATTTGCTTGCACAAAATCTGAAACAACTTTAGAATCATTAGTTGGGGTGGCCTTAGCTTCCACCCATTTCGAGACATAATCGACAACAAGCAAGATATAATAATTCCCATTAGAATTGACAAAAGGACCCATAAAATCAATTCCCCATACATCAAAGACTTCAACAAATTGAATAATAGTTTGTGGTATTTGATTTCGGGCTCCTAGATTGCATGTTCTTTGGCACCTATCACATGTTATACAAAATGCATGCACATCCTTAAACAAAGTCGGCCAATAGAAACCACATTCTAGTACCTTGAGAGCGGTTCTCTTGCTCCCAAAGTGTCATCCACATGCATATGAGTGGCAAAAAGACAAGATAGAGTTAAATTCGGATTCGGGAACGCACCTTCGTATTACTTGGTCACTACAATGTTTCCATAAGTATGTATCATCCCATATGTATTGGTTTCCTAGCTTCTTAAGTTTGTCCCTCTCAGCATGAGACAAATTCTTTGGGATTTGTTTAGAAACTAAGTAATTAACAATATCAGCGTACCATGGTTCTCCAAAGGAAATTGAGAATAGTTGCTCATCCGGGAAACTTTCACGCTTCCTTGTCCATCAATGAGTGTTCTCGATTCCTTTCTTGTCCTTGATATCTATATCAAACTCTTGAAAGAGTAAAATCCATCGTATGAGCCTCGGTTTCGCCTCTTTCTTTGTAAGCAAGTACCTAAGTGCTGCATGGTCAGAAAAAACAACAACTTTTGTACCAATTAGATAAGAGTGAAACTTTTCCAAAACAAAAACAATAGATAATAACTCTTTTTCAGTGGTAGTGTAGTTTTGTTGGGCCTCATTTAACGTTCTAGAAGCATAATAAATGGCATGAGGTATATTCCCCACACGCTGCCCAAGCACCGCACCAACCGCATAATCACTTGCATCACAAATAAGCTCAAAAGGCTTGCTCCAATCCGGTGGTTTAATGATAGGGGCTGAAATCAAAAGTTCTTTCAAACGATTGAATGCCGCCATACACTTTTCATCAAAGTTAAAAACCACATCTTTTTGCAATAAGTTGCAAAGTGGTGATGCTATCTTGGAAAAATCCTTGATGAATCTACGATAAAAACCTGCATGACCAAGAAAAGAACGTATCTCCCTCACCGTAGTGGGAGGGTTTAGAGCACGAATAAGGTCTATCTTTGATTTATTAACTTCCAAGCCTTTAGAAGATATTATATGGCCTAAAACTATGCCATGAGTTACCATAAAATGGCACTTCTCCCAATTAAGCACAAGGTTTGTTTCAACACATCGTTCAAGGATATTAGTGACAAATTGTTCAAACAAAGGTCAAATGAATCACCAAAGACACTAAAGTCGTCCATGAACACTTTGATTATGTTTTCAACATATTCTGAAAAGATACTTACCATACACCTTTGAAAGGTAGCTGGAGCATTGCATAAGCCAAAAGGCATCCTTCTATAAGCAAAAGTGCCAAAAGGACAAGTGAAAGTGGTTTTCTCTTGATCCTCCGGTGCTATCACAATCTGATTATAACCTGAATAGCCATCAAGAAAGCAATAGTAAGCGTGTCCAGCTAATCGTTCAAGCATTTGATCAATAAAAGGTAATGGAAAGTGATCTTTTCTAGTAGTGGCATTCAATTTCCTGTAATCAATACAAACCCTCCAACCGGTTTTCACACGAGTTGGGACAAGTTCATTTTCATCATTCTCCACCACCGTTACACCTGATTTCTTTGGTACAACTTGTACTGGGCTTACCCACTTGCTATCGGATATGGGGTAGATAACACCCACTTCCAAAAGCTTAAGTATCTCCTTTTTCACAACTTCCATCATAGGGGGGTTCAAACGATGTTGCGCTTCCCTTGTAGGCTTTGCATCGTCCTCCAAACGTATCTTGTGCATACAAACGGCAGGGCTTATACCCTTGATATCGTCAATTGTCCATCCTATCACCGTATTGTTCTTCCTTAACATCCTTAGAAGTTTTTGCTCTTGTAATTCACTAAGCTCGTTAGAAACAATCGCAGGTAACTCTTCATTGTCACCCAAGTACAAGTACTTTAAGTGACTTGGAAGAGGTTTCAATTCTAACTTTGGATATTTAACAATTGAAGGTTCAAGCTTTTCATCATTGCGAGGTAAAGAAACATATGAAACATTCTTAAGTGCAGACTTTTCCGGTAATGAGTTAAGAGAACCAATGGTTTCCTTAATCTCATCACCGTACTCCAAACCGTTATCAATAGGTGTAGTGAGCACGGTTTCCAAAGAATCAGCGCCATTCAACTCAAAAATTTGTTGTGCCAATGTGTCCATCACATCAATGGAGAAACAAGAGTGGATATCACTAGGATATCTCATCGTCTCGAAAATGTTGAAACATATTATTTCTCCATCAAACTCCATAGTCAGCGTTCCCTTATCAACATCAATAACAGTTTTCGCCGTTTTCATGAAGGGACGCCCAAGTAGCAATGGAAGAGACGAGTCCGGTGAATCTTCATCCATCTCTAAGACACAAAAATCAGATGGAAATACAAGTTGATTAACCTGCACAAGAACATCCTCAAAAATACCCATTGGGTATACAATAGAGCGATCGGCTAATTGCAACACAATTCCAGCCTTTTTAAGAGGACCTAAATCAAGTGAGTTATAAATAGATGCAGGCATAACATTTACGGATGCACCTAAATCTAACATAGCTTTCTTAAATGTAGTGGTACCAATTGTGACGGGAATGTCAAAGCTACCCGGGTCCTTGCATTTTAGTGGGAGTTTGTGTTGTAAGATTGCCGAGGCATTCTCCCCCACACTTAGAACTTCATTACCTTTGAGACTTTGCTTATTGGTACACAAGTCCTTCAACACCTTTGCATACTTTGGAACTTGCTTGATTGCATCTATGAGTGGTATGTTCACATGAATCTTCTTGAGAACGTCTAAAATCTCCTTTTCTAGTGCCTCCTTCTTGGAACTTGCAAATCTGCGAGGAAAAGTTAAAGGAGGAACATAAGTAGAAACCGGAGTTTTAGAGTTAGAAATAGGTACCTCAGAAGTTTGGGGAGAATCCTCATTCTTCTCCTCCAAAACAGGTTCCTTTGGTGTTTCCACCTTGCCCGAATCAGCAACTTCGGGTTGCACAAGTGTTGTACCACTTCTCAACGTAATTTCATTGACACCCTATTTTGGGTTGATAGGTTGAGAAGGGAGTTTCCCACTATTTTGTGCCTTCAATTGGTTCAACTCAAGAGGCATAGAACCAACTTGGGTCTGCAACTCCTTCATCGAACTCTTGGTCTCTTGTATAAACGATTTCATCAACTCCTCCATACTTGACCCCTGATTCTGAAGTTGTTGTTGTTGACGCGGCTGGAATTGTTGTTGTTGAGGTTGGAATCCACCCGAATTGTTGAAAGTAGGTTGTTGGACTGCTCCTTGCTTGTTTGCATAGCTAAAATTGGGGTGATCTCTCCATCCCGGATTATAAGTGTTGGAATAAGGATCATACCGTCTTTGATGACTTGGAAAGACCACGTTAGCTTGTTCATTGGATTCTTCATACCCTTGATGAGAACTTAGTATCACCGTGGATGAAACTTGTTGTAGCATTGCTGAGATGTTACCCATTTGTTGACGAAGTTCCTCGACCTCGCTCACTTCATTGACTTGCCGAAGAAGCACATCCGAGCCACGACTCAAGAATTGTTGGGAGTTTGCTACCATGTTTTCAATCAACTCTCTAGCTTGTGACACCGTCTTGTTTACTAGTGCACCACCACCCGCAGCATCAAGAAGATTCCTATCACTTGATTGGAGTCTTTCATAGAAGTATTGGATAATCATAGCGTCGCTGAATTGGTGATGATGACAGCTTGCCACTAATCTCTTGTATCGTTCCCAACATTCATATAAGGATTCCCCCACATTTTGCTTCATCCCGCAAATATCCTTGCGAATTTGAGTTTCCTTAGACGCAGGAAAATATATCTCTAGAAAGAGTTTCTTCAACCCATTCCATGTTGTGACACTTCCGGGAGGCAAGTAATATAACCAATCCTTAGCACTATCCATTAAATAGAATCGGAAAACTTTCAACATAGCACCATTTTCCTCAACATCAGATGGAAGCATGGCCGTGACAATGGTGTGGAAGTCCATAAGATGCTTGTTTGGATCTTCATTCACCATGCCATGGAACTTTGGAAATTCCCTAAGCAACCCCGGTTTGATCTCAAAAGTAGAGTTTGTTTGAATATAACCCTGTTGAGTATCAAGCTTGTGCGAATCCAAGTCCTTGAGTGTACGATTTGCAGCGTCACCCATTGCTTCTTCTCCTTCTCCTTCTTCTTCAAAAGGAATCTCGTGTTCTTCTTCCAAGTTGTGTTCTTCCGTTGTGCCTTGCCTTGGTTGGAGTATTGTGCCTTTTCGAGTAGCTATCCCGCACCTTGGATAATTCCAATCTTTAGAAGCCAGAGATTAGGTACCTGAAAAACAATTCTCGCAAACAAGTGAGAAATAAGACAAGAAACGAAACACAAGTATGCAAGAAGAAAAATAATAAAAAGAAACTAAAAACTTAATAACTAGCTGAATGCCTCCCCGGCAACGGCGCCAAAATTTGATCGCTGTCGTATGCGTCAAAAATAATTACACTTTCTCACTACTCAAAATATAAAATATAGCAAGGGCAAGAAAGGATCGATCCCAAATAGAGGTCTAGGTTGTCTCATTGTTTCGGTTTCCTATATAAATAACACCGGTGTTTGCGATTGTTGTTATCAAATTCTAGTTTCTTAGTAACCCAAAGGGGGGATTTCTGATTTTTGTAAAATTAAAGTAAAATAAAAGCAAAGTAAATAGTTGGAAATAATCAATGGAGAAAGATATTGGTCAAGGAATTCATCTTCAATCTTAAACATGTGCTTGCATATGTGATTAGAATTATAATTTAATCTCTTTTATTATCAAAATCCTAGAAAATCAAGAGAGCAAGATAATATGAAAATTTCCTAAGTTCATCAACACACACATTAGAGCTTCGTATGTGAATTCTACCTAAAGAATAACCTAACGCCGTGCGCTAATCAAGTTCAATTCCCAGGAGCATTAAGTTTTGGAAATAGGCTAATCAATGCAATTGTCATACATTGCGCATAACAATTCGGACAATGGTCATACTCTACATATAATTATAAGAGTGTATCACTACAAACTATAATCATATCATGCTACTTGTATTTGGGGTTATCGCTCGATGAAAAACCCTAAAATAGCTATGGACAAGATGCAAGTTCAATTAATTGGCCACTTAACTAAACAAATATCAAAATCCTATCAAAATACATCAATCATGTGATATTAAAAACAGTATAGATATGAACGATAATCAAGAGAGAAAACTAATGCATTAATCAAGCATAAGTTATAGATATAAGACTACATCCTTAACCAATAATATTATATTTAGCTACACATAGATATGGAGTTCATCATAATCAATAATCAAATAAAGGAGATGAATATTAAATACGAAAGCAAACCCTAGTTGTAGTTTCATCGGCTCTCTCCTCTGCTCCAAGAATAATACGTGATCTCTTTGTTGTAGAAACTCTCTTTTTATAGCCCTTTGCTTTCCAAAAATAGGTAAAAGTCTTCAAAATCTTCAAGTCCAAGTCCATCTACCACTCCACCAAGCCCATGTGTGAAAAATATATCTATGGAAATTTCGGGCCCAAAACTGGTCGTCGGAATGCTGACGTCATCACCGGAATCCGGTCGCCGGAAAATTATCTCAGGTCATGATGACATTTCAGACACTGTCACCAATAAGTATGTACTCCCAGCAACTCATCTCTCCTTCTATGCATTTCAAACTTTCACAAAATACCACCTAAACCAATTTCTTATTCTTGCGAAAACGTACCCAAAAGCGCGACTCATAGCTCATATATCCGGCCGCCAACTCTTTCGTTCGACTCATACCCGCCTCACGGTTCAGAAATCCGACAACCAGAACTAGTTCCACCGGCTCGCCATTTTTGCCGCGTTTTGCATAATTTCTGCAGTCTTGGTTTCTTGCCACCTGCATTTCAGATTCATGCCAAATCCTTGCACCTTCTCTACAACCTCATTCAGAACATCA
This sequence comes from Papaver bracteatum, assembly GCA_023529315.1. NCBI lineage: Eukaryota > Viridiplantae > Streptophyta > Magnoliopsida > Ranunculales > Papaveraceae > Papaver > Papaver bracteatum. The sequence goes on along the minus strand of JAJJWX010002250.1, from coordinate 215,840 downwards.
ATCACTTGCTTTAGCTCCAGCTAATGTTCAACTGCAACCAACTTTAAACATCAGTTCCAACTACGGTTTCTGCTCCTGCTTCAGCTCAAGCTCACCATAACTTGACTGCAGCTGCTTCACTTGCGCCTGCGCTTAAAACTCCCATCTCATCCATTCCTTTCGCAGATCTTTGCGCCAGATGCACCTGCAATTCAGAACCATGCTTTGTCCACCATCTATTGCTTCCATCTCAATTGAAACCTCATGGCAAACTGCTCCATTCTCATGCTACCATAACCTGCTCTGCACTTTCAACTGCGACTCCAGCTTCAGTTCATTATCTCTGTGGCATCTCTTCCCTGTAATTCCATCACAAACCCATTATCTCATGGTTCCAACCCCCAAGTTGCACTAACCTCCTAACCATTGCAACAGTATCACAGCTGCTCTCATTTTGCAATTACCAGTTCATTACCACACTACCATCACAGTTCAAGCCTCCTCCTAACTACAGCTAACAGCTGCACCACCAGTACCATAACTAACTCAACCATTCTGTAGCAGCAACATATTAACCACCAATCTGAACTCCATACTTTCCACCAAATTGTTGTGCAATTCACCAGTTTCTTGTCTCCACTTCAATACATTGCAGCTCCAATTCCATATTCACTTCCAACTACATCTGCCAATGGCTTCTCAATCCTCAGATTCATGCCTCCTCTGCCATTCCTAATCTACCAGTTTGTAGATTCCCTCATCTAGCTCCCTGCAGTAGCACAACCACCACTACACTTAACTACTCTCAAAGCAACAAACCTTGACCTGCACTGTTCTTCACAAGCACCAGTGCCAGGCACAAACCCTCTCTGAATCTTTCTGAGAAAAACCACAAATTCATCTCATCTCTGCCACAAAATACCATAAAATTCATACAAATTCATCACAACCAATGAACCCATGAATATCAACACCATCATTATCTGCTAATTTCAATAGAACTTCAATCCAAGTGAAACCCTAATTCGAATTCCAGAATACCCATCGACGATGCTTCTTATTCTTCTCAGCTGTACCAGGTCCTCAAATTCGAGAACCCAGTCTTCTTTTCATCCTCAGATCTTAACTCTGTTGTTCACAGATCGAAACAAATCTTCCCTTGTTCCAAGTTACAGAATCAAATTGAATCGAACCAGAACATCTCCCTTCACCAACATATATACCCATAGCAGAAATAAATTCAAATCCTTCTTCTCATAATTCCACCATCAAACCCTTATGTATCTTCCTTTCATGAATTTCATCTCTGTGTTTGTAATAAACCGAATTGATATTAAGAGAAATGATTTTCTCTCAATCCCAGGGTTTTGGTAATAGAAAGGGGAACTGATTGAGGATACCTAGGGAAGAAGATAAGGGGCAACGGAATAATTATAGGCACCCACTGTTAGATACGAGCCACCAACATATTATTAGGCCTGTCAGTTCCAGTTAACTAACAGTCTAATTCTTCCCATCTCCTTGCGCAATCTCAGCCAGCTCCATGACTCGCCCGTGAATTGACCTTTTTGCTCTTTACGCTCTAAATGGACGATTTTTCTTTCTTTTGATCGTAATGACTCCAAAACACCTATGAAACTCAAAAGAGAACGTAAGATACATAATTCACACTAAAAATAGCAAAGAAAGAATAAATACTAAATATAAAATTAGGTGTTTATCACACCTATCAAAGAACGGAGGTTAACATAGTTGTAAGCCTCTTCTTATACTGTATTGATCTCTTTTAAAATCTGAATTCTAATTGTAGGAAGGTTCGACCTTCTTTCATTTGTATTGAAATATTTAATTTAAGATTAAATATTTGATTAGGAAGAGAGATGATAATCTTATGAATACTTATACAATAGACTGAATTAATCGAGGATTGTGAGTAATATTTTGTGACCCATGAGGGAGCTAGGAGTCCGGAGTTCTCTTTTACTCAATCTTAAGTGATGATTAAATACAAATATGCGAAAGAAGGCCGAACCTTCATATAACTGACGAGTTCAGAATTTAATTAAAATAGCTTAATGGTTAATTAATGTGGTTGGCAACTTGGCATATGCTAATAGGTTGGATAACTCCCAGTGTAGTAAATAAAAATCTTCATGGCCACAAAAACTCGTTTTCTGGTTGGTTTCTTCCTGTTCACCTTGGTTGCTTTTCTATCCAAGTAAGTATAATTAAGGATTGTCACTACGGGAAAAATATACATCTACAACTGGGGTTTTACAACTCTTTGCTAAATATTGTTGAAAATCTTATGTTTTACAACTGTTTTCAAAGTAAGAGCTGTCGTATATCATCACTACCAACACTCAGGACCAAGGGGTTGCGCTAAGAAAACAAATGACAACTCTTTAATAAAAAGAGTTGTGGCGACATTTAGCTATAACAACTCTGTTTTATAATTGTAGTGACTTAGCCTATCACAACTCTCGCAAGTGTTGTTGAAGAACACAAAAATATGATAATGAAAAATATGTTAGAGGGGAGATTCGAACATGAACCTACTTCATGAAAGTCTAGCTCGTCAACCATCCTTTCAGTTCACCAGTTTTGGTTTTTTTTCAATTTTTTTCAAATAAAAACCTATAACAACACTTATAAGTGTTGTTGAAGTAAAAATATATAATGTTGGAAAAAATGAGGTTGGGGGGATTCGATCCTGAGCCTACTGCATGGAAGTCTATCTCATCAACCATCCTTTCAGTTCACCAGTTTTGGTTTTTTTTTTTTTTAAATAGACACCTATAACAACACTTATAAGTGTTGTTGAAGTAAAAAATATATAATGTTGGAAAAAATGAGGTTTGGGGGATTCGATCCTGAGCCTACTGCATGCAAGTCTATCTCATCAACCATCCTTTCAATTCACAAGTTTTGATTTTTTTCATTCTTTTTAAATAAAAACCTATAAAAACACTTATAAGTGTTGTTGAAGTAAAAATATATAATGTTGGAAAATATGAGGCTGGGGGGTTCGATATTGAGCCCCGGGAATGGAAATCTACACCACTAACCATCCTACACTATCATAGGTTCTGTCAATTTTGTGGTTCTTTAATACACTAACTTTATGACAACCCTTCATAAGTGTTGCAAAACAAACTGTAATGCTCAAAAAATAATGCTCAGGTGACTGAGCCGCAAACAGCGCGAAGCCTTCTCTGAAAATTACTTATTTCCGATAAGGGTAGTCTGGTCATTTTCACAGTCTCCATAATGTTTATTGCACTTATTTCCATCAAGGGTAATATGGTCATTTTCATATTCTGAAATATTTACTTTACCTATTTCCGATAAGTGTAGTCTTGTCATTTTTCACAATCTTCATAAAATTTATTGCACCTTTTTCCATTAAGGGTAATATGGTCATTTTCACATTTTATAATATTTACTTTACCTATTTCCAATAAGGGTAGTCTGGTCATTTTCACAGTCTCAATAATATTTGTTGCACTTATTTCCATCAAGGGCAATATGGTCATTTTCAAAGTGTAATATTTACATTACTTATTTCCGATAAGGGTAGTCTGGTCATTATTAAAGTTTCGATAATATTTATTGCACTTACTTTCACTAAGGGTAATATGGTCATTTTCATAGTCTGTAATATTTTCTTTACTTATTTCCAATAAGGGTAGTCTGTTTATTTTCACAGTCTCCATAATATTTATTGCACTTATTTCCATCAAGGGTAATATCGTCATTTTCATATTCTGTAATATTTACTTTACCTAATTCCAATAAGGGTAGTCTGGTCATTTTCACAGTCTCCATAATATTTATTGCACCAAATCTGATAAATTTCATCTTCGGTTCACTCGAATGAGAAACTCAGGTCCAACTCTAGTAATCGATCTCAGAGGCATTTTCTTTCTCGAAGTTGACGAATTTGTGTGTGTTTAAGGTTTCTTAGAATATTCCTATGGAATCTTACCCGTGAATGGTTGGATTCATCGTTTTTGCGAACTGTCAGACTTATATAGTAGTCCACTCCTGGACAGGTTTCGATCTCGAAGCTAGGGTATGCATAAAATATGCCAGAATAGGGTTTGTTTAAGGTTTCGGGAAATACTCCGGAGGAATCTTACCTGTAAATGGATGGATTCATCGTTCTTACGAAGTTATTTCCGACTTATAGTACTCTACTCACGGCCAGGTTTTGATCTCGGAGCCAGGGTATGCATACAATATGGCAGAATATGGTTTGTTTAAGGTTTCAGGGAATATTCTGAAGGAATCTTACCTGTAAAAGGATGGATTCATCGTTCTTACGAAGTTTTCGACTTATAATAGTCCACTCACAGTTAGGTTTCGATCTCAGAGCCTCGAGGCCAAGTTTCGATCTCGGAGCCAGGGTATGCATAAAATATGCCAAAATAGGGTTTGTTTAAGGTTTCGGGAAACATTACGGAGGAATCTTACCTGTAAATGGATGGATTCATCGTTCTTACGAAGTTTCCGACTTATAGTACTCCACTCATGGACAAGTTTCGATCTCGGAGCATGGTTTGCATACAATATGAAGAAATAGGGTTGTTTAAGGTTTCGTAGAATATTCCGAAGGAATCTTACCTGTAAATGGATGGATTCATCGTTCTTACCAAGTTTTCGTCTTATAATGGTCGACTCAATGCCAGGTTTCAATCTCGGAGTCAGGTTATGCATACAGTATGAAAAAATAGGGGTTGTTTAAAGTTTCGGGGAATATTCCGAAGGAATCTTATCCATGAATGTATGGATTCATTTCACCCGAATGAGAAACTCAGGTCCAACTCTAATAATCTTTGAACCTGTGATGTTCAAATATGATAAATTTCATCTCCAGTTCACCCGAATGAGAAACTCAGGTCCAACTCTAGTAATCTTTGAACCCGTGATGTTCAAATCTGATAAATTTCATCTTCAGTTCACCCGAATGAGAAACTCCGGTCCAACTCTAGTAATCTTTGAACCCGTAATGTTCAAATCTGATAAATTTCATCTTCAGTTCAGCCGAATGAGAAACTCAGGTCCAACTCTAATAATCTTTGTTTAAGGTATGCATACAGTATGTAGAAATGGGGTTTGTTTAATGTTTCGTAGAATATTCCGAAGGAATCTTACCTATAAATGGATTCATCGTTCTTACGAAGTTTTCTACTTATAGTAGTCCAGTCAGAGCCAGGTTTCGAGCTCAGATCCAGGTTAAGTCTCGAAGTTTCCAAAAAGGATGTGTTCAAGGTTCTGTGGAATATTCCGATTGAATCTTACATATAAATCGATGGACTCATCGTTCTTTTGAAGTTTCCGACTTAAAGTAGTTAACTCAGGAACAAGTTTCGATCTCAGATCCAGGTTAATTATTGATGTTTCCAAAAAATAATATGCTTAAGGTTTAGAAGAATATCCCGATAGAAGTGACACATAAGCTCCATATTTACGAGTTTCAATGATATATCCTGCTAAATTTGGAGTTCAAAACCACTTCGGACACTGAGAGTTCATGGTTCCTATGCCATTGAGCCACACTTTAAGCTATAAATGACACATGGGATCCATATTTACGAAGTTCGAATGGACATTGAGATTCATATTTATGTATTTCGATGATGTATCATGCTAAGTTTGAAGTCAGAACTCTCCCGGAGCTTCATACTTCATAGTTTATATGCCATTATACCGCATTTGAAGTTCGAATTGACATTGTGATTCATATTTATCATTTTCGATGATGTATCATGCTAAGTTTGAACTCTGAAACCCTTTTGGAGCTTCGAACTTACTTCGTGACCGATGTGAATAATCGAAATTCAAACTCTAAGAACAAAGAGAAAGCACAAAGAAACACACCAATTATCGAATTCACTTCTTATTTTTCAGCTTCATTCTTATACATTTTTTGGATTTTTTTATATCAGAATGTCGATAACAATGTCCTAAATTTATTAATATTTTTTTTTTGATTTTTTTTTCATGTCGAAGGTTGATAATAAACCGAATACATGAGTTCGTATTAGCACATAGAGAAACACAAATGCTTCAATCCGTATGAGCATCCCAAATAAGATATCAGCCATCAATGGTTTATTGATTTCAGGTATTGGTATTTGGTTTGATTTTTGAGCAAGATTTCTTCTTGATCCGTATGAGTGAATATGTATGTTGGTATTCAAAAAAACGTGGTCCGTTGCGATCATTTTAATTCACCAAATCCTTCTCAATCACTCGAACTCTATCTTTGTAAAATTGTGGAGGCTAGAGGTACTGACTTTTGCTCTATCTTCATCACATCTCTTCTCGCTTGGTACTTTTTTTTTCCTCCTAATCATGCTTCTGATTTACAGATGCGTCTCCTCCACACTCCATGGATCACCGATACTTGAGAAAATCTAATTCACTCAACCCATATTTAGTATTTACTCATCAATTTGCATTTCGAGTCATGATGTGCCATCTCCTCTCCCTCTCTTCACCTAAAGGGATTAATCTTCACCAAATCTCTCTAACCGCCTCCCTCGCCCTTTTTGTTAAAATAAACCTCAAGATTTGTTAACTTGATCAATGTAGTAATATAACAAAGGAATCAGTTTACTCCAATTTTAACTTGTTTTAATCCATATGAAGCAGAAACCCTACATCCTCATTGTTGAAGAAACGAAACCAAATCTCAAGATCTCTTCAAATATTTCAATTAAAATTCAAAATCGAACTCAAAATTCTTTCAATTAGATTACTTAACCAGTTTCTTTAACCAAATTAGATTTCTTAAACAGTTTCTTTAACCAAATTTCAGTAAAACCCTATTATTTTTTCAACCAAATCGAACCAATTTTTTCAACCCTAGTTGTGGAATTGAATTCTGGTGGTGATAGGAAGATGTTTCTGGAGCTGTTGGTGATGAATTATAAGATGAGTGTTGTTGGTATGATGTTGAGTTAATGGGTTCGACGGATTTGAGAAAAGAAAATACTAGAAGAGATGGGTTTGATTGATTTGGTCTTGAGTTTGAGATGGTTATGTGATTGGTTGTGGATTGATTGCAGTTGGTATAATTTGGGGTGTGTTGATTGAAGAACAACTGGTGGTGTTCAATGATTCGAATTCGGGTTGCTGCCATCGATTGATGGTTGTATAGAAGAGTTTAGATATGAAATAAGATGGGTTGTTGTCCAATTCTGGTTCGTACTCGATCTGAAATGGTGTTACTGGTGATGGATTGAAGTCGTATGAGAAGGTCTTGTATACAGTAATAGCCGGAGTTTAGAAGGTCATGAAACTGGAAGTCGATGCTGTCGCCAATGGACAGAAAATAGAGATTGGAGCTGGGTAAATAAGTGGGGTTCACTCAAACTGGTGGTGGATGTCTCACTGTCTTCATATGATGCCAAGAAACAAAGCTGGTCCTGGCGGTGATGATACATATTCCAAGGTGATAATGCATATTCCTTAAATCTTCATTTTATCTGGAGGGAATATTGAATGCTTAAACTTATACTGTCTTGTTATAATTTTATTTTTTTTGAGGCATGCTATTATAATCCCATTGGATGTGAAGTGAAGTTTTTTCAGCAATTTACCAATGTTTGTTCGCTTATGCTGAATGGCTTGTGTTCTAGGTCCTTGCATGGTGATATTACAAAAAATGATGCTCATTATGAGAAAATGTTGGAAATTTCAAACAACAAGTCATCTCGAGCCAAGGTGATCTAGTTTCACTTTGATTTATAGTCATTTTCTTATGTTTTTGGAGTGAACATTATCGAATTCATTGTGTATGTAATTAATGCCGGAAAAGAATGTTGTCTGATGATTATAAAGATCAGAGTTAAATGCAACAGGGGTTTTCTAATACAAGTATTTCAATAATACAAATGTACAGATTCTGTAATATATATATATATATATATATTTGTAATTCTCGTTATCTGTTTTGGTGTAGTGAATTATTGAAGTTCACCATTCTTTGTTCATGTTATGTGCAGGAAAGCAGTACTATGGTCTTAGAGTATAGGTCACCAATGCAGGAGCTAAAGCAGTACCATGGTCTTAGAGTAGAGGTCATTGGTTCTTTATAAGGACTGAGGGATTAAAAGTAACATAACAACTCTGAGTTTGGTTGACATGGAGTCTAGTTTCCTCCGTTGATTTCTTCCTAAAGCTTCTTCAAGATGTTGGGAAGGGTGGAATTGATATAGTAACTTGTATCTTCACTGGGAGCAGGTAAACTTTCTAAAAACTTTTTATTTGCTAAGAAAAAAAAAGATCAGTTGATCATTTTTTGCATATGATAGTGGTGGTAGTTATTTTATGGGGATTTGAATATATTAGCTTGTTTTATGATCTGGTGGCTAGTTAGGCAATCATATGGTCAGTTGTAAGATTATTTTTGGTTGTCTGAATGGTCGGCAAGCACAGATTCCAATTTACAAGATTGTAGACTTCACTAATTTCTCTTGCTTGCAACTGGGAGGCCTTTTAGATAGAATTGAAGTGTTAAATCTGGGCCCAATGAATGGTGATGATCAAGAATTTTGGTAGTTGAATTGAGCTATTGTTCTTCAATTGAGGAAACTATTATATTACCCTAAACTTGCCTATAATAGATAATCCTTGTTACTGTTTCCATTCAACTTGAAGTATATCTACTTATGTTTTTGGTTCTTGATACAATGCAGAGCATAAAGAAATATGAGTTCCCAAAAGAACTCGAACCAGCAAATAGGAGGTCCTCAGTTCATGTTAATTGGAGAGAAGGAAATGGCCCTGTATGTCTTAGTTCTACTTTTCAAGGATGTTATTCTTGACTTATTGTTTTTTGTCTTGGTTATCCCATGTTTGATTGCTGTCTTTTTCTTATCAATTTTTGTTTCTCTTATTTATGCAGGAAGAGAAAGTGCAGAAAGTTGGATTTCAAGGGGTGGGAGGAACCTTAGGCAGCAGCAGCAATACTATTTTCTCTGAGAAAACTTCATCTCTCATTACCCTCAACACATCCCCAGTCGTAGTTGTACACGATACGTTGCCATCAACCTCTATTCAACTGAGGCTAGCAGATGGAATATGAATGGTTGCATGCTTCAATTATCATCACATTGTTGGTGATATTCGTGCATTTATTGATGTGTCCAGGCCAGGGGGATCAAGAACTTATCATCTGCAGTTGGATTGGGATTTGTTGAGAAGGGTGTTATTAGTATCAAGGTCAAAAACATGTTGGATTGGGATCCTAAAGGAAAGAATGGTCCAAAGACTCCATTTCTTGATGTTGTTAACAAACTAAGGTTGAAGAAGACTGTCAGGCCTTCAATGATGGCTCCTACCGAAATCGAAATGGCAGGTTCCCCTATAAATGATAGTAGATTGAATGAGATGCGGTTTCTAGATTCATTATGATCTGGCATACACTGTGTGTGTGATTACTGCTCGTGTGGATGATGCTTATGTCGAATGCCAACTTCAGAGTTCAAGTGTGTTAGTAATGATGTCGGATGTTTTATTACATAACCGAAGGATTGATTAGTGTTCTCATAGACATCTTCATGATCTTTTTGGAGTGTGTTTAGGAAACTAAACTTTTGTATCACTGCCATGTGTATGTTTAACACTAGTAGGTTAACTTGAACGAATGTAAGTGTTGCACTGGCAGGTTAATGTGAAATAATTTCGGCAATTCAGTTTCAGCTATAATTTTTTTTTTTCAAAAATAGTTAAATGCACACAACTTCTAATAAGAGTTGTGTTCCATATTTCAACTACACAAATTAGGTGTTGTCCAAGATAGTTCTACAATTCTAATAAGTGTAGCGCAAATCTTATTCATAATACTAATAACAGTTGTTACACATTTCTACGATACACATCCCCAGTTGTCCAAGATAGTTCTGCAATCTTAACAAGTGTTGTGTTACATATTTGTACGATACGCATCCTTCGTTGTCCAAGATAGTCCTACAATTTTAACAAGTGTTGTGTTACATATTTGTACGATACACATCCTTCGTTGTCTAAGATAGTCCTACAATTTTAACAAGTGTTGTGTTACATATTTGTACGATACGCATCCTTTGTTGTCCAAGATATTCCTACAACACAAGCAAGGGTTGTGTTAGGCTTTAAAAAAAAATTCGAAAGAGAATCACAACTTTGGCAAAATATTGTCGAACTATGAATCACATCACCCTTTACAACACTTAGTCAAGTATTGTAGAAAAGCTTGGACTTTCTACAATACCCCACCTACACAATACACAGAAAAGCGTTGTAGTAGGGTTACTACAACGCTAATATAGTGTTGTAAATGATGATTTTTCCCGTAGTGTGTTGATTTTCTTTCATATTTAGAATTTCTGTAGAGAACTCCGGACTCCTATAAATAGTCCTTGCTTCTTCATATTTAGATGTAAGTCTTGGATTTGATGATAATGTCCTTGGAGAGAAATGTTCTCCAGGATTTCACTTTATATCAAAATAATATCTTTTAAAATTACAAGAGTTAAGGTGGAGATTATTCCCCTTATTCTAAATACGGTAAGATAATAATATTTATTCTATTACACCCCCTTAGTCTGAGCGGGAGAGGAGCAAACGCTAAGACTAGACCGAAAACGATCAAATAGCTGACGAGGAAGTCCCTTGGTGAAGATGTCAGCATAATGGTTTTCAGAGGGGACGTGAAGAACATGAATGTCACCAATACGAACGCGTTCACGTACAAAGTGTATATCAATTTCCACATGCTTGGTGCGCTGATGTTGAACAGGGTCTCCAGATATATAAATCGCACTCACATTATCACAGTATACAATAGTAGCACGTCGTAGAGGAAGATGAAGCTCTAGAAGGAGGTTTTGAAGCCATGTAGTTTCAGCAACAACATTTGCTACCCCCCGGTATTCATCTTCAGCACTGGATCGAGAAACTGTCGCCTGACATTTGGATGACCATGAGATGAGGTTGTCACCAAGAAAGACGCAGTAACCCGAAGTCGATCGACGAGAATCAGGACATCCCGCCCAGTCAGCATCAGAGTATGCCGTTAATCCAGAAGTAGCGGAGACCGAGATAAATAAACCGTGATGAATTGTGCCCTGAAGATAGCGAATGATTCGCTTAAGGTCCTGCATGTGAGGCTCTCGTGGGTCGTGTATGAATAAGCATACTTGTTGAACTGCATATGAAATATCTGGCCGGGTGAAGGTGAGGTACTGTAATGCTCCATCCAGGATTCTGTATAGAGTGGGATCCTTAATCGCAGGACCAGAAGTAGAACTGAGCTTGGAGTTGGTGTCGGCCGGAGTAGCCACTGGGTTACATTATGTCATGGAGGCACGAGCAATGATGTCCTGAGCATATAATGACTGAGACAAATATAATCCTGAAGATGACCGAGTGACAGTAATACCCAGAAAATGATGTAGTGTTCCAAGGTCAGACATGGAAAATTCTCGTTTCATTAAATCAATGAAGCGGTGTAGAAGAGTATTGTTAGATGCAGTCAAAACAATATCATCTACATGTAGCAGTAAGTATGCCGTATCTGAGCCAGATTGATAAACAAATAGTGATGGATCACACACACTACCACGAAAACCACAACTAGTAATAAACTTGGCAAACCTCTGAAACCACGCCCGAGGAGCCTGCTTGAGACCATATAGGGATCTGCGTAGTCGACATACATAATCAGGGTGATCAGGGTCAACAAATCCCGGGGGCTGATGCATATAAACTGTCTCGGTCAGATCACCATGGAGAAAAACATTCTTGACATCTAGCTGATGAATTGTCCAAGAACGCGAAGTAGCAATAGTAAGAACAGTACGAATAGTAGAAGGTTTGACAACCGGACTAAACGTTTCAAAACAATCAACCCCAACCTGCTGAGATTTACCATTAGCAACAAGACGGTCTTTGTGTCGCTGCAAAGAACCATCGGCATTAAATTTGTGGCGAAATAGCCACATTGAACGAATAACATGAGCATCACGTGGTCTTGGTACAAGTTCCCACGTATTAGTTTTCAGCATAGCATTGTACTCATCTTTCATGGCGGCATTCCAATTAATATCCCTAAGAGCATACAAGTGAGAGCGAGGAATTGGGGAGATATGGCGTAAAATTTGGACATGAAGATTGAGTCGGTGGATTGGTTTGTAAATTCCATGGGAAGCTCTAGTCACGGGACGAGAAGTAGTAGGAGGTGGAGGTGTGGATACAGTATTGGGTGGAAGAACAATATTGGGTGGATTTGCAGTAACGGTGGAAGGAGAAGGTTGTGGTGTCATTGGGACAGTAGGTGCCGGAATGATGTCTGCAGCTGTTGAGACAGTGCAGTGAGGAACTGACTCAAAAGTGGACCGCAATTGGGACAAAGAGGGAAGTTGAATAGACGCTGGAGGAGTAGGTGTTTGGATGGACGTAGAAATGGATAGATGGGGAGTAGTGGTTTTGTCTGACAAAGAGGGAAGTTTAACAGACATTGGAAATGACGCAGAAGGGGACAAAAATGGGGACTGACGTGAATGAGTAGTGGAAGTGGACATACGTGAATCAGTGGACATACGTGAATGAGGAATGGAAGTGGACATACGTGAATTAGTGGAGATGTTTGACTGTCGCAGAGAAGGGAAGGTGAAAGGACGTGTAGTAGGTGATTGGACTTGAGTGTTTTGGTGGTTCTGAGTTGTTGTGTGAGAAACAAAGCTGGTCCGACGGAGAGGAGGAGTGTACGGTCCAGGGAAGGTGGTAGTTGGTTGGAGTGTGGAAGTTTTAGTAGATGGGTAAGATAGATCATAGGAAGGATGAATGAGATTGGAAGGGGGAGACTCGTCATTAGAAGAAGCATTTGGATGGAGATTTGTGAAGGGAAAGACATTTTCATCGAAAGTTACATGACGAGAAATAATTATTTTATTTGTGGTAAGATCAAGGCAGCGGTACCCACGGTGGTTGGGAGGAAAACCAAGAAAGACACATCTAGTGGAACGAGGGGCAAGTTTGTGAGGAGTTGTGGATGAGAGATTAGGATAGCAAAGGAAACCAAAGGTACGTAGATGTTCATACGTTGGTTGTCGTTGATAAAGAATAGACATTGGTGATTGAAAATTAAGGACTTTGGTGGGTAGAATATTATGTAGATAGACTGCCATATGAAGAGAGTAGACCCAATATTTGGGGGGAACGGAAGCGTGAGACATAAGAGTTCGGGTAATATCATTGACACGGCGTATCATGCGTTCGGCCTTGCCATTTTGGGATGAATTTTGGGGGCAAGAGAAACGAAAAACAAGACTATTGTCTCGAGCAAAGGAATGAAAGGAAGAGCTTTCAAATTCACGGCCCATGTCACATTGAAAATATTTTATTTTACGTTCAAATTGAGTTTGAACGAAAGAACGAAACTCCAAAAATTTGCTATAAACTTGGGACTTGAATTTCAAAGGGTAGACCCATAGATAGTTGGTAAAATCATCAAGCAATATAAGATAATATCGAAAACCGGTATCGATATGTAATGGAGAGGTCCATAAATCGCTATGTATGATATCAAAAGGTGCAAAAGTAATGGAATTAAATTCATAAAATGGCAATCGAACATGTTTACTAACTTGACATGAATGACAAAGTTGAGAAGAATTATTCTTATTACAATGAATAGAATTATTTTTGCGTAAGACATCTAAAATTGTCTTGCCAGGGGTGGCCAAGGCGTCTATGCCAAATATCTGGCGAAAAAGCAGCAAGGGAAATGGGAGAAGGCTGGGACGATTTTGTAGGTGGTACGGCAGAGTTGGTGATAGCTCCCCGGAACTATTGCACCGAAGGATAATCCTCCTAGAACTCAAATCTTTCACAGAAAAACCAGATGGATCAAACTCAACAGACACACGATTATCAGTGGTGAACTTACGAACAGAAACTAAGTTTTTGATAATATCGGGAACAACAAGAGTATTTTTGAGTTGAAGGGTGCGAGAAGGGAGGTTTATGAGCTTGGTACCACTAGCGGTAACTGGAATTCTATTGTCATTGCCAACTAAGATAGACCGTACAAAGACTAGAATCGATAACGTTATGTAAAGTACCAATCAGCAGTGAGATGTGAGGTAGCACCGGTATCCATGTAGAAAGCATCATCGGATTGTTGTAGATGCATAGAACTATATGCCTCAGTAATGTCTGTGAGCTTCAGTTGTTCCGTCGCCATTGATTTTAATGGTTTAGAGAAAATAGGATCGTAGAGGCTCTGATACCATCTTGGATTTGATGATAATGTCCTTGGAGAGAAATGTTCTCTAGGATTTCACTTTATATCAAAATAATATCTTTTAGAATTACAAGAGTTAAGGTGGAGATTATTCCCCTTATTCTAAATACGGTAAGATAATAATATTTATTTTATTAGTAAGCCTATAAATAGGCATGTTGTATTCTCGTTTGTAAGCAAGCAAGAAATTAATAAATACAAAGTTTAAGTTACAAAGTCCTTGCTTCCACCTTCACTACTAGTTCTAGGAGCTCTATATGAGCAACACTACTATGCTCGTATATCTCCACAAAATATCATTCGAATGTTCAAAGTTCTTCATAAAAAATATAAATTTCCAACACCTACCAATAAAATTGTCAATAACCTCTTCAGCTGAAGAACAACCTCTTTTTAGCTCTAGAATCAGCAGAAAAGTTAACTTCCCTAGGGAAAGCACACCACAAGAGACCAGCAAGACAATCTCTAGGGAGTTGACAATCCCCAGAGAAAATGAAAACTTTGGTAAAAAAAGGTTGTCTAGAGAACTAGTAGAACATCTTCCTCATCCACAGCACATATGATTATTTCATCAGAAGAACTAATAGAAAGGTATCTTCTTCTTAGCGAGAGAAAAAGATCTAGAGAACTGAAGAAGAGTTGGAGGTACTCTTAACTTGGCTAACGGCCAATTCAGTGCTAGATCGCAGTCATCTCGTATGGAAAAAATCCTAAAAGCTCCAATTAATCGGTTGATGAGTTGAACTAGTTTCTCATAATGAAGGCTCGATCTTTTTTCTTTTGTACTGAAAGTATGATTACAGCTATAATTATATAATTAATTTGCAGCATTAATTTGTCCCTTTATCTACAAAATACGCAAGGGAAAATACAAAAGAATTTATGATTGAAATTAGAATAGTTAGCACCATCGATTAAGCAACAGTATATCGAACTCTTCTTCTGTTCATACAACAAAAACACCAAATTAACTAGCAACTACAAGTGACTAGGTAGGTTTCATCGACACGCTATAATTGGATAAGCTGTTTTTATTTTAAGACTAATTAAGCAATAAGTCGAGGAATTAAATTACAAAAAAAAAAAAAAAGATTAGCACGATGCTGTATATGCATCTCAAAAAGCAAGAGTTTCCCGGGGATCACAGTCTGAGTAACAAGCGCAGTAAAACTCAGAGTCGTCATCTTGGTTCATCTGGGCACATTGGTCCTCAAATAACAAACACCAATTCTCAGTCATAATGATCTTCTGAATACTTACCGCGCATGAGTATTCCAGCACAGGATGATGTATTGTCCACCCAACTTTGATGAGACGCAAAACACAGATGCTCACTAGCTTTCACAATATTCCTGCATGTTTATGAGTGATTAGCGACACACTGCTAATTGAACCAATAATTAACTAAAAAATATAACAAAATTAATCGATTTTTCTTTACTTGTTTTTACAAAGAAAAATGTTGATACTTACATGGATTGGAGTAGAATTGAACTGAATAAGAGGAAACCTACCAGAGAAAGAGTAGTTTTAGTAGCAGCCATGAATGTATGAAGAAGATTTAGACTTAGCTAGCAATTTGATTTGTGAAGATTATCATTGATCTGAACCTGTTTTTATAGTATGTTCAACTACTACGCACATATTATAAAACAAGCTTGGTAAAGGGGCGTCATGAATTGGTAGAGGGGCGTCAAGTGTGATAGCAATGTCCCTTTTATTGGTTAGGGGTGTCCTATAGGGGTGTAGAATGACTAGATTACCCCTTTCATCTTAAATTAACCAAAATCAAATCAATTTTTTTTAATTAACCAAAATCAAATCAATTAACCAAAATCAAATCAGTTTTTTTTTTTTCATCTTCTCTTCTCCTCCATCAACCCTAACCTCCATTAAAACCGAAAATGTCATCGTCTTCGATTAATCGGCGATTTGAAAATGTTTGGAAAAACCCAGTTAGGGTTTAGTTTATTGTGTTGGATTTAAGTTAATTTTGTATCAAAAATTAGGGTTTTGAATGAAAATTGAAATTGAAATTTCTGGTTTATGCTAGTTACGGTTGGTAATAACTCAAATACGAACCGTAACCAGAGATTGGGTTGATGTTACGGTTGGTTTAAACTCAAATACCAACCGTAAGTTCTTAGTTTTGGGAATATGTTCAGTTACGGTTTTTATTTGCATCATATTTATCAACCGTAATTGAGTTACGGTTTGAAACTCAATTAAACTTACCAACCGTAAATCATCCTGAATGTTAACAACTTATCAAATAGTTATGTACGGTTCAAAAGTTAAGATGACTTACCAACAGTAAGTTAGTTACGGTTGGTTTCTATTCATTAGTTACCTACCGTAACTAAGTTACGGTTGGTAACTAAATTAAATTACCAACCGTAACTGGGTTTACGATTGGATCTTCCCCAAATTTAACCAGTTACGGTTGGTATTCGATAACTTACGAACCGTAACTAAGAGTTACGGTTGGTCACGAGCAAAATTGCAACCGTAAGTTCTTCTGAAAATTCAAAATTTTGATTTTGTTATGTAATTTAGATAATTTTGAGCGAGAAAAAGCTAATTGGAACTAATTTAGAAGTATATCGGGTCACTGGAATCACTCATTTTGGTGGAGTGAATCAAAATCTAGGGTTTCACAAATATCACATAAGTTTTCTTCTCCTCAAATTTTTTTTTTATAACTCTAAAAATCTGATTTTAGAGTTATAATACACTAATCTTGATTATCAACACTAATCTTTATAATCAACACTAATCTTCATTATCATTACTAATCTTGATTATTAACAATAAGGGCTAATTAGTCATTTACAGATTTTTATTGATAAGGGGCACTTGAATTTACTTCTAATGACCTTTTTTGTCTTATTAGTTTGACACCCCTCTACCAATTCATGATGCCACTTTACCAAACTTGTTATAAAAGTCAACACTACGAGGAAAGAGAACGACGTACAGACGAAGTTATTAGGATATAGATCGAGCAGAATCGAATCCAATGTTATGGATACTGTAACTTATGAGTAAAACTCATTGTTTTATGGAAGCTAAGCTGATTACATATTTTTTTATAGAATAATCATTAAAATGAAGGAAGCAACCATTAATAAACAACACAGTACCCAACCCACCATTCCCTGAACAAAAAATTCTAGATGAACCGTGAAAATGAACTCCCTCAAAAATGCATACACACATCCATCCTTTAAATACGACCCCATGTTTTTCCCAACCGGCGGGGCCCATCAATATGTGGTTAGCTTACTGGTTAGGTGGAGCTAATGGTGATTATTCTGGATGGTTCTCTTGGTGGTCAATGGTGGAGTCTGTCCAAGGATTCGTTAATAATGATTGAAGATTTTCATGATTTTTGTGAAGCGTGGCCAGTTTCACAAGTGTTCTTCATAAAGAAGATGGTTCGAAGACTTTTATCAATGTCATGGTGTTTTTATCAAAGAGATGGTTCTATGAAGATGGAAGTTTGGGTTTGAGAGCTTCAAAAGTAATTCTACGGGTATATAGAGATGGTGAATAAGTCTAGTGGAAGATGGAGGTAATTTCCTGTGATCGTCTCATGCTTGATAGCATAATCCGAGGTGGAGATTGTTAGGAAATAAGTGGTTTCCTATTATTGGTTCGTTTCCACATTGAGGTGAATTTCCTAAAATAGGTTTGATAGAACTTAGGAAAGACTTAGGTTCCTAATAGGAGACTAATACTTGGTGTCCAAGTTTGTGTTCTTTATATATATGACTACAATTGTAGGTTTGTAGAAATCCAACCCAGAAGAGTGGTATATCCTTGTGCATAGGATTTTGGTCTCTTTGTTAGGGAGGATCGTGTGCTACCATTAAGGTTAATATCGGTGTGAGATAAAAATTTGTAGAGAGAGGATTTTGGTGTTCTAGTGTGTCGGGTTTAGGGCTTTTCCCTAAACCAAGTTTCTAGTGTTTCCATGTTTCTCCTCTATTACTAGCAACTGTGAAGACGGTGTAGAAGAGAAGACACGAGGCTGGTTTGAGGAATAATTAGAGAATTGATTTCTATGGTTTCTTCAATGGTGTTCTCGGGTATGTCATGTTAACTCTTTCAGTCTTGTCTTGGGTTGCGTAAAGAGCATGTAATGGTCTTTGATTTAATGGAAGTTTTTCTGGTGGTGTTCCCCGTGGATGTAGCCTATAAAGGTGAACCACGTATATCTTATGTTGTGGTTGTGTGTGTGCTGATTTATCTTCTTTCTATCTTATATTTCTTTCATGTTTGGTTCCTATCTCCAATTTCCCTTTGTAATCATGTGTTCCGCTGTACTCGGGGTGCCAATTTTCCCAACAAGAAGCACAAAGACTTCATTTGGATCCCGTATCCATATACCCGGTAGGTATTTATTATTACCTTGTTTTGTTATTGTTGCTATTGTCAGTACATATATTCATTTCTCCTATTATGTGTGGAGAAATGTGCACCGTGCACAAATTTGGACTTCGTTACTACTGAGGCTTGAGTCTTTTGGAGTCTTCACTGCCCTATACCACATTACTATGAAGGTAGGAAGGTGGGACTATCTCTCACGCATGGTTGTGTGGGAGTAGAGATAAAAGAATGAAATGATTTAGCATCAGTATGATTAATTTAGTGCAAAGTCAAACTGCGAATCCGATCCTTTTATGACTTAACTGTGAAGCTCATGTTGAGTGCCTCATAAGAGTTAAGTCTAAAGGTGTTGTGAACCAGGGTTGCACACATAGAGGTACATGTTTTTGATATGGACACGTTCTCGGGTGACCCGTACGCCAATTCCAAAATTTAAGATGGAGATGTTAGTAGTATACGTTAAAAATGCTGTCAATTTTTATTAGCATGATCGTTATTTGCAATATGCTAACATACACACAAATGAGTTAGAATCAAAATCATCACCTCACTTCTTCTCCATTGCTAAGTAATACTCCTTTTCGAGATCAACATATGTTCTTAGGTAATTGCCTTCAGAGCTTAAAAAAGTTCAAACCTTTTTTTTTTCCAAGAAGGGATGGTTATATTAAAGATTTCAACTTGAAAAAAATTAGGTTAGTAATAATAGTTTTTTTATATTTGAGTGGCCGCATCTTGGCATACCAGTGTCCATATCCGAGTCCCCGTGTGTAGACAAGCACACATATCAGGTATCCATTCAACCCAACTCTGACTTATCCCCAAGAGTCAGCCTAATAATGTTACTAACTTATGGTAGTTACGTTTTTTATTATTATTATTATTATTATTATTATCAACTTATTTTTTAAACTGAAAATAAAATAGAAATATCACGGGACCGGTGCCGGCCGGCTAGTCTTCCAGCTGGCAGGAGCAGCTGTCCCATCTTCTTATTTTATTTTGTTGCTTGTTAATGCAGAAAAGAACTTTACAAGAAATTAGTTGGTAGCCTAGCAACAAATTAAGCTCAAACACCCTCTGGATAGCCACTTATATTATGTAGAAAAGAAAACTAGTTCACTATTTGCATCACTGCATTGGTATTATTACTATAATTATGAATATATGTAAAGGAACAAATTTCCAAATCCGATGTATGAATAAAATATTCTGATTTCAATTTTGCTTGATTTTTGTAAAAGTTACCTCTATATAACTTATTTTATTTTTTTTATTGTCCGGAGGCTATTTTTATTATTGTTGTCATTCTTAGTCAACTAAATTGTATTGATTTTGTGCCAACAGTAGTGAGAAGCTATTGTGGATTGAAGTACCTGGCAAGGGTTTCTTCGCTTCCGACAGGTACTAATATTATAACTATCGCTGCTTTTTTTCTTTCTTTTTTTCTTAAATCCTAGTTGGTTAGAGGACAACTTCTTGCTTCTCCGTGGACCGTCTCCAAAGAAAAAAAATAACTAAAATTCTGAATGTAATTTATTACATTTGTTAAGTTACTACAATATTATTAGTATGGTGGTTAGTTTATTAGTAAGATTACAAATTAACGAGTTTGGTCTTTACTCGTGACAGTGAATTTCAACGCGAAATAGAACTTGACCTTGTTGATCGACGTGATGAAGATTTATTATTCCTTGATGGTGAAGCTGACAATCCTTATAGATGTTTACCTCCTAAACATGGACGGAGGGATGTAGGGACAAATGGGGTCCGCCGATCCCACTTGATTTTGATATCCCACAAATATAAGTTTATAATTTTTGTGATTTACATGTTTTGTGGGGGAAAATATGCTCTATAAAATTAAAAAATTATTTTTAATGGGGTAAAAATTATAAAACTCACATAAAATCAATAAAAATACATCAAATGTATGACGTAAAAACAAAAAAAAACGATCTAATTAATATATCTAATTTAACTAAAATATTTTATGATTTGAATTTCACTTGGTTAATACTAAAAAGTAAATAAAAAGGCCAAAAAAAATCGGGCGGCCTCCGACCGTATACCAGCAAGTATATACATATTTTTATCATAAAAAGTTGCCTCCACTTGGGAAAAAGTCTGGCTCCGTCACTGCTCCAAAAGATGCCGGGGATCCCCCTGTTTTCTCCGAAGAGATGGAAAAGATATTGTATCTTGATTTGAAACATATGGAAGTTGTGCCCAACTTTGTAGAGGCTTGGGAAAATTGCAGAGTTACCCTAAAACCACACAATGATGAGATGAATAAGATAAAGTATCCTCCTGATGGACGTCCGCATGTTCTAGAATTTGCAAGTGATTTAGAACGTGAACATTATCAAGTATATTGTATGTAAATTTGGAATAATTGGCCCGCCATTTCTACGATTTTATTCTATTTCTTTTTTTTACAGACTTATGATCATATTCACTCGGATGTATTTTTTCTTCCTTTTACTTGAAAATATTTCAAGTCACTAATCATACTGCGTCCATTTTCAACCCAAAGAAACAAAATCAAATTAAAGTGATAAGATTTTAGAAAGGATTTATCTGTTAAAATGTACCATAGATATTCGTAAATTTTATATCATTGAAAAGTATTTTAAAACACTTACGTAGCGAATATAAACATAAGTATTAAATGATATAAAATTAACTATTAATGGGATAAAACCAAAAAATAAATAGATCCATTAATAGTGCGATGGAGACAGTATTACGTGACTTTTCGTAAAAAGCAGGTGAAAATTTTGTCTTTTTTTTCTTTTCTTTATAGGTTGCAATTTCAGCAAAAAAAAAAATAGACCCTCACACAAGGGGGTAGGCTCTCCTCGTAAGATCCTCTCATAAGAAACTGCAAATACTTAGAGGTGGTGTAGCTATCCATTCTCCGGTTAAAATGTTTCCAGGAACAAACTTGGCCTAAAAATCATTTAGATGATTAGTTTCTCTATCATTTAGATCATTAGTTTCTCTATAGTTATGTGCGAATTTTTTTCGTAGGGCCTTTTATAGTGTCGAATATTTTATAACAATTGTAAAAAGCGTCATGTTTTTTTATAGACGAATTCGCTAGATTTTGTTTACACTTAACCGGTTTATTTATGTGTATTTATTTTAAAAAAATAAAAAAATATTCAATTAAAACCCTTTATTTGTTGATATACATCTGCATGAATAAGAATACGCAAGAAAAACTCAAATGATATCGCCACATGTATTATATTTAAGGTCTTGGGGGTAAGTAATTCCATAACGCATCTAGAATAAAGAAGAACGAAGAGACTAGCTCGGTGGATGATGCACTAATCAACACTATCTGGATTAGTTTTAGTTTGAAGAAGATTTTTTTTTTTTTTTTTGTGTGGAAATAAACAGTTGGGCTAAGGGAGAAAAAAGCATTTTTATTTTGTAAAGAAATAAAACAGTTGGGCTAAGGGAGAAAAGTGCCCTCGACAGAGTTGGGCCTTGTGCTGTCGCACACCCTGCACATCCTCAGACCCGGCTCTAGTTATGGGTAATTGCACAAGAACAGATACGAGTCTGGGTGATAACTTGTAGCAGCCACAAATCTTCCATCCTTATTTCTAAGGACCCCTACTATACCTAATCTAACTATTAATATTAACTAGTATGTAACCCGTGCTACGCACCGGGTCCAGTGGAAATTTTTGATTGGTGTGGCGGGGCTTCGCCCCGCACCCGTCGCCCAAATGCATTAGAACCTCTTCGAAGAATTTTTGATTAGTCTGATTATATTTATTGGATACAAAATATGATTTTGTTTGTTCCATCTACTGGGCAAGGGCACAACCAAATTTATTATGCTAAATTTATCTAAGGACAAAAATTTGTCCATAATGCAAATGTAACATAAAACTAGTGAACATATACTCCATAAACTTCTTTGACCTATTAGTACCATCAGCCTTGAATCTTTTCACTCAAATGAGTAAATAGTTATACCCTTAACGGTATCCAATGAGTCAACTTGATATCCAGAAATCAGAAATATCTAAAGATCAAATGTTGTTCAAATATTTTTCATCTGAAATGGCATGATGAGGCAAACTAAACATATAGTAAGAGAAATCTTGATTTCCCTTCTAATTATGGATTTTCCGTTGTTTCAAAAATTGATTTTACACAGTAAAAATTATAGATTAGAAGCGTTTGGTTTTTAAGCAGCTCGGAACCACCAACAAACCTGATGACAGAGTACTCTAATATTATCTTATACGAAAAAATTCCTTCTACTCTCAAAAAAAATAAATGAAAAAGGACGGCTAAAAAAATAAATGAAAAAGGATGGCTAAGAAAATAAATACTAATATAATCCTTAAAATTATGATAGGGTGCGGTTGTCATCCTGCTACTCATTGAGTATCTTGTATTAGGCCTTGGTGTTATATCTTTGAAGTTGATTCACCAACCCCACTCGGGTAAGTCTCTCAGTTTGCTCTTCAAGATCCCTTTCTCCCGTTCTAGATCGATTCTGACACACTTAAGAAGGTTTTATACATAAGCAAGGAGCATAATCCATTAATCCTTCATAAGCGTATAGAAAATCTTGATGCTTAAGAGTCATCCGCCAACTTTATTCCGATATATTAGGTTCTAGACTTATTGGAGGACTATAATTGGAGAATCTAAATCAACGCAAAGAACCCATATTTCATTACCCTAATATTGTACAATAATTCTAGATTCACTTTGAAAATCTGCCGAAGTGTGCACCGACAAACAGAAAAACCTGGCCCCACTTTACTGGCACACATCCCGATGCTCGAACCATTAAAAACCTATTGCACGATTTGTCTTCGGGAGCTTTCCACTTGGGTGTCTAGCACCACTCATATACTTTTGACTTTCTCCATTGTTCTTGCATTCATGCACCAATAGTTATCTATGCCATCTTGACTTTCTTGATGATTTAGAGAAGTAATCTATTCAGCGGGAAAGTAATAAAGTAATCACATTAACCCGCTTATTGAGAAGCTTCATATAGTAGGAGCCCGTAAAATTGACCGAGACTACGTAAGTTAGATGACTTAAATGTCCTAGTGAGGAGCCTATAAACTAAGAATACAATTAGTAATTGAGTACAAAAAATAATTAAAAGAGAAGTTATGTAGCATGTATAAAATATCTTCAGCAACAACACATTCCCTTATGGTCTGTTCATTTATGTTGTTTTCTGTTTCCTTGTTTGGGATTATGCCCTAGATGGATGTTGTCGTTCTGCATTTATCAAAGTACATGGAACTGAGATATTGTTTCCAATAATTCAATTCCCAAATAAAAATGAATATGAAATAAGTAATATATATACGGAGTGAAAATAGTTTCCTTTGGTAAAACTATAGTTGGACTATACATTATCACTTACCTCCAAGTTGCTAATAGACCTAAATATGTCCCATCTCTTTGTGTATTGTCTATCATTTAAGAGCTTTCTGGAGGTTCCTGAGCTTCTGCCACAATGGCCATAAAAGAGTCACTTAGCAGATCCTTGTCACCTAGATCCTTTTTTGCTGATGTTTCTTCTATTTTGCATAATTCACATATTGTGTAACTGATAGGCCTATATAATCTGTAAACATAACTATATTTTTCTTGATATGGTTAACTATCTTGATGATGCACATCCCGTTTCTAGTTGCATTTTAATTTATACCTTAAGAAAACTCATTATATCCTTCTTGCTTTTCTGAAAATTTCATAGTCAATCTTGATCGCGCAACATGCTTTAAACTTACATAGTATTATGAACTTAATTTTAATTGCAGAACTAAAATCCTTAGTATGTGTCCCATTAATGGCATATGCTCCAATATAAAGTTACGTGCTCCAAAAACAAATAAGTTATATGCGTACCCTGCGTCAATATTCTTATTTAGGCATAAAAGGATAACATGCAAGTTCGCGGGTGCTGTCATTCTCATTGATATAGAAGACACCCCATAAACAAAGGCATGTAAAAGTAAATAATTGGCTCTGACTATTCTTAAGATATGTCATCTTAAGTGATATCACAGGTATGAAGACGAAGAAAACTTAAAAATAAAACCAAAATTTTAACTCTTAGTGCAAATACTAACATGGGAATATTAGTGGCAATTGTGTCTGTTTGATATTAGTGATCAATTTGTGTTTGGTCGCAAGATAAACTGCAGGTGCAACGTCCAATGATGGAAATTTCAATTCTTTTGACGTACTTAGATATCCATTCCCGGCATAAGCCTCCTGCAAACTGTAATCAAATTCTAAAAACAATGAGGTTACTGCAAATTAACCTAACCAAACATATTTAAGTATTGGATATTGAAATAACAAAACCCGTTGGACAGACCACCACAAATGCTAGTATGCTATAACTATTTGTGTTATCAGTTTTCCTAATTCCGCCACCGTTTGCCGTTATTAATAAATTGATTGACACAACCCAAAAACATTAATTCCTCTATCCATAATTCATCAACTCATAACACTCGTATAAATATCAAAAGCAAAAACTTCTTACAGTTACAAAAGTAAAAAAAAATGTTGTAATGAAAATAATCGTACCCACTGTAATATATCGACTTCATTTTCTTATATCGATAGATTCAAGGTTTTCATTACTACGCCTGAATCCTTAACCTCATTCTTCACTCCTCATGGGAGTTCAGTTTACGTTGGATTAGAATCGAAAAGAGAATCAGGTCAAGAAAATTATTTACACGTTTTGGAGGAAAAAAACATTTAGTCAGGAACGGAACCACGGATGTCTTCTAGCCACGCGCTATAAAAAAAACAACCATCGGAACTTACAAACACAACTCTGGTGATCCATATCCGCCTCCACCTTACCTTTATTTATGTACACATTAACGTCCTGTCTACTAATTCAACTTGCCCCGGAAACTACTGCCAACTCTAATGCTCTAAGCAACTAATTAAATTGGTAAGATCAGAAACAATAGGGAAAATGGCATCACCAAAATAATGTGTCCTTTACAAACATGAATAAAAAACGGAAAAATTACTTTTCACCGAACACCCAATCTGTCAACCCCAAACAGATAAAACGCTATCCAAACTAAATATACGAAGGACAACACAAACAAAACAAAAAACGATTAGATCTTATCACGTTGTTGTACTTACAACTCCATGCATACACTGACCACACTCATCTTAGGCTCTATCAAGTTGTTATACCATTTCCCTCGAAAACGCATCAGATACCCATGCTACCACCGATTAACTCATATGACCTCTTTTTAACCATAAGAAATCCAAAAATAATACCAATTCGTACCATCCAAATAGCAAACAACACAACCACTACAACCTTTTAACACCATGCTGGCACTGCACAACACAAACAAAACAAAAAACGATTAGATCTTATCACGTTGTTGTACTTACAACTCCATGCATACACTGACCACACTCATCTTAGGCTCTATCAAGTTGTTATACCATTTCCCTCGAAAACGCATCAGATACCCATGCTACCACCGATTAACTCATATGACCTCTTTTTAACCATAAGAAATTTAATTCATTCGAAAATCAAGAGGTTCTTATAACCTACTGACTAACAGATGGGCCATGGGATTAACATCCCAATACCTGCAAGATTAGTCCAGTAAAGTCAGTAGATAAAAAGAACATGAAGGATTAACCATGACAAAACAACAAACCAAAAGAAATTAAAACACATAGAAAGATGATTTATCCAGACCTCTTTTTAACCATAAGAAATTTAATTCATTCGAAAATCAAGAGGTTCTTATAACCTACTGACTAACAGATGGGCCATGGGATTAACATCCCAATACCTGCAAGATTAGTCCAGTAAAGTCAGTAGATAAAAAGAACATGAAGGATTAACCATGACAAAACAACAAACCAAAAGTCAAATATCGAAACACATAGAAAGATGATTTATCCAGTAGCACATCAAAATAATACGGAAATGCTTCAAAAGAACCTCTCGTCGAATTGGACAAACTGAAAATAAAATATAGCACACCAGGCTAAAAGAAGTTGCTATTATCAATGATGCAGCACCCTGTTATTGTCGATAATATAATAAAATTTACACTTTCAAGGTCTCATTAGAGCGTCTGCAGCGGGCGACTAAGACCAAAAATTTGGTCCGCGAACGAGACGTAGTGGGACGTACTATCGACTAAACGAAGACCATCGACTAAATCTCAGACTAAATTTGGTCCGCGACCAAGAGTAAACTCAAATATAGTCGGGCGTTGATATAGTTTAAGCCCCACCACAGGCGTTCCTAAAGTTTTCGCCCCACAGCGGGCATACGTAAGTTAACGCCCCACGCCAGACGTTAACTTAGTCTCCGCCCCATATATATATTTTTTTTTAATTTATTGTGGGGCGTGGTTTATACCACCGCCCCACTCAAAGATTTAGAACATTTATATGGGGCGTGGATTATACCAACGCCCCATTGTTTTTTTTTACGTTTTCGGCGCCAAGCGGTGATATTTTTCACGCCCCACATAAGGCGTTAATATTCTTTACGCCCCACACCAGGCGTTGGCATAGTTTACGCTCCACCAAAATTTAGTCTTCCTCCCACTGCCTCACTCAACGGACTAAACCCAAATTTGGTATTTTTTTTTACTCTTTACTTTTTAGTTTTGGTCGCACCGCTGCAGACGCTCTTACAGACAAAAAAACAATAACTATAGTAAAAAGTAAGAACATAAAAAGGTAATACGATTGAAGATATCAATCGGGACGGTTAGATTCAATACACCTACTAAAAGACTAATAAAGAAAACTGAATTATGTAAATGAGATATCCAAGACAAAATTAATTCACAGTGCTCAAGATCGAGCTAACAAATGCAACTTGACCACTTATTCGTGTATCTATCTTTCTTAACAAATTAAGAGTTTTCCTCCTTGGCCTCGCCTTTTTCTGTAATAATGTACAAATTAGAAGACTGAATTATGAAAATGTACGATGACCTTATATAATGGCCCTTGTCTTATTGATACTAAAGGAAAAATACTACCCAGACTACCGCCTTATATAATGGCCCTTGTCTTATTGATACTACAGGAAAAATACTACCCAGACTACCACTATATATAATGTATTCCCTCCATTTTTAGAAAATAGATATTTTTACTTTATCATTTTAGCCTAATAATAGACCAAATTAAAAAAGCAAAAGTATTTCTTTTCCAAAAATGGAGGTATATAAATTAATCTACAAAAAGATGAGTCTTTGATAAGTGCTCTAGTTTTGCCTTTCTTCTTTTGCGGGAGTTCTTGGTGCTAGATGCATTGTTTGGTGTGAGTGGGCGGACTTCTAATAACCTTTTCTTAGCATCTTAAAAGGGGCATTTAAGTTTGAAGACATTATTTGTTGAATAACCAATAGTTGTAGATGTTTAGGACACCTTTATATCATCCTGGTGGAAACCACGAATTATTCCTTGAACTACTGAAATGAGTGAGATAATTTTATTTACCATATCCTATCCATTGACATCTCATAAACTGAAATAATCAACGGCTGGCAGTAGAATTTTTGTATATACAAATAAGGATTCATTTTCAACTATTTGCAAAATACTCATCACCTTTCACCACCATTGGTTCTAATACCTGATAAGTGAAGGCATAATGGCACTAAAATGGATAGATGAGGTATGAAATCCTAACTTAAATAATTAAAATAGATTCATACTGATGAACATGCCATATAGTATCACCGAGAACTTTTTCGAATTTCAAATATAGTTTCTTTTATTATTTCTTAAAGATAGAAAGTAAAGATCTCCTATAGACCTTCAAAACTTTTTTGAATCAAGGATGTGAATAATTAGGTCTCAACCAACAGAGCATGTGCATCTGAAATTGCCTCCGTAGAGGTTCAAAAGAAACATGAAATTGCCTTTGTAGAGGTTCAAAAGAAACATGGTAACACGATAAGGCTTCTCTTAAATGTAGCCCACACTTTTATTAACTATAGCCCAAAAAGTTTAAGCTAAAATTAAAAACCAAAGTTACCAAACATGTCTTAATTATTTACAAAATAATTCTACTTCTTCGTCAAAATCAAAATATAAACCCTAACTTTTTCTTTTTTAGATCCAAACTAAATTATACTTCAATTTAGTTCTAATTATTCTCTCATTAATCTTACAAATTTCCCATTTATAAACCCTAATTGTATTTCCCCAAAATAAACTAAACCAAACTTTTCACCTTTTCTCTAAAAAGATGTTATTTTTTTCTATATCATGATTATAATAATATCGATTTAGGTTATATATTCTAATTATTTTCTTGAAAATTCTTCATAATAATATCAATCAAAAACGGAAATAAAATCAACAAAGGTATTGATTCTTTTCCAAAAAATCAATTTTCTGAAACTCTATAAGCACTACTATTCTATAAAAAACAAAAATCTAAGATGATGTCATTTTCTCCCAATCATGATTACATTAAATTGAGTTATATATGCCATAGATTTTACATAACTTTAATTGTTAAATTAAAATTATATAATTAACTTTACTTTATTTTTTAGTTTTAGGGATTTGATAAAAATTTTGGGTTATATTTAAAAATTGAGGATATTTTTATGGGTTATGTTAATAATTATCAGAATCTATTTTAGTTAAATTGGTGACTTATTTTACCTGGGTTATGGTTAATAAAAGTATGTGCTATTTATATATTTAAGAAAGATAATACAAAAGAAGTCGATCGGAATCCATTAAAAAACTAAAATGTGTTATGTAATAATGTAAACAAACATCGGCAGTCTACACAAACTTTCATTTCTCATATCAACATGAGCTTGTGTAGGGTAAAAAGCTTATGTGCAAATACGGAAACCAGTGGAAAATGTATGAAGATGTCCCCGACATTTTCTTCAATAATTCCTCTAGTGGCCTTGACTACTTTTGTAAAACTTCTTTCAGTTCAAAACTAAGACATTTAACTTAAAAAAATGGCAACGGAAAGGTTGGAATTCATGTTTAACAGCTCATCCAGGCACATTAGTAAGACGTATGAGCTTGAGAAAGGTTGGAAGCGCGTACAATATTTACATTCTCTGGAAGATCGCTCTACTGGTCAATACTATTCATATCCTTGTTAAGATGCCACATCAAGTGAATCAAGTGAAATGCCGAAACGTAGGTAAACACTGGATTTATGTCCCTCATGGGATTAGAGAAAATTACCTTCTTTTGGACTCTGATTCACATATTGGCATCATCAAGTGAATTTCACTGACGTGGTACATACTAAAAACCAAAATGACTTTCTCTGACAGCCACAAAAGTTATACATGTAATATCTCTCACATGAAAGAATGAAATGTGAACCCTAGCTTTCCTCTTAGCTTCTGCAAATGTAAGTTTTTAGATAATGTTTAAAGTTGCATTAATGAGTAATTATAAATGGACAGCGACAAAAATCGTAAAGAAAAACCGTCTACACCTGGGGAATAACAGTCGGTCCCGTTTGGGGAGAATTTTTTCATATGGTTCGTTAAAGAGCACTAAAATAGCTACATGTATGCTAAAGACCCCACACCCCCAGCATAGACATTAAAATATCTAATAACAATTAAATAAAATTGAAATCGATGGGACTAAGTGTTTTTTTTTTTAAAATGAGTTGCTTCGTATTAGGACTTCTGTATACATCGAAAGCAACAAAAATCTTCACATCCAAAATGGAACTAAATGCTTGTGCATAATTCTGATAGCATAACGAAACTAATAGGGTCACCAAAAGTGCAGAAAGAGTCGCCGAAGATTTTTTACATCTTTCTTAGTTTTGGCAGCAGTAACAGTTGCAATGAACCCGCATCAAAGACTTTGATCATGAATACCTTCTTATGAAACTTTTCCTACTTCTAATTCAATTCCCACATCTTCAAAAATGGGAAAAAATAATCACACTCAAAACATTGAAATGATATAGCTAAACTTTGACTCCCAATGGCATAAACATATAGCAAAACAACTCAGAAATTATTTGTTTTTTTGGAGAAAACAGGAGGAGACTGATCTTGGACGTGAGACGCTAAAGATACAAACCATCCTGACTTTGGGACAATTTCCTACGGTTCATCATCCAAACAACATATATAATAGCATTTTGCTACATCCAATGGAAGTCCATTAGCCCAACAAAACTGCACAGATCAGATGGATACGAAAGAATTATTGAATCACTAAAACAATATTCAATATTCAAGTAAAACAACTTCCAAATGCTCAAAGAGCTCCACAAAACATTTTCCCCTCTTTACCATCACAATATTCTCCACTAAAACAAATATACCATTTCGTAAAAGGCAATTTTTTACTTACACGATGGATAAGGAGGATTATTATACGAAATTTTTGTTGGAAATTACTGGGCTGCAATGGAGATGAAAAACAGAAACAGATTGTGGTTGTACTCTAAAACTTTCAAGGTTCTGGATGATTTCTTTTAGACAAATATTTCTACCCTCCCAACGAATTGGCGATTGCAACAGGTATGTGAAATACTGTCTTCAGGATACAATGAAAGCCCTACAACCGGAAATTGGATTCAAGGTTTGCACCCCTTGACCCAATCAAGAACACATGTAAAACAGATTCTGATGATGCTTTGTTTAAGAAAGAAAACAGAAGAGATTTTTCGATTGATATGAAAACGACTCTAGGAGATGCTACTTATAGGGTTTTTCACGTCTGTGAAATGACAAGTTTCTCTTCACGAAACGTCAGGTCCCTTCATTAACAGACATTAATGGTGTCTGTTGGATTTAGAATTTTCTGGAACGTTTTCTAACGGTCCAAACAGTTACGTGTCAAAAAATTCTTCCTGAACGTTTTCTAACGGTCCAGGACCCCCCTTCGCAGCGCAATTGAAAATATTCCAACAATTTTCTCATCAAGAACTATCCGCACCATGCTCATTTGGCAATGCATGAACAAAAGAGCACCAATTTCTATCATGAAAAATAAAGGAACACCAGTTTCAATTATGAAAAGAGCACCCACTAACCATCAGATATGTGAAAAGCAAACTGGTTTGAGACGCATCGTAGAAAGCTTCATCTTCAAAAGTATGTGGGGGGCATCAGATTACTATTTAGGATTAGTCTTGGCAGCAGATTGGTGTGTACCTTAAAGGAAGACCCCAAATCCATACTGCTATCTTCTTTGGGTTTTCAAAGTCGTCTTGCTCACCTGCAATATAGCTACCATATCTAGAATATCCAAAGAAGCAGCAATGCTATGTTAACATACAAAATAACAAAATTAAATAGAACTATTGCTCAGCCATATATATGAACATCCTGCGTCAAAATTTTAAACCTTTTTCGTACAGTGTTTAAACCTTTTTCTCTCCAGTCAAAAAGGTAATAGAAAATAAAGCCTTTAGATAAAGATCATGGTATAAATAAAAAGATGCAATTAAATAGGAAGAGCTTACCCATGCAAAGCAAGTAAACCAATACTATACCAAATTCCATGTTGACCTGTGAGCCCCAGCAACGAAAGCTCTCACTGATTCTGGTTCACAACATTCAATGTTGTTTCTTCCCAAAAATCCTTTATGAAAGGGATACCTGCGAGTGGTGACATTGCCGAACATTCTAGAAAAGGTTTTAGCCTACACAAATTTGTAGTAACGCCATCTGTGGGAGTCGAACCCACTACTACATGTTTGAGAAATATGTGCTCTTCCATTTGAGCTGAGCTAAGACAACATATACGATATCTTAATGTAAGCGAGAATACACATAAACTCAATTGACCCAAGTCAGTAAGATTGGTAAGCAAAAGTTCAGAGAATGCTTGTTTTTACTATTAAGACTTACGACCATTAGTACTCCACTTGACTACAACCACTTGCATAAATATATCTCTCGGGTATTTACTTTAGGTAGTTTCAGATGCGAACAACATACAAAATATATGTGCAGAAGTGGCCAAAAACCATAATGCTCACGTTCACCCCAACGAAACAAAACTACCAACAACTGCTGACCCTCGTAACTAAATTCCCTCAATTCCTCTTTTATGCCCGTTATTAGGCCTTCAACTTCCCTAGGCAATTCTCTCACTGGAATCAAATGCGTAAATTAAAATGAATATGTCAAACCGTGAAGTGGAAATTGAGAGGATAGATATATAAACACCTAAAATCTAAGCAAGTCATACGCAGTGGAAATGTCGAGGGAAAAACACAGTTTTTTTTTCGGTTAACCTATTGTTGTGTTGTGCATAAGTGTAAATATGTTTTTATTTTCTGCAATGCTGCGCCTCAAAGGTTCCAAATGTAACCCTTATAATAATTTCTTACCTTATTGAAAAAGCAGATTGAGGCACTTTAACAAATAAGTGGAGAATTAACTTTTAGATTAAGGTAAAATTGTGTGGGATTTTTTCAAGACATAGGATATAAGGGATGAATTTAAAATGTAGAAACTTTTCTTTTTTTTTGATCGGTAAAGAAAAAAAATTGATCGAAAAAAGAGAAGGTATAAGGAATACCACCCTCAGGAGATACAAGAAAAACAAAAGAAAAAAAGAAAAAGAAAGCAAAGAAGTAACAGACTACCTCTTTGCAACAAACTTACAAATGATCAAAGTAAATTTTTGGCCAACATGTCATCACATCAACATAAGATGGAGACTCTAAGTTTTTAAAGATCAAGCACCAAGTGAACAGGATATACTTAATCTTCTTTTGAATAGCAATCTCATTGTTTTCTTTTCCTGTAAAGACTCTAGAATTTCTTTCCAACCAAATACTCCAAACAATTGCCACTGAGATCATGCACCAAATCTGAAATTGTTGTTTAGATTGTAGTTCTATATTCCAGGGAGAAGAAAAGTGAAGAAATCATCCGGCATAGTGACAAACAACTTCAACTTCTCCTTGAAGTGGTTCCAAATATTTGAGGCGAAATCACAATGCAGAAACAGATGATTAACAGTTTCATCTTTGTCACAAAAAAGACATCTTTTGACAGCAGTAATGTCCCTTCTACATAATCTATCTCTAGTTTGTAATCTATTGTGAGCAATTGTCCATAGAAAGAATTTCACTTTAGGTGGAAATTTTTGCTTCCATATGTAGGAAAATATGTGAACCTGACTGTCATCATTCTGCAAACTATCTAGAGAATTATAAGTAGATTTGACAGTAAACTGACCTCTTGGCCCAATGGACCATTGAAGAACATCTTCCATCTCCTTGTTGATTGTCACAGAAATTAAACATCTTTGTAAGTCTTCATATTCTCTTCTAACATTTGCATTCAATCTTCTAGGCACATTAAGATTCCAAGAAGCATCATCCTCCACATAGACCTCTTACCATTTTGTTTTTTGCTCTTGAGATGGCATATAAATTTGGAAACTTCAAAAAATAGGGCTATCAAATAACCAAGTGTCCATCCAAAAGCTTGTATTTTTACCAGAATTGATCTTGAATTTCACATGTTTTTTAAAAAATTGACTATTCTTCATGATTCCTTTCCAAACTGATCTCCCATAAGAAGTTTTTGGAAATTTAGAAAACCATTCCTTTTCTGTGCCATATTTTTCAGCTACTAACTGCCTCCATAAAACTTCTTTCTCTGTTGCAAACCTCCACTGCCATTTAGAGAGAAGAGCTGAGTTCATCTTCTTTAGATTTTTGATACCCAAACCACCATACTTCCTTCTTTTATAAAGAAAATCCCACTTCACTAGATGCATTTTCTTCTTTCCTTTTGTTGTCATTCCACAAGAAATCTCTCATAAGCTTTTCAAGTTTTTTGCTACAGATCTTTGGCATGACAAAAAGAGACATATAATATACCTTAAACTACAAGTACACTATTAATGAGATTAATTTTTCCCCGCTCTACTGAGAAGTTTTTTCTTCCAACCTTCAAGTTTAAGAATAAACTTTTCAATAATTTTGTCCCACTTTGCTACACCACCGGATTTGTCTCCAAGAGGTAAACCCAAATAAGTGGTTGGAAGTTGGCCAGAATGACAACCCAAGACTGAAGAGAATTGAGTTAAATCATCATCATAATTAACACCAAATATTTGACTTTTAGCAAAGTTAATCTTAAGACCTGTGAGTTGCTCAAAAGACAAGAGAAGTAATCTGATATTCTTAACTTGCTCAATATCTGCATCTAAAAAGAGAAGAGTGTCATCAGCAAATTGTAGATGACTAATAGTCTTACCCCCTTCAGCTGCTTGGAAACCAGAAATTAAACCTTGTTCTTGAGCTTTTGAGATCATGAAAGAAAGAGCTTCTCCAACTAAAAGGAAAAGAAAAGGGGAAAGTGGATCCCCCTGTCTAATCCCTTTTTTTGATTTGAAATAACCTGCTGAGGAGCCGTTCACTAGGACTGAGAACCTAACCAACTCAACACAGCATCTTACCCATTTCCTCCATTTTTCACCAAAATTCATTTTGACAAGAATCTCATCAATAAAATCCCAGCACATGATCAAATGCTTTTTCAAAATCAACTTTAATCAAGATACCTGGTTTTTTGCTTCTTATTCTTGAGTCAATGAGCTCATTAGCCACCAAGACACCATCTAGAATTTGCCTTTTCTTAATAAAAGCTGTTTGATGAGAAGAGATTATATCGTGCAAAGTTTCTTTGAATCTGTCAGCTAAAACCTCATAATAACTCAGACACCCCATGAACAGACTAATAGGTCTCAAATCTTTAACTTCTTCAATAGTTTCTTTCTTAGGAATAAGAGCTATAAATGTATTTTTCATCCTCCAATCCAAGTAATTTTTTTGTTGAAGTTCTTGGAAAACCTGCATAAAGTCATTTTTAAAAATTTCCCAACAAAGAACATAGAAACTAATTGGAAAACCATCTGGTCCAGGTGCTTTTTCTTGTCCCAATTTCTTCATAGCAGCTAAGCATTCCTCTTCTGTCACATTCCTCTCTAACCAAAGCTTCTTCTCCTCGGATATTGATTTGAAGTCCATAAGATCCATTGAAACCGTTCTTGCAGCTTGAGTTTGAAAAATATTCTGAAAAAATCTACAATCCCTTCTTTAATCTCCTTAGCATCAGTAGTCATCTCACCTCTGATCTTAATGGCACCAATGTAGCTTCTTCTTCTTCTATCAGCAGCTAATCTGTGAAAATATCTTGTATTGTCATCCTTGATTTTTCATATGAACAACCCTTGATCTTGCTCTCCATTTTTCTTCTTTTAAAATAGATAACTTGCAAAAATCTTGCCTAGCTTTCAATCTTTCATCCCATTGCTCTTCTGTCAGACCATTATTTGTATTTTCAATTGCATCTAGAGTTACAAAAGTATCTTCTAATTCCTCCATCCTGTTGTCCAAATCTCCAAACTCCTGCTTGCTCCATAATTTCAAAACAGGTTTTAACATTTGTAATTTCTTACAAAATATATATCCACCTCCACCTGAAACATTAGTAGACATCCAGAAAGAGTTGATGAAAGAGATAAAATTAGGATGATTAAACCGGTACTCATTGCGAATGGGCCAGGGCCTGTCCTTACACCATCACAGAAAAGAGCAATGGGGTTATGATCACTACAAGGCCTTGAAAGAGCTTGTTGAAGAACAGCAGGAAATTGTTGTTCCCAAGCCGCTGAAAATGTAGAAACTTTTCAAAGGTAATACCTTCAATAAGGTCTTTGATTCCTTGAACAACGCACAAACAAATTACTAACCTAAACTCCACAGAACCTCCTTATTTGTTTCCGACTTTTCGTTCAATAGAACTATAGAAGTGCAATATGACCATAGTTTGTACGGAAACCAGCATTAACTTCCAATGATAGCATCTGTTTCCATTGAATAGACATACAAAGATACCATAATTCAAATAGAATTTTTGAAAGTTTTTAACTGCTAATGATAGACACGCAAAGATGCCGTATTTAGAATAGAATCCCTGGAAGTTATTAAATCTTATTCTTAATTTCGAAAACTTTAATATTTTTCTTTAAATTCACGGATCCTTCCCCCTTTTTTTTTTCATTCTATATAAATAACCACGTTTTTTTTTTGTTATCTTATTCTTAATTTTGGAAAACTTTAATATATTATTTCCTTTTTTTGTTCACGGACCTTTACTTTCATATTCACGGATTTTTCTTCCCCCTTTTTTTTTTTTCTATATAAACAATCACGTTTTTTTTCTCCATTTTTTTCGACAGCCAATCCGAAGGCCAAGATTTTATTAAAATCATGTAAACACGGTGTAAGAATATGCTAAGCAATCACTAGATTTGGAGCGTCAGATCGGCCAATTCTATTAAAAATTAACGACCACGAAATGTAGAGGGTATAAATTGCTTTTCGACCAATAAGGAGCGAGGGTTTTGCTCACCGGCCAATAGGAGGGGAGGTTAACGCAACTCTCGACGTGGTGTGAGAGATGGCGTGGGGTTTTTAGGTTGTTGATTGCGTTAAAAGTAAGCGATACCCCAAAACCAAACCAATATATTTAGGTTTTACTTATTTCCCATCCCCACTTTTCCTAAATCCCATCTAACTATACAAATCAATTTTTTTGTAACACTTTTAAGATCGGGTAAACAAAACTCACTCTAGTTTTCCCCCAAATTCTGACCACCACCACCGCCAAGTTAATTAGGTTTAGAAATTCATTTGCAAACCATCGTATAATCAGAATCGGAGATCAAATCGCAAAGCTAGCTTGCATTTCCTTACATACTCCGTGGATAACTGAAGTAAGAAATTCCATTAATATAAAATTGTTAAAATTGGGAGTAACTAAATCCAAAACCTAGGAAACAGAAAACTAAACTAAACAACCTATTCCTTTATCAAATTACAGTTTTTTGTGCTTTTCATCTTGGGTCCCAAACTTTTACTATATCAAAAACAATTGAAGATGGTGGTAATGTATTTGGGGCATCGTTGTGCTAGCACTGACTTATACACATGTTACAGTAGAGATAAATTAGGCAGAGATTTGAGAGGGATGAAGAAGAACACGACGGAGCTGATTAAAAAAAGAAAGAAGACGGTGGTTGATTAACCTTATTAACTACCGAGCATGTGATAGGGTGTGTTTTGTTTACCCAATCTAATCTAAAAAAAGTTTCACAAAATGGGATTTGTATAATTAAGATGGGATTTAGGGAAAATAGGGATAGGAAATAGGTAGAACCAATATTTATACCTATATATATCTTCAGGAAACCCTTGTTCCTCCCTTTCGTATCTCATCTCACCAGAAGTCTCTTTATCTACCGAGAAGAAAAAGAGGAGAAAAACCAGAGGCAGCGATCATGGCGCTTGCATGTCAGCGACCTGTGAGTTACCCTAGTTACAAACTAATTATCGTTGGCGATGGTGGAACTGGAAAGACTAATTTTTTGAAGTTATGGGTGAATTCAGGAAGAAATACGACCCTACGATTGGTGTCGAAGTTCGTCCTTTGAATTTCCGAACCAACCGGGGACAGATTATGTTTTACTGTTGGGATACGGCTGGCCAGGAGATTGATTTATTCCATCCATTTTATAACTATGCAGACTGTGCTATAATTATGTTTGACGTTACTTCCCGTGTGACGTACGATAATGTCTCAACATGGTACAAAAATATCCGCAGGTGTAATGCTGATATTCCAATTGTTCTTTGTGGAAACAAGGTTGATGCCAAGAACAGGCAAGTGAAAACAAGGGACGTTACTTTCCACAGGAAGAATGGTCTCCATTACTATGAGATTTCAGCAAAGAGTAACTACAACTTTGAAAAGCCTTTCTTGTATCTAGCTGGACAGCTCTTTTGTGATGCCAATATCCACTTAATTGAGGCACCTCCGGTTGCAACCCAAGAGGTTGAATTTGATTTGGAGGCGCAATCGGAGAACAAACAAGATGTAGCTGCAGCTGTGGATCAGGACTAAGTGATTACCTCGAGTTCTTCCCTCCTCCTCCTTGTTGTGGAGCCAGGACTAAGTGATTACCTCGAGTTCCATTCTAAACTAGATCATTATTATTTTACTTTAAACTAGAGTAGTAATGTAAATGTTTTCTGTTTAACGGGTCTGCTGCTTCTTTCTCTAAACTAGATTATTGTTCTTATTATTATAAATTAAAACTTTATTATTGAGATGGTAATCAAGTCTTGTATGATTTGGAAGGTTAGTCAAAAAAAAAAAAAAAAAAAAAAAAAAACCCTACTATACCTGCAAATTATGATCAATATAATAATACCATGAGTATTGAGTTTGACATGAGAAAATTGTGGTGGTTTCTGTTGGGGTTTAGAGCCATCTACATGCTAATACTGCGGAAACAAAATAGCTAACAAGAAACACTTGATCTCTTGGATTGCTCCATGAACCTCACTACGATCTAGGATAAGAAGAAGGGAAAGAGAACCACATAGATACAAGCTATAAACAAAGAAACAAGAAGTAAAGTACTCACGGATTTAACGTGGTTCAACAATATACACAATGTATGTAATATTGTCTACATCCACCAAACGGCCACCACACCATTTTTAGGGATTCGCAACGGAATCTGGACGTTGCTGACTGGGGTTGCAACGTCAGATCGACGTTGCAAAACACGACGTTGCATTTTTTCGCAACGGCATAAGATCCGTTGCGACTCTCGGTCAGCAACGGGGATTCGCAACGGCAAGTGCCGTTGCGACGCTATTTATTCGCAACGAAGGTCTGCCGTTGCTAAGCTGTTTCGAATTCCAGGAATACCCCTACCCGGAAGTAAAATGTTATTGGTTCTGGTTCTAATTTATTAGTTCTGGTTATAATTTAGCAACAGAGAGAAGACGTTGCGAATATTTTGCAACCTAAAGAAAAAAGGTCAAGTCTTCATTGACCTGGTCAAAATCCATTCCCCCCAACATTTCCCCCCCTGCAGTTACCCAGTTACCCACATTCATCATTTCCACAGATATATATTCATTCATTCAACATACATCCATTCATTCATTGAACAAAACTGTATCAAATTATGAAAATGGATTCTTCAATTGATTTTAACAAAAATGATTTGATTTGATACAAATGTGTTCTAAGTATCACAACAAACTAGTGTACACATTAGAAACATACTTGGTTCGTAATTAGTTCAGTTCATGGAAAGTTACGAAATTCCTAAGTTCTTCTAACTTAAATCACTACAAGGAGATACTACATAAAGTTACAAATCTTGCAGTTGCTCCTACATAAACTTACAAATCCAGTATGCTTCAACTGTGTTGTTATTTCATCTTCAAACTTTGAACTGCATAAAGTTATAAAGATCGAGTCATAAAGTTATAAAGATCGAGTCAAAGACTAATATTGAAACCAGAACTTTGAACTGCATAAAGTTATAAAGATCGAGTCAAAGACTAATAAACTTTGAACTGCATATTGAAATTGAGCTATCAAATTTAGGAAGGCACCAGAACTTATCATATTTAAAAGATGAGATGATATATAGGCTCATAGGCACATGCTAACTCATAGATACACAGACCATCAGCTGAAAAAATATCATGGAGAAAAGAGTATATGTAAATTCAAACTATCTGGAAGACAAGAAATCAAATCTTTAATATTTGTCTCACCTTGGACAAAAGCAAAGCTACTACAGGCAAACGTAGTACCTATACAAAGCAGATTTGATTTTAGTTGAAATTCATGAACAATTATATCGAAAAAGACGCGGCAAATAATAAAAGCGTGACTATATTACTACTACTGCAAAAATACCATACATTCTAGGCTTCAGTAGCTTCACTGGCTTTGGTCACATGAAGAAAACAGAAAATTTATGTCTTTTTAGACCTGTGTTTTGAACTGCACTTTTCTGCTTTCTGAGCAACAAAAATATCTCTAGCATCATGACTATCAATGAATATAATTGTAATACTGATCAAAACTACATAATGTTGGATAACAATTGTACTCGTATACTAAGTTCAATAGCATCATACTTCGAGCTGCATTTCCTAGAAATTGAAGTATCAGACTGATGCCAAAAAGTTAACACTAAGAAACAGATCTAAACTGATTGATAAATTAGTTCTAAACCACCTTATAGCAGAGCTAAACTGATTGATAAATTAGTTCTAAACAGAGCTCAAATAGACACCGGTATATCATCCGATTGGGAGTTAGATGGAAAGCACTACTGGAGCAGTAATTTCACCTTATAGCAAACATAAAGTACACCTTTGTACATACGAAAAAAAACATCCAATATACTGCTAGGTTTCATAGCACGTGCACATTAATCAGATACGTGTAAACCAAACTAATTATGTAAAAAGTGATACGTGGGATGAGTCTTGCTAGGCTTCATATCTTACAGATATTGATCTACTTTCATATTACCATGATCTATTGCCCTAAATAGAACACACAAACCTCAACTAATTAACCCTCATGATTTTTATTTTTTGTCAGGAATTAACTTGTTGTTGTGTCTGTCATATTGGCCTCGATGTTGGAAACATCTTTATCATCATTCACACGATCATAACCATAGCGAAGTTTCCATGAATGAGTCTGCACAACCGTAGAGATTTCACAATCCACTGAAAAAAGCCCAGTAATTTGCTATTAGAACAATATTAGGCAAAAAGTTAGAATGTAACACAGAGGTTGATTTAATAACGAAGATCACAACAAAGACCTACCGTATTAAGGTCACCAACAACATAGTCCGTAGCAACATCACGAACAACATAGTACCTCAAAAGTAATTACATAATAAAGATTAATATCCATAAGCTTGACTGTGCAACTGAAAGCAACACCAGGCCTTTATAACCCTTACAATTTAAAACACCATGATTTGGAAACTAATTATCAGTAACATAACTTCTGAGTTATTCTCATAACATAACGTATACATTACGTGCCAGTAACTTACCTTCTGTAGGAGTCCTATTATCAACAGACTGGAA
The DNA here is from genome assembly GCA_023529315.1 of Papaver bracteatum. NCBI lineage: Eukaryota > Viridiplantae > Streptophyta > Magnoliopsida > Ranunculales > Papaveraceae > Papaver > Papaver bracteatum. The sequence continues at coordinate 174,159 of JAJJWX010002250.1, read as the reverse complement.
AAGATCTTGTCCATCAAAAGGAATCCCCAGCGATTTGGCGCAGGGCCAGCAATATAGGCACATTCTCTCTCATCAGTGTCTTTCAAGAATACCTGCAAAAGAAACGTATTGAAACACTAACAACATGATATCTAGGAACCTAATCATCAAAAGGGATATATCTGTGATTAATGCTGCACTTTACTGTGTCATACACCCAAGACAAGAAACAACATGGATATAGCTGTGGATATGGCATGAAGTTAGTAAAAAGACAATAATTAGGTTTTGAACTTTAGTGAAAGAAGTTAGCAGAGTTACCTACACAAAGTATGGTTGAACTGTAAAATAGACATGGCCTAGGATGCTAATAAATAACTTTGATGGATCCCACTTCACTGGATAGGTATCAGTAAACTTATCTTCAACACAACATCTAAGATCGAAATTCCAGTCAACAAATTGTGGACCAAGTAACTGGACATGATAATACAAAATATCCTACAAGTACTTGAAGGTTTCAAACTTGATGAACAGATGAAGAAAATATAGGACCAATACCAATAATATCTCAGATGCATTGCCGAGAAGTATGAGTAGGTTCTACAAATGTATACAAGTATCAATACAGACTTACAAGTTAAAGAACTCAGTACCATCAGCAAAAGTAATGTGGTTCAGGATGAAAATAATCAACTCAGTAACATTCCTAAGTTAAGAGCTTATCATTAAGAGCTTTGAGAGATGGTTCCAGGTCTGACAAAAGTGTGAACTGCACAAATAGAACAAAAAAGACCATATAAGTTAAGACAACTGTTATGAAGACCCACCAGACCCAATGGATTAATGAATAAAATGCAAATGATAACGTAACGGATAAAAAAAAGAAATTGTTTACATAGTACATACATGCATGGAAGTACTTATATATCATGTTAAAACTGCAACATCTCTTAATTGAGAAAAATCATTTGATAATACTTGAATGGGATACAAATGATTTATCAAAGCATCCGGAAGAAGGGGTTTGAATGTTCCCCAGTTCATATCATGACATTCTCTTGCTAATTCCTGTATCAATGAAATGTTTAACACTCGGGTCAAACAAATGACATCACACTAAAATATTCCGATAAACGATTAGGTTGCATACATTGTGAAGTGAAAACCTAAAATATCACCACTGGAAAAAGTACATGCAAGGGGCAGTCTCATGTTCTTCAAAGAGAGAGGATCATAGGGCTTTAGATATAGTACAAATATAGCTTAACAATGAGTCAACTGGATCTAACGAGTCAAGTTCATTATAAAGGATGCTGACAGAAATTCACTTTTGTTAAATGCGAGCATCTGAAGTGTAAGAGAAAAAGAATATACATTGATCAGGATATAAGCTCCACAAAAGCCACAGAACTAGGAAATTGTGGATTAGTTAGTGTTACAAGATCTAACTCTTATCAACAACATACATAAATGGTTTCATAATAATGCCATGGCAGACTTCTTAGGTGTGCTTTGTTTTCCCATGATGTCAAATGTTTACCAGGGCAGAGTACATAAAAAGAGGAAAACAACGTTAGTTATCTTACCTCCATTGTTTTTGTGTAATGAGCTGATAAATTGATATAAGGTTGTTGCACTCTGGTCAATCAGGATTGTCAAATTCCAATCTACGTGATGAAGGTATGAAATAAACATGCAGAGAATATATGCTGAGTGAATCAGTTTTGCATGCTAGTATATGCTAGACCATATGTAAGAGACATTACTCGAGCTCCTGTTGTTAAGGGTTTAAGGTACCTATAACAAAATTGATCAAAGTAAGGGTCACTCCAGTATTATATTATGATACTTAAAGCACTCAAGCGAAGACTATCAAGTATCAACCAAGTATCAAGTATACAGAATCCAACTTAAATATGGAAGCACCGTGTCTGGTGTCTCTTGGTAATATACATATGCAGTTAATTTCATAATGCAGAAATAACATATATATATATATATACATATATTTCAGTTTTAAATGGAAAATCTTCACTCTTACCCTTTCATCTTCTTCCATTTCTTTCCTCTATATAGATAATTTACTCGCTCAGCCAGCTCACGTTTGAGATCCATGTGTTGTTTCTAATCTGCACCAACAGGTATGAAATCCGACTGCAAATCCATTTATAAAGTGGTTAGATTCAAGTTCTAGCAAGGTGATAACAAAATAGGAATGCGATAATGAGAAAGCAACAGAATAAAAATTGGTGTCAATGTTGGTACGATAATGATCAAAACAAACTTGGCCTAGTTCCTTAACAATTGTCTATAAAATGTCAAGACATGTGGGTTTTCTCCTTCTCTTATGGACAATATGCTAACAAGAAAACAAGAAATAAGAGCATTTGGCACACAGTTATTCATTTATGGTATCATCTTTAAAATTAAGATCATATTTCATGGATAAACAACCACCTGATATAAGAGAATAACAAAGGACATCAAAACAGGATATGCAAAATCCAGCTCCAACATTTTCATCTCCCTGCAAAACAAAATCCAGCCGATGAGATGCGATACTAAATACATATACAAAAATTCTGGAAACAAGAGAGATTAGAGTGCTTGAAAGAGTTAGGGAAACTAAAATTCTCAACGGTTTATAAAGGATATGGGGTTGGATGTATTTCATAGAACAGTGAGAAAATATGCGGACATACAACATAGACTCTCCTTGAGCAAAGCATGTTAATATAGATCCCAACATGAACTGGAAGTTGTGATTGCATGCTCTATGTATCACATATTCCACATGAAAATTAGCAGCTTACAACCGAGTTACCACGTGACAGCAAGTATGACTTTTTCCTCTCTCAAATTTTCATGGGAAAAAAAAATCTAAATTGATTCAAAATGTCTCCTATAGGTGTGACACATCGTGAGCTAACTCAATCCATCTTCAAAATCTACCAGCAAAAGTCATAACTTTTCTCGATCATTCCAATATAGACACTAGCGACCATATCTATAGCATCAAAAAATTTAGAAGAGCATAATTGAAAGAAAGAAAGGTAGGAATGGAGCTTTCATACAGAAAATAACGCACTTCCTTACGAGACTTTTCTTTGAATTGAATCCTTTTATTTATCCAACTAATTGGTGTAACACTACTTCGTAGCCACATCCATGGACGGAGGGAAGTGGGTGCAAGTGTGGTCGCTTGCACCCACTAGATTTTGAGTTTCAGTAAGGGAAGGTTCGTGTTTTATATAATTTGAATATCGTGTGGGTGTAAAAACTAATGGTAAACTAGAAATTTTGTACTAGTAGAGAGTGGTTAAAGTGTAAAATGATAAAAGTTTTGGTGAGTGTAAGATTAAAATTTGTTTGACCCCAGAGCGTATAAGTCCTGGCTCCGTCCCTGGCCACGTCAGTTCTGCATGGGCACGGACATGAGACTGCATAAAGACCAAAGACAGCGGATATGGTTGCAAGACTACCAATTTTTAGTATACAGACGATAACAATATCATATAACTTCAATGACGTCAAACAGAACCACGGAATCAAATAAAGTACCAGACCTTGAAGGTGTCAACACCACATACTAAATAGCTGATGTCCCCTTTGTTGATTCGGAAAGCTGGTTTGGTTCAAAAGGCAAAGTTATCTGCAGAAATATTTTAACTTTCAAGTATTAAACTTCTCTATTACTCACCAGAAACAGTAAGCAAATTACGACCAAAATATTAACTTCCAATAAGAATGAAGCTCAATAACATCATTAAAAACTCAATACTTACCGCATGTAGGTCCATAATAAAGAACAAAATTTTATAGGTGTTCTACAAGGAGAAAAAAAAAAGAAATTACTTCAATATACAAAAGCAGATAAAAACAATGTAAGTTCTCTGGGAAAACCCAAAAACCAAACCAACCCGAAGCGCAATTCAATTTTTAGTGGCACCAAGGTAACTATCCAAATATACAGAACCAGTCCTTCTCCTGCAAATTGAATGGATCCCTCAAATTCCAAGTTCCAACCCTAAAATTCAAACTGTAAAATTCGTTAACTTTGCATCAATCGCTACCAACAAAGTTGAAAAAAATGAAATCTTTTTGATACCCTAAGTGTTAAAAATACTAAGAAATGAAGTGTAACTTACTTCACAGATCTAATTGTAGTAGCAGTAGAAGTACATACATTTCAAGAATAAAACAAAGAAATTGAAACTTAAGACTAACTGAATGTGAAGAAAAACAACACCTTGTGTCCATAAGCAGCAATATCAAAATATTAAGTACCCCAAAAATCAGATTTATCACAACCCCCCCCATTTTTTTAAACCTAGGGTTTCATTTTCATTAAAATTACCAAATTTTATGTATGTGCAACAATGAGAATCAAAATTCACCAATGATTAAGCAAACCCAGATTTCAATAGAAAAACCATCTGAACATCTATCGAAACTTTTATAACTTTACCTGAAAATCGGAACTTTTAGAACTTTACCTGAAAACCTTGAGAAACCCTTAAATCAAAATTTCTAGAATCCTAGAATAGATAAACTTAAAATCATATTTATTAAATCATAGAAATCAAAGTCTCTGAACCCTAAAAATCGCAACTGGAACCCTAGATATCAAAATCTGTAAACCCTAAAAAACTCGTTAAAGATTATACCTGACGATACACTTCTACACGATGATAGAGTTCAGAGATTGAGAAGAGAATAAAGAGCTCAGCTGAGCAGATCGATATGGAGATGAAGATGAAGATGGAGAGGAGAGGAGAGGAAAGACTTGAGTGAGTCTGTGGCGGAGAAAAAATGAAGATAAAATCGAGTAAGGGGAAGGATATAGGATAACTTTGGTTGAAGGGTGGAAACAAAAAGAAGCATACTTGACCGAAGATTGACTTGGGCGTAATTATCAGTCCTAGTGTTCCCGACCACACACGTGTTTCACACGCTTGAACCAGGAGTAGTTGCTATTCGCAACCTTACTGGCACGGTTGTTGAATTCGTAACAGATATCCTCTGTTGCGAAAAATTTTCAACGGGGATTAGCAACAAAAATTTCTCAACGGCACTAATGTCGTTGCAAAACTGGGTTGCAAATCCCTTAAAATGGTGTAGTGAGCTACGACCTATTTATTCATTATAAAATTACCACTGAGAATTACACAACTGATTGACTAAATCAATCCATCGAATCACCACAACGTGACCGAACACAAGAACTCTCACAAGCACCCTATAAGATCCAAAGTAGTATCTTCACCCATACGAGATAACGTTTACCACATTATCTACCACAACAAGATGATCTTATCTGCACACCTTGATATATATTACCATGGACGCCTTTATCTCAATACAAATAATCTAATCCAGCACCACCAAGATGATCTTCTTCTCCTCAACAAGATATTTTACCAACATCTCCATACGAATACTCCATAACGAGATATCTTCCAACATCGATAAGTATCCCATAAGCACCTTAATGGTGTACTCCCTTCCACCATTAGGTCTCTCACATAACCACCTCAATAGGTGGGACAAATCCCTCACATCTCTACGAGATTTACATTGAGGATTCCATGACTAAAACACTTAGCCTAGACCTCCTTATATAGGAGTCACAAACTTGGTTCCCAAGGAAACCATGGTCAATTAGATTAACATATCCTTAATCTATTGATCTAGGTATACTCACTTTCCACTCCAAACCCAGTAAGGCCAGCATATCAAAAAATAAGAAAATCTTTACCTTTACTAGCACTCGAACATGTGATCTCGGGTTCGATAGTTAAGTTCCTAAATCCATTAAGATGACGACTTGTTTTTGTTATGCTTTTTCATCTCTTGGCCATCACTACATCTTGAATCTTTGTCATATTATTATCGCAGGCCTGCCCGTAGATATATATTTTGAGTTTCCATCAGATATTCTTGTTCTTGTAGGTGATATTAACGAAAAGAATTACCTTTTGCGTCAAAAAAAAAAATTGACCTTATGAAAGGTCCTGCGATTTTTTTTGGCACAAGGCCCTTCTAAACTCAGGACAGGCTCTGCTAATAACTACCTATATATATATAACCAACTCCTCCCTCCACCACCTCCGCTCAACACCACCTATCACCTCTGACTACCACCACCACCACCACCAACTACCATCATCACCACTTCTATATATATATAGCTTAATAACAAACCCGTTACGTTTCAAAAAATAAGAAGTAATCATCAAAATGAGTTGAAAATGGAAGTTGCAAAGAGAATTTCGGCTAGGAATTTTGGGAAAAGCTTTGTCGAACTAGCCGAACCTGATGAAAAGTTCAGCTATTTCGCAAAAGTTCAGCTATTTCTCAAAAAAAAAGTTTATAGACGCAAGTTGCCGAACTTAATGTTTAAGGAGTTTTTGCTTTCAGAGAAAATCTTAGCATCAGGTTATTGAATTGAGTGATTCAGATCTTGAACACTATCAAGTATGGCATATGTAAATTTTAGATTATTGGGTCGCCATTTCTACATTTACATTCTATTTCTTTTTTTTACAGACTCATGATCGTATTCACTCGGATGTTTTTGATGTTTTTTTCTTTACTTGGAAAGTGTTTTATGTCCAAGTAATTAACCTCGAATCTTCAAAACTTCCCGAGTTTGAAAAACTGTCTTTTCTCTCAAATATTGTATTTCCAAAAACTTAATGATCTCCTCTCCTCTTCTTATTTTTCAGTAAAAAAATAATTTTCCTCCATGTTTCACCTTTCAACCCAAGCACTATTTTCTTCTTCTCCTTTAAAATCAAGAACTCTAGAATAGAGAAATAATCTATATGAAAATCTGAGTGGGATCAGTAGAGTAAAGACGGTGAATCCTCCAAGTCTTTGCCGGAATTGATTAACCGGAGGAAAAAAAATAATGCATCTTGGGTTTGTTTCAGCTCACTTACATAGTTGTTGAGCGTAATCTAGTAGGGGGGATTTCTTCCGTTGCCACACCGTATCCATAAAAAGATGAGAGGTTTGTTAAGTTCGGCCCAAATATAAAGTGATCCTAATAACCGTATCGTCCGTATCCAGAAAAGGAAATTTCATTGGGCCGGACTAACTTAACACAGGAGATCCAGATCCATATGTTGTCTTCAAAATCTCTTCTCAAATCAAGCCCCGCAACCCGTGGATGGAGATTTCATCTGTTGCTGCAAATTAAATATTAGAATGGCGAGAATCATCAAGAAAGCTGCTGCATCTTTAACCCCTGTATTACTGGCGTATACGAGGAAGACTCCTTGTAGAAATTACAGCTCTTCATCCATCTTCATCAACCCCGGATTGAAGATCAACAGCACCAATATCGGCCGTAGTCTAATTTATAGACAAGATCGGCCTCTAAATCTTCAGTTATTCTCTTCTCTCGCTGAGAATAATAAGGGACCGTCCAGTTCCGTATTTCCTGAGGTGAAAGCTGAAGATCTTCTTCACAAGGTATGAGTTCTTTCCTAAATTTTTGTTCTAAATTTTATACCATCTAGTAGTTTGATTTATCTAAGATAACATCTAGTTTGAACTATTAGAGATACTCTGTGATGTGCTGATGGCGGAAGCAGAAATTAAGATGAGGGGAGGCTAAAATAGAGTTTCAAAAACTTGTAGGATCCGGTCGACTAAATACTACACATAAGGTGGACTAAATACTGAATATATAATAAATTATAGGGGGTGTTATCTAGTTTTTAGGATTTTAATAAGGGGGCTAGAGCCAGTGCTTGGCTTGGCGTCCTAGTATTGTGCTGTGAAAGAGTATGATTAAGTGGAACAGAATTGATTGTCGCCGTCGTAAAACTTGTTTTTTCTCTCCATTTTCTTGACCTGCGGAAGGATTTAACAACAGAAATCTTAGATCAAATCAAAGACGTGCTCTATGTAGTTGGCATAGTATTCGTCACCATGATATAATAAATGTCAGTGACAATCTGAAAATGCTTCCCACCCCTCAAAATCTTCCCCACACTCATACAACGGTGGCCCTGTTTTCTCTGGGGTGGAAACACAAAGTGAAACCTAAGGTGTGGGTGATGCCACCTACCAGGGGAAAAAAATTGGGTGAAAATTTGGGGGTGTCTGCAATTCAGGTGACAATCTGGGGCAGTGTCCATGTCAGACGTTTGGATGCGCATGTTAGGCGTTGGGATGTGCAATTCAGACACATCAGTGACATCTCATGTGTGAGCCACACACAATTTTCATGATTGGTAAAGGGGATACCGAGATTAGCAGGGATACCGTTTGAGTGATTCAACGGTTAAGATCGTTTTTATCTTTTTGTCTTATTTAGAATGCTATCCCCTGAATTAGCAATCATGCAATTTTAGTATAAATATGCACAAATAATACCCAAATCCTTAGTATGTAAGTTAGAGGGCGGATCTACTCACATTGTCATTCTCACATCATCTCACTTTGGATGTCATTCAACCGTTGAATTACCCTGTTTTAAATGAGTGCAGTCCGAAATATCAAACCTCATTATCTAATTTCATCCGTTGAAAATTGGTTGATTTCTAGCGGCTGATTTTCAATATAGTAGGTGGTGGTGTGATACTTTTTGGAATGTGCTCATTTTTGTAGGAACGTAGAGCTTTGTGAGAAAAATATATCGCCAAAATATTAGCTTCAAACACGTTACAATTTAAGTTTTTTAAATAAAAAATGGCGTCCAGAGTCTGAGATGGTGTCTGAATAACAATGTCAGTGGAACTTCCCATGGTTGTTACATTAGTATTAGTATGTGTACTTTTATACTTATTCACAAAATAATTTATTTATCAACAATTTATTCTTGAGAAATCCCATTCATAAAGTTTTCTATAGGTTAGCAGGGGCCATAGCCCGGAATTTAGAAATCCGTTGAAGTTAAGAAACTACACAAAGATTGAAGCATTTTCTTTTGTATAATCCGTTGATTTGTTGACGTGTCTGCATCCTAGTTTTTTGAGAAAGTGTCATGTCTTCGTGTCCACGTATCGTGTCTGCTTTCCAGTGGACAATACGAATACGTCACTAATTAACACGAAAAATAGGATTCGTTTAAACGTGTAGGTTTTTCTGACATGTAGAGCCATAACTTAGATAAAAATATGAAGGTACAATTTGAGATACAAATAAAAAAATTACCATTTTAGATTCCTCTTCTCTCGGTACTTGCACGCAAAGTATATGTGCATCTGCATATGCCCAACACTTTCGCATAAGTATATTCGCATTTTTCTGATTTCATATTCTATCTTAAAGAACAATCTATTTTGACTACACATTTTGGGCCTAGTTGATCAGTTTTTAGACCCTAATATGATAGACAGAGAATAGCAAAAGAATAGAAGAACAAAGTAGAATAAAAACACAGATAATTTGCAATAGAACGTTCTGATTTTATTGCTACAGCGAAGAACTTACAATGTTTACCTCTTAGGTTAATTTTCTGCCCTAGGTATTGCTTCTTCTTCTTGCTTGTTTCCTGCTAGTATTCCTCTAGTTTTTCTATCGTGTCCTCTACAAGCACTCTAGGTGCCTATTTATAGGTTTAAGACTACGCTAAAACTAGTAATACACAAATTAGGAAAACTCCCCTATTTTTTCAATCTTCTAGAAATAAAAGTCTATTGTTCCTTCTAAGAATAGAACTCTACTTCTAGAATTACTTGGAGAGCAATTTAGTGACGTTTTGGACCTAGGTGTAGGGTATTCCAATGGGCCCTAAACCTAAAAACGGATCAGACCTCCCCCATTAGGAGGCTTTTGGTCCCTCAAAAGCATTGAACCAAGAGGTGGGGATATTTAGCTTGCAGCTGCTCTCTTGAGTACCATTTTGGATGCTTAAAATTTTTCCCCTTAAGGAAGACTTGGAATAACTCTTGTTCTCCCACTTTAGACATCCGTGTCTTCTTGCTAAGAACCATATCTTCTGTTGCTACTTCACTAGGAATTAAGTCTTGCACAACCGGTAACAATGGAGACTCATTACGCTCGTCAAGTAACGAAGGTTCAAAAAGCTTAAGATTCTCGGCATTTGCTGTAGAGTATATCTGCATATAGCTTGGCAGTTCTAGCTTAAAAGCATTAGTGCCATATTGTTCCAAAATTCGAAACGGACCATAGCGTATAGGTTTCAACTTCTTTTGGGGCCCTTGTAAACGGTTTTTCCCAATAGATAACCAGACCAGATCACCAACTTGAAAAGTATGCTCTGTTCGATGCTTATCATGTCGCTGCTTGTACCGTGCTTGTGTTTTCTCAAGATTTTCACGAACTTTTTCATGAATCTGTTGAATACGCTGAATAAACTTCATTGCAGTATCATCTTCTGTCATTTCATTGTCCGTATGTTCTGGTCTAGTAAATACTAAATCAAACGGAGACTGTGGTACAAACCCATAGCATATCTCAAATGGTGTTTTGCTGGTAGAACTATGTAAAGCTCTGTTGTAAGAGTATTGGACGTAGGGTAGATTCTCATCCCAGCTTCGCGGCCTTTGTTGATTAAACCCTCGCAGTAGCTGAACAATAGTGCGGTTGACCACCTCAGTCTGCCCATCCGTTTGGGGATGAAACACAGTAGATCTTTTCAATGTAGTATCCAACAGGCCCCATAAACTCTTCCATAAACGGCTTAAAAACCTAGTATCTCTATCACTGATGATACTTGCTGGTAAGCCAAAATGAACAAAAACATTTTGGAAGAATTCTTGTGCTGCTCCTTATGATGTAATTGTCTTTTTACATGGGATCATAACTGCCATTTTTCTGAAACTACGACAAAGACATAGTCATTACCTTTTTTTGTAGTTGCTAAACCACCGATGAAATCCATTGATATACTCTCCTACGGCCTGGTTGGAACTGGTAATGGGGTGTAAAGTCCTAGTTTTCGGTTACTAGGCTTGCTGGTGCAACAAATTTTGCATCCTTTGACAAACCTTTCTGTATCGGCAGTCATACTCGGCCAATGGACATGGCGTTGCAGATTTGCAAGTGTCTTCTTGTCACCGAAATGTCCTGCTATCAGTGAGGTGTGTGCTTCACGAATTAATGAGAGACGATGTTTTTTTGGAATGCACAACTTGTCTTCTTTATACAACAGTCCATCCTCCACATGATAACCATGATTTTCTGTCCCACTTCCACCTTTGGTCATAAAAAATTCCTGAAACTCAGCCTCTTCCATGTAGTTCTCCTTGTATGTTTCAATTCCAGTTGGTTGCATTTGCACCACAACAGCAGCTATCTTGGATGGGGGCCTTGAGAGAAAGTCAGCTAGCTTGTTTGTCAATCCTTTCTTATACTTGATTAACAACCTATATTGCTGCAGGTAGCCCATCCATTTGAAGTGCCTTGTTTGTTGGAGCTTGCTTTGTGTGTGTAGATACTTCAAAGGTTCATGGTCAGTATGAATAACTGTTTCTTTTCCCCACAAATAGTGTCGCCACTTTTTGATAGCTTGAACTATTGCATACAAATCCTTGTCATAAGTCGGGTAATTTAGAACGGCTTCGGAAAATAATTCAGAATGATAGCATACAGGTTTACCTCCTTGTAGTAGAACGACCCCCATTGCATAACCTGATGCATCGGTTTCCACCTCAAATGGAAAGCGCATGTCAGGGAGGGTGAGAACTAGTGCTTCACATACCTTCTCTTTCAACTCTTTGAATGCTTCCTTCTCTTTCAATCCCCATGTGATAGCCTTGTCCTTTGACAATAATCGTAATAACGGTGCTGCTATACCTGAGTAATTCTTGATAAATTTTCTCAAGTATTGTGTTGCTCCGATAAAACTACGCAGTTCTGTTTGTGTTGTTGGTGGTGACCAATCTCTTATCGCAGACACTTTACTTGGGTCAATTCGAATTTCTCCATTGCCCACTATGTGACCTAGATAATGCACCGATTTCTTAGCAAACTCACACTTCTTCATATTCAACTTCAACTGTGAAGACTGGAGCAGTTGTAGAACTGTTTTTAGATGTGAGAGGTGTTCTTCCCATGTTTGACTATATATTAATATGTCATCTAGGAACACCATTGAAAACTTATCTAGCACTGGTCTTAGAGCTTCATTCATTAGTCGCATGAAGGTTGCTGGAGCATTTGTTAACTCGAAAGGCATAACTAACCACTCAAAAAGCCCTTATTTAGTCTTAAACGCAGTATTTCAAACATCTTCTTCTCTCATGCGAACCTGATGATATCCAGATTTCAAGTCTATCTTGTTGTAATATATAGCATGTTTCAGTTGATCGAACAAGTCGTCGATACGTGGCAGAGGGTACCTATTCTTTATAGTGATTTTATTGAGTGCCCGATAATCAATACACATGCGCCATTCTCCATCTTTCTTTGGCACCAGAATAATCGGAGACCCCGCTGGTGATGAACTTGGCCTAATCAACCCTTTATCTAAGAGTTCTTGTACCTGTCTTTTAACTTCATCTGACTCCATAATAGACTATCGATAAAGTCCAACATTCGGTACAGGAGCATCCGGTTGCAGCTGAATCTCATGCTCCACTTGGCGTTTCGGTGGTAAGTCTTTGGGTTCTTGCATGATATCTGTGAAACCTTCCAATAATTGTTGCAATTCTTCCTTTTCTGTCTCACTGCACTCCCAATCACTTGCGTGCCTAGGTTCTACTAACTTGTCATCAACTGGTCGAACTATGATTAATTTGAACTTCTGGCAGGCACTTACTAAATGTTTTGTTTGTCGCGCAGTTAGAAGTTGGAGTTTCTTGTTCTCCTTAAAGGCTAGAATACGGAACCCTTTTCCACCTTTAACCAGCCTCCACACATTTTCTCGTCGAAAGAACATTGCATCCCTGTCCCACAGGTAAGGACTTCCTAAAATAACATGACAAGCATCTAAAGGAACGACGTCACATGTTACTTGATCTATGAATTTCCCATCGATGATGAATTCGAAGGTACACTCGGTGTTCACCTGTAGTTCTATATCCTTCTTTAACCAGCCCAATGGGTAAGGTTTAGGGTGTGGGTTGGTCTTTAGTTTTAATTTCTTCACTAACTGTTCCGAAATCAAGTTCCGTTGTGACCCACTATCAAAGAGGGTGAGAACTGAAGTTTTTTTAATTTCAGCATACACCCAAAATAGTTTTTCTTTAGTAGCTTCCAATTGCCCTGGAGAGGGACTAGTTACGACTCCTTTGCTTGTCATCATTGCTAATTTAGCAGCAGGTGGAAATGACCCGTCGATCTCTTCATCATCTTCTTCTTCGTCTTCTTCATTGCAGAGGGTTGTTGTAGCTTGTTTACGCTCTTTCCACCATGCTGGTTTCAATTCTGGATGCAATTTCCAGCATCCTTCCTTCGAGTGTCGATCCGTCTTACAGTTCTCACAATATTGGTTGCTCTTACTTGCCACTACATGATTCTTCCTCCCCTCTCTTTAAACAAACTTCCGAACCTCTCCTTCTCCAGTCCTTGGTTGCTTTGCTCCAAAAGGTTGGCTTTTCATCTCGATGTACATAGCTTTCTTGCAGGCATCGTCAATATCAGTCACTGAAAATAGCGCAAGCTCTGTCCTTATAGCAAAAGGTAATCCACCTTTATACTTCTCAATGGTTTCAGAATCTCGCATGTTCAAATTCAATGCGATAGCTTGCTTGCTTGCGAAATTCAGTAGTGTATTCTTGCACGTTCTGTCCTTTCACTTTCCGCAAAAATTGCCATCATTCGCGTAAGCGTTCTTTGTATCCAATAGGGTAGAACTGATTTTGGATAGCTGTTGTAAACTTCACCCATGTCGTCACTGGAGTATCTAAACCTGATGTATAAGCCTCCCACCAAATAAGAGCATGACCATCAAGTCTAAGTCTTGCAAAACTCACCCTTTGCTCCTCGTTAAAATAAATTTCTAGAGACTTAAGCCAGCCGTCCAACTTTTATGGGTTTAAGTCTCCATTATACGCAGGAATTTCGATTCTTGCCTCCACTTTGAATGGTGTATTGTCAGCAAAAATTGGTTCTTTATGTGAATGAGATCCACCTGGTGTTCCTGATTGTGTAGGTTGTAGTTCTTTTAACATCTTCGTTAAATTAATCAGCTCATACTTCATTGATTTCATCTCTGCTAGATCGCTCTTTACGGTTTTCATATCTTCCTCTAACTTCTCCATGTTCTTTTCTTGTAGATTTGAGGATGACAAAACTGAAAATCTTCTTCTTTTGTCAATATTAGGATCTAATGGTAATGTTGTGTTACCCTTGGATCGAAGCCCTTCCATTCACTGTCGGAAGCATTGCTTAACTACCTTCTAGCTCTGATACCACTGATCAGTTTCTAGACCCTAATATGATAGACAGAGAATAGCAAAAGAATAGAAGAACAAAGTAGAATAAAAACACAGATAATTTGCAATAGAACGTTCTGATTTTATTTCTATAGCGAAGAACTTACAATGTTTACCTCTTAGGTTAATTTTCTTCCCTAGGTATTGCTTCTTCTTCTTGCTTGTTTCCTGCTAGTATTCCTCTAGTTTTTCTGCCGTGTCCTCTACAAGCACTCTAGGTGCCTATTTATAGGTTTAAGACTACGCTAAAACTAGTAATACACAAATTAGGAAAACTCCCCTATTTTTGCAATCTTCTAGAAATAAAAGTCTACTGTTCCTTCTAAGAATAGAACTCTACTTCTAGAATTACTTGGAGAGCAATTTAGTGACGTTTTGGACCTAGGTGTAGGGTATTCTAATGGGCCCTAAACCTAAAAAACGGATCACTAGTTCACTAGTTAAGTTCAGTATCAGTGAGTGTGTGTGGCCTACACCAGTAGATGTGAACCTCAACTTATATCTCCTCATATAGAGTTAAAAGTGAGTGTTGAACACCACAAACTGCTTTGCAATAGTTATTAAGCTGTAATCAAGATTTGTATATAGCTCGGAGATGATCAAATGGATGTCTTTATGCGTTTGTTCGGTTGTACAGACACCAAGTGGTTTTCCCTTCCAAATTGAAGATAAACCAGGAAAGCGAACGGTAACATTGTCTAGAGAATATAGGGGTGATGATATCAAAGTCATAGTTCACATGCCTGCAGGTCGTTCCTCTAATGTCGAAGAAAGAGGTGATCTATTGGATAACCAGAATCATGACCAAGACAATGATAGTGTAAGTGATCCACAATCCAGCATTCGCCTAGTTGTATCTCGTACGAATTATTTCGGGACTACTTTGGAGTACGGTGTCATTGCTTATCCAGATGACTTTTCGATAGATAGTTTCTGTAACAAGTATGCAAAGGCTCTAGATGAAGAAAATATCTATTACAGAGGACCTGACTATGCGTAAGTACTTGAATTACTCATTGCTAGTTTTTATATTTACTTAAATTTCTATCAGTTGTTGCATTAGTTCCTTAACGTGCATCTTTTACATTTCTTCAAGGAAATTGGATAAGAACTTGCAGAAAGAATTCCATAGACGTTTTAAGATCTTAGGGATCATACCCAGCACCACCAGATTCTTACATGAGTATATGGTTAACAGAGACATGTGCTCGTCAGATTCAGCCAATTCGCCTCCTCCTACTGATCAATCTCCCACTGAATCCATCCAATCAACATTGATTAATGATGAAGGGATTCACGTCGACTATGCAGTCGGTAATATTGTTTACTGTTTTGATTGGATGTTTAATGGTTCGATTTGTTGGACGAGTATATGTATTGATTGTTACTGAATTTATTATGGTTTGTGCAGAAGTTTTTAGACAAAGAGGACATCCACTTGTCAGGTAATATTACCAACTCTATCTAATCATCTTTTTTATTTATCAATTCTTTTCATCACGCATAAAAGCATCTCCAATGCTAGGGTCAACGAAATCTGTCTTACCTGGTATGTGATACAAAGTGGAGGTCTGATTCTTTCTTGTTGGGTCGTTAATATGTTGTATAAACAAATTGAAAATAGAAATTTGGGAAAATGCAGAATTTCCAAAGTCATTAGTAAGCCAGAATTTCCTTCAGAAATCATGAAGGAAGCCTGGATATGGCCTTCTACTTAACCTTATGTTTTATTAGCAACTCACACATATAGGATGCTAGCATTGTAGATTACTTTCTTTTTTTCTGAGCGAAAAAATCTTATCATCCTATGATTTGGTGATTTCATGGTTTTTATTGATGGCAGTGCGGAGGATATACGTAACAGTGGAAAGAAGCACAAAGACTTCATTTGGATTCCGTATCCATATACTCGATAGGTATTAATTATTGCCTTGTTTTTTTTTATTGGTATTGTTATCGTTGTTAGTATATTCATTTCTTTAGGCTTGAGTCTTTTGGAGTCTTCACTGTCCTATACCACATCACTATGAAGGTAGGATGGTGGGACTATCACTTATGGGCATGGTTTTGTCAGAGTAGAGATAAAAGAAGGAAATGATTTAGCTGTGAGTGGCATCAGTATGATTTAGGTAATTGCCTTTGGAGCTTTAAAAAGTTCAAACTTTCTTCTTCCAAGAATAAATAATTACAGGAAACTACAAAGGATTTCAACTTTAAAAAAGTTAGGTTAGTAATAATAGTTTTTCATTTGAGTGGCCGCATCTTGGCATACCAATGTCCATATCCGAGTCCCCGTGTGTAGACTAGCACACATATCAGGTTTCCATTCAACCCAACTCTGAAGTATCCCCAAGAGTCAGGCTAATAATCACTACACCATTTTTAGGAATTTTGTCACAGGCTATAACCGTTACTGATGAGATTTGTAACGGTTATAACCTGTTGAAAATAGGCCGTCATAAATAACTGTGAAACACTTTTGTAACGGTTTTATCTGTGACATTCGCCAACTACAGTCACATAAAATAACCGTTACAATAATGAATAGTCACGATTGACCTAATTTTATGATAGCGACACGTGTCAAATTAGTAACGTTTATCGTAACGGTTTAAACTGTTACTCCCTGTTTACAACAACTAATTGCATGCCACGTGTCTGAAAGAGCCACACATACAGCAACGGCTATAATTGTTGTTGAATCCTTGCAACGATTTTTTCGACAACACGTGTCATTTTTTGTCACGAGAAAAGTAACATATATTAACGTTGCAATTGTTTTATAACAATACTCATAGGACACCTATCATCTTCTTGTCACGGACTTTGTAACGATTAAACTGTTACTCTCCTTTGTAACAACAGTAAGATGATGACACGTGTTGTTTTTACTTCACAATTCTTGTCACAGTTATCTCCGTGACAATTATTTCAGTAACAATAAAAAAAAATGGGCAGCCCAGATCATTTTCATGGACCTGGGCTTCCAGTTTACAGGCATGTAATATTGTTCCTCATCCTGGGATCGGACTTCCAGTGTACACGCCTACAATACAATCCAATTACAGGTCGTTCTTTTTGGAATTGCAATTCATACATTCACAAACTGCATACAGGAAGTCATACATTCAATATAGAAGCTCAAAGAAAGTAAATTATCCAAAAACAATTCAATCTTATTCATTAGTCTCAGACAAGAGTTACAATTGCATATGCAAAGTTGATAATAGACATGGTTCAACATGTGATAGGGCTAACTCACATGTTTAATTACGCTGCTAAATCTTGAAAGAGCTAACTCAGATTTCCCAACATGGATATCTGTGTGTGTGAAGTGTCAAGTAGAGCATCACATAAGACAAAGAATGTCGTTCCTGCAAATCACCATCAGTACAATGACTTTGATCAGTTCTTAATACATAGTAGAACAAAATAAGTTACTAGAGTATACTTCACTCAGCCAATTCTACAAGTCATACAGATCACAAAGGAGTGTGTTAAAATAGAAAACATAAAAAAGAAATTAGAGTTTATAAATTGAATATGCTTATTTTGGTATAAGATCCAGTCTTACCAGCTCGACAATACTATGTGGATCAGTATCCTGTCCACATCTTCAAGGCGGAAGGCAGGTGGTTGTGAAAGCAACGACACAACGGGTGGATGTTTGATATGCATGTAAAGGCTGCAAGAATATGAGAACACGAAAATTGATTATCAAAAATTTAGACAGATAATTGATTAGAAAAACTATAGCTTCAATTCAAGATATAGACAATGAAGAACAAACATTAGACTTTGAACTTGTCTACTGAAACTGGATGAGCATCAACTAGATTTGAGGCAGGAAATGGAATAGATCCCCTTTACCACTTATGTTATCACACACCAATAGTGACTCCCATATGCCTGTCATCCCAACAATCCTGCAAATAGTATAAGAAGATCATTGTAATGGTGAAATATTAGCAAAAAAAATTGATGGGTGAATAAGAACAAACTAACTAGAAGCTGAAAAAAAGATACAATAGGTCTGAGCAAAATAAATGATAGAAACTTGAAAAAAGGTGTTGGTACAAAACTTTAGAACTAGGATCTACTTAGTTATACTCAAAGTCTGCCATGGTTCAGGATCTATAATTTCAAGTTTTCAACAAATAGTATGGTAAACATGCTACCAAACAAATCAATACTTGTGCTCTTGAGTTCCCCTTAATGCAATAACGACGGCATTAAGATCCTTTGCATACCCAACAAATGCATGCATAAGACAATAGTATCACAGCTTAAGATGCTTGCCAAACCAAGTAGAAGTAGTTCAACATAGCTATATCATCATGAAATCCAGTTATATGACATTTAGTTATCATCACATCTTGACCCAAATTGAACATGCCCACTGAAATATTCTACAAGGTACGAATTCTAGATACATATCTACACGGACCCAAATAAGACTATACATCAAGGAGTTGTGAATAAGCAGAATAAAATTCACTTGGGTTAGTTTCAAATTCAACATTTGGATAAAGGGTCAATTAGCAGCTTAACCTTCACAATCTTAGATATCAAAAGGAAGACAAGTTTTTAACATCATCAATAAAGCCCTTCGTACTTTAGCAGTAAAGTACCACGTGAATAAGTCATTGCCTACAAATTCTGACATGTCCAAACTTCACACACACTGAGTTATAATATTATAAACCAAAATATCCTCTGATTAAACGTCACCATGCTTCTAGAGAAGACATTTATGGGTAGGTAGAGTAGAACCTACTTGAACTTGAAAAATACATATCTAAAAGATGAAAAAACAAAACAACCAAGGAAAGAATGGAACAAAACAAGTCCCTGGAATATCAACAACTTAAACCCTAGACTTGATAAACAAAGAGTTAGTACTACAGCTTTAGCATGAACAATGGTAACTCGTTGCACTAATTGAAAAAGGTGTACTCCTTGCTCTTATCCCGGAGATAAACAAGGGGGTAGACAACATATATCACCAAGAAAATTTATATAATTGTATCCATTACACATTCACTCAACAAAATAGGTTTTACCTGCATCCTAGCTCTCTTGTCTTCTTTTCGCTGTGCAAGTGCAACATAAAGAGGCTTGCTTGCAATCATCTTCCCATTCATCTCCGCAAGCTACAATATAGACATACAGGCAAATAAGGTATCACCTAATTGCCAAATTATAGAATGATACAAGCAGATATATAAAACTTACCGCTCGAGATGATTTCTCAGGTGTTGAGAAGGCAACAAATCATGAACGTCTGCTAATACCATTAGGGTCTCGCATAACCTATTAATTCCATAATAAAAGAATTATATAATGCAGCCTATACGTCCCGTACATAAAGGAAAACAAGAAAAAAAAGTGAAAAGCATGTAAATTAAGCAGTGTGAAACAAAGTCGAGATAAAACACATTGATCACTGAGAGTACTGACTTACAATCTACTGTTTATTCTAAATTTTGTTTTCCTTTTAAAATAAATTTATCTCAATCCTTCTAATATAGATTTTATGTTCAACAATCTAACATACACAGATAAGTGTGAAAGGCTCCAAGAATCAGATAGAGAACTTAGACATACTTTTCCAATCTAGTAACTTTGTAGAGCCTGATTTTTGGTGTGAGGCCCTTGTAACAAAAGAATCATACCCAAGTGTAAAACAATCAGATGATGAAAATACATGTAGGCCAAAATAACATAGAATTCCTGCAAAAACTCAAGCCCAAACTTCTAATAATCAACCTACCATTCCCTTTTTATACTTGTTGGTGGTACTTTACATTTGACATGGAACACAAACAAGTCAAATACGAATTTGAGAACAAGGAATTACCATACAACGCTCATCTTTTCTCGAGGTGATCGTTTAGCTTGGCTTTAACCCCTCTTTTATACTAAAACTGGGAAAACAATGTCATTCATTAGCAAAGTCGTACCCTAAAACAGAACAATCATACAAAATCATTTCCACCACAAGTATAAACAAACACATGATATTCCATAAGTAACTCAGCATGTTCCCTTTCCTCTACAATATTTTCCTTAAAGAACAAAAAATCGAAACAATAAAATTAAGCCCAAAATTAAACAGAATCAAAATAGTAGGTAGCAAATTAATAAGCAAATCCTTTGGGAGTAGTGGTATTCCACCTTAATTCACTCAAGCAACAATTATTCGAATACAAACTAACTTTTACTTGTTCTTCTCCTCCTCTCTGTAAAACAAACATCTGATCTAAAAATGAAAAACAAAATTACTAACAAATGAAACCCCTAAAATAAATCAAAACAAATTTTATGTTTATTTTTTATTTTGAGTAATGGGTTTTCTCCAATTTAGGCGAGAGATGCATTTTATTCGTGTATAGAGAAAGAATCGAACAACAAATCTAATGAAACTGCCACCATCGGTCTTCTCTATCCAGCTGAATGCAAAGAATCTAGGGATGAATAATTATCACCCTACTAAACTACCATTAAAAAAAACTAAGAAGGGTCAACTGGAATTAGATTTTTAAAACAAACCCACTTATCCTATTTGTTCATCCATTCAATTATATTTTTGCTTTCTACAAATGAGGAACCCTAAATCTGACACAACATATTAAAAAGAAAAATAAATAGACCCAAAAATTAGAGCATCAACTGCGAAAAACAATAAAATTAAACCCAAACGTATAGATCGGAATCTATTCAGTGAAACTGAGTGATAAACAACAACAGAAAAACAAGCGATAACTTTCATCTTTTAGAGAGACGAGATGAAAAACAAGAGATACTTACATCTTTTAGAGAGACGAGATGAAAAACAAGAGATACTTACATCTTTCACAAATCGGAGTTATAGATCTGTAGTCACGGAGAAATTTTCTTCAGAGAAAGTTAGGGTTTCTTCTTCTTCGTTAAAGACGAGAGGATTTGAGCGAAAACGGTTCAGAGAATGATAGAGTTTTTTTTCTCTAAGTTAGAGAGAGACGAGATGATTTTAGCGAAATTGGTAAGAGTTGGGAAAGGGATAAGGCCAATTCCTGTGGTTGAGCTTTGTCTATCAAAAAGGAAATGTTTAACGGTTGAGATTTGTCCATCAAAAAACACGGACGACTAGTCTTTTTTTGGAGGTTCTCATACGGTTTAAGGGGAGCGTGTGAGAAGCATGTGTGTTCTTTTGAGAAACATGTGTCTAATGGAGTTAGACTAGGGCTGTCAACGGGTCTGGGTCCTCCCGGGTAGTACATGGCCCAGAACCGGACCCGGCATATCAGCATCGGTACCGGGTCCTAACGGTTCCGGGGTCGGTTCCATAATGTGTTGGCCCAGAACCGGACCCGTTTAAAGTCCCGGGTACCCCTCGGGTATTAAAAAAACTATTAAAAAAATCTTAAAATCTTAATTTCTTTCTCTTTTTAACTTGAATATAAATTATTTTTATAATAATTTATTATTATTTCTTTATTAATGTACTAAATAAATATTAAATGTAAGAAAAAAATCAAAAATCAAAAAAATTCAAAGCCAAAACTTGCAAAATACCTATAATTTTGCTAAAAAGATGATTAAAAGGTTAAATAAACGGGTACCCGATGGGTATTACCCGTTTGGACCCGTTAACATTCGGGTCCAATCGGGTAATTACCCGTCGGGTCCTAAGTTGCTAATGGGTCCAACTTTAGGACCCAGAACCGGACCTAATTAGCCGGGTCCGAATCCGGGTAGCGGGTAACGGGTACCCATTGACAACCCTAAGTTAGACCTGATTTTGTACTTCGGATTAACCGGAAATGAAATTTATCAGATCTGAACATCCGAAGTTCGAAAATTACCAGAACTAGACCTAAGTTTCTCTTTCGGATGAACTGGAGACGAAATATATCAGAATTGAACATCAGGTTCAAATATTACCCGAGTTAGACCTGAGTTTCCCTTTCGGATGAATTGGAGACGAAATATATCATAATTGAACATCACAGGTTCAAATATTACCGGAGTTAGACCTGAGATGCTCTTTCGGATGAACTGGAGACGAAATATATCAGAATTAAACATCAGAGGTTCAAATATTACCGGAGTTAGCCCTGATCTTCTCGTTCGGATGAACTGGAGACGAAATATATCAGAATTGAACATCACTGGTTCAAAGATTACTAGAGTTAGACCTGAGTTTCTCTTTCGGATCAACTGGAGACGAAATATATCAGAATTGAACATCACCGATTCAAAGATTACCAGAGTTAGACCTGAGTTTCTCTTTCGGATGAACTGGAGACGAAATATATCATAATTGAACATAACATGTTCAAATATTACCGGAGTTAGACCTGAGCTTCTCGTTCGAATGAACTGGGGACGAAATATATCAGAATTGAACATCACATGTTCAAATATTACCGGAGTTAGGCCTGATCTTCTCGTTCGAATGAACTGGAGACGAAATATATCAGAATTGAGCATCACCGGTTCAAAGATTACTAGAGTTAGACCTGAGTTTCTCTTTCGGATGAACTGGAGACGAAATATATCAGAATCGAACATCATCGCTTCAAAGATTACCAGAGTTAGACCTGATTTTTTCTTTCGGATGAACTGGAGACGAAATATATCATATTTGAACATCACGGGTTCAAATACTACCAGAATTAGAACTGAGTTTCTCGTTCGGATGAACTGGAGACGAAATATATCAGAATTGAACATCACATGTTCAAATATTACCGGAGTTAGACCTGAGCTTCTCGTTTGGATGAACTGGAGACGAAATATGTCAGAATTGAACATCACCGGTTCAAAGATTACTAGAGTTAGACCTGAGTTTCTCTTTCGGATGAACTGGAGGCGAAATATATCAGAATTGAACATCACCGATTCAAATATTACCAGAGTTAGACCTGAGCTTCTCGTTCGGATGAACTGGAGACGAAATATATCAAAATTGAACATCACGGGTTCAAATATTACCGGAGTTAGACCTAAGTTTCTCGTCCGGGGGATCTGAAGACGAAATATATTAGAATTGAATATCACGGTTTCAAAGATTACCAGAGTTAGACCTAAGTTTCTCGTCTGGGGGATCTGAAGACGAAATATATTAGAATTGAACATCACGTGTTCAAAGATTACTAGAGTTAGACCTAAGTTTCTCGTCCGGACGATCTGAAGACGAAATATATCAGAATTGGACATCACGGGTTCAAATATTACTATAGTTGGACCTGAGCTTCTCGTTCGAATGAACTGGAGACGAAATATATCATAATTGAACATCACATGTTCAAATATTACCGTAGTTAGACCTGAGCTTCTCGTTCGGATGAACAGGAGACGAAATATATCAGAATTGAACATCACCGGTTCAAAGATTATAGAGTTAGACCTGAGTTTCTCTTTCGGATGAACTGGACACGAAATATATCAGAATTGAACATCACCGTTTCAAATATTACCAGAGTTAGACCTGAGATTCTCGTTCGGATGAACTGGAGACGAAATATATCAGAATTGAAGATCACATGTTCAAATATTACCGGAGTTAGACCTGAGCTTCTCGTTCGAATGAACTGGAGACGAAATATATCATAATTGAACATCACATGTTCAAATTTACCGGAGTTAGACCTGAGCTTCTCGTTCGAATGAACTGGAGACGAAATATATCAGAATTGAACATCACCGGTTCAAAGATTACTAGAGTTAGACCTGAGTTTCTCTTACGGATGAACTGGAGACGAAATATATCAGAATTGAACATCACCGATTCAAAGATTACCAGAGTTAGACCTGAGTTTCTCTTTCGGATGAACTGGAGACGAAATATATCATAATTGAACATCACGGGTTCAAATACTACCATAGTTAGACCTGAGTTTCTCGTTCGGATGTACTGGAGACGAAATATATCAGAATTGAACATCACATGTTCAAATATTACCGGAGTTAGACCTGAGCTTCTTGTTCGGATGAACTGGAGACGAAATATATCAGAATTGAACATCACCGGTTCAAGGATTACCAGAGTTAGACTTGAGTTTCTAATTCGGGTGATCTGCGGACGAAATATATCAGAATTGAACATCACGGGTTCAAAGATTACTAGAGTTAGGCCCGAGTTTCCCGTCTGGCTGATCTGAAGACGATGTTACAGAATTTGAAAATGACCATGTTACCCTTTGGAAAAAAATGCAACAAGTATTATGGAGACTGTGAAAATTACCATACTACCCTTATCGGAAATAATTAAATAATTCTTATAGACTGTGAAAATGACCATATTGCCTAATTAGAAAAAAAGTATAATAAATATTATGGAGACTATGAAAATGATCATACTACCCTTATCGGAAATAATTAAAGTAAATAATTTGAAAAAGGACCATATTACCCTTATTGGAAAAAAAGAGAGCAATAAATATTATGGAGATTGTGGATATGACCATACTACCCTTATCAGGAATAATTAAGTAAATGTTACAGACTGTGAAAATGACCATATTGCCCTTATTGGAAAAAAGTACAATAAATATTATCGAGACTGTGAAAATGACAATACTACCCTTATCGGAAATAATTAAGGAAATGTTACAGACTTTGAAAATTACCATATTGCCCTTATTGGCAAAAAGTGCAATAAATATTATGGAGACTATGAAAATGACCATACTACCCTTATAGGAAATAAGTAAAGTAATTCTTACAGACTGTAAAATGACCATAATACCCTTATTGGAAAAAAGTGCAATAAATGTTATGGAGAATGTGAAAATGACCATACTACCCATACCGGAAATAATTAAGTAATTCTTACAGACTATGAAAATGACCATATTACCCTTATTGGAAAAAAGTACAATAAATATTATGGAGACTGTGAAAATGACCATACTACCCTTATCGGAAATAATTAAGTAAATGTTACAGACTGTGAAAATGACCATATTTCCCTTATTGGAAAAAAGTGCACTAAATATTATGGAGACTGTGAAAATGACCATACTACCCTTATTGGAAATAATTAAGGAAATGTTACAGACTTTGAAAATGACCATATTGCCCTTATTGGAAAAAAGTGCAATAAATATTATGTAGACTATGGAAATGACCACACTACCCTTATCGAAAATAAGTAAAGTAAATACTTTGAAAATGACCATATTACCCTTATTGGAAAAAAATTGCAATAAATATTATGGAGATTGTGAAAATGACCATACTACCCTTATCGAAAATAAGTAAAGGAAATGTTACAGACTTTGAAAATGACCATATTATACTTATTGGAAATAAGTGCAATAAATATTATGGAGACTGTGAAAATGACCATATTACCCTTATCAGAAATAAGTAAAGTTATTCATACAGATTGTGAAAATGACCATATTACCCTTATTGGAAAAAAGTGTAATAAATATTATGGAGACTATGAAAATGACCATATTACCCTTATCAGAAATAAGTGCAATAAATATTATGGAAATTGTGAAAATGACCATATTACCCTTATCGGAAATAAGTAAAGTAATTCTTACAGATTGTGAAAATGACCATATTACCCTTATTGGAAAAAAGTGCAATAAATATTATGGAGACTGTGAAAATGACCATATTACCCTTATTGGAAAAAAGTGCAATAAATATTATGGAGAAAAAATGACCAAGAAATAAGTAAAGTAATTCTTACGGATTGTGAAAATGACCATTGAAAAAAGTGAAAATGACCATATTACCCTTATTGGAAAAAAGTGCAATAAATATTATGGAGACTGTGAAAATGACCATATTACCCTTATCAGAAATAAATAAATTAATTCTAACAGATTGTGAAAATGACCATATTACCGTTATTCGATAAAAGTGCAATAAATATTATGGAGACTGTGAAAATGACCAAACTACCCTTATCGGAAATAAATAAATTAGATATTATAGACTGTGAAAATGACCATATTACCCTTATTGGAAATACGTTCAATAAATATTATGGAGACCGTGAAAATGACCAGACTACCCTTATCGGAAATAAATAAAGTAATTCTTACAGACTGTGAAAATGACCATATTACCCTTATTGGAAAAAAAATGCAATAAATATTATGGAGACTGTGAAAATGACCAAACTACCCTTATCGGAAATAAATAAAGTAAATATTATAGACTGTGAAAATGACCATATTACCCTTATTGAAAATAACTGCATTAAATATTATGGAGACTGTGAAAATGACCATAGTACCCTTATCGGAAATAAGTAAAGTAAATGTTATTGATTGTGAAAATGACCATACTACCCTTATCGGAAATAAATAAAGTAATTGTTACAGACTGTAAAAATGACCATAATATTTAGTGCACTTATTTCCAAAAAGCGTAATATGGTCATTTTCACAGTCTGTAATAATTTCTTTATTTTTCGATAAGGGTATTCTGGTCATTTTCACAGTTTACATAATATTAATTGCACATTTTTCCAATAAGGGTAATATGGTCATTTTCACAGTCTGTAAGAATTACTTTATTTATTTCCGCTAAGGGTAGTTTGGTTATTTTCACAGTCTCGATAATATTTATTGCATTTATTTCCAATAAGGGTAATATAGTCATTTTCACATTATGTAATATTTAATATATTGATTTTTAATAAGGGTAGTTTGGTCATTTTCACAGTCTCCATAATATTTATTACACTTATTTTCAATAAGGGTAATATGGTCATTTTCACATTCTGTAATATTTACTTTATTTATTTTCAATAAGGGTACTTTGGTCATTTTCACATTTTGTAATATTTACTTTATTTATTTTCAGTAAGGGTACTTTGGTCATTTTCCCAGACTCCGTAATATTTATTGCACGTATTTCCATTAAGGGTAATATGGTCATTTTTCCTAGTCTGTAATATTTACTTTACTTATTTTCGATAAGGGTAGTCTGGTCATTTTCATAGTCTCCATAATATTTATTGCACTTTTTCCAATAAGGGTAATATGGTCATTTTCACAGTCTGTAAGAATTACTTTACTTATTTTCAATAAGGGTAGTTTGGTCATTTTCACAGTCTCCATAATATTTAGTGCACTTATTTCCAAAAAGGTTAATATGGTCACTTTCACAGTCTGTAATATTTGCTTTATTTATTTTTTCGATAAGGGTATTCTGGTCATTTTTCACAGTCTCCATAATATTTATAGCACTTTTTCCAATAAGGGTAATATGGTCATTTTCACAGTCTGTAAGAATTACTTTATTTATTTCCGCTAAGGGTAGTTTGGTCATTTTCACAGTCTCGATAATATTTATTGCACTTATTTCCAATAAGGGTAATATAGTCATTTTCACATTCTGTAATATTTAATATATTGATTTTTAATAAGGGTAGTTTGGTCATTTTTACGGTCTCCATCATATTTATTGCACTTATTTTCAATAAGGGTAATATGGTCATTTTCACATTCTGTGATATTTACTTTATTTATTTTCAGTAAGGGTAATATGGTAATTTTCACAATCGCTAATATTTAATTTACTTATTTTCGATAAGGGTAGTCTGGTCATTTTCACAGTCTTTATAATATTTATAGCACTTATTTCCAATAAGGGTAATATGGTCATTTTCACAGTATGTAGTATTTACTTTAATTATTTTCAATAAGGGTAGTATGGTCATTTTCACAATATCCATAATATTTATTGCACCTATTTCCAATAAAGGTAATATGGTCATTTTCAAAGTGTGTAATATTACTTTACTTATTTTCAATAAGGACAGTCTTGTCATTTTCACAGTGTCCATAATATTTGTTCCACTAAATTCAAACAAGGGTAATATGGTCATTTTCACAGTCTGTAATATTTACTTTACTTATTTTCGATAAGGGTAGTTTGGTCATTTTGACCGTCTCCATAATATTTATTGCACTATTTCTAATAAGGGTAATATGGTCATTTTCCCAGTCTGTAATATTTACTTTACTTATTACACTTAATTGGGTAGTCTGGTTATTTTCACAGTCTCCATAATATTTATTGCACTCATTTCCAGTAAGGGTAATATGGTCTTTTTCAAAGTGTGTAATATTTACTTTACTTATTTTCGATAACGGTACTCTGGTCATTTTCACAGTCTCCATAAAAATTATTGCAGTTATTTCCAATAAGGGTAATATGGTCATTTTCACAATCCATAATATTTACTTTATTTTTTTCAATAAGGGTATTCTGGTCATTTTCACAGTCTCTATAATATTTATTGCATTTATTTCCAGTAAGGGTAATATGGTTATTTTCACGATCTTCTGAATTTTTATTGCACTTATTCCGATAAGGGTAGTATGGTCATTTTCACAACGTTCGGAAGAAGCAGAAATTTTTGTTGTGGTTTTGTCGTGAAAATCGAAAGAAAATGATGGTATTTGTCCAAGTCAAATGTCCTACAAAGTCATGACTTGTTGACTTGGTCTTGATCATTTTTTCTAATATTAAGAAAATTAAAAAATTAAAAAATAAATAAATTTTGATATTTAGAAATTAAATAAAATTGTTATTTTGTATAACTGTTGCGAAAGTAGTGACAACCAAAATTCTAAGAGAGATTAATACGGGGTTGTTTTAAATGTGGTGGAATTTTTGGGTGGAAATATCATTTTTGATTATAATTGTGATTGTCTGAATAATTGTCAACAAATATAATTGTGACTAGTAAAAAAGTTAAATATTCAGATTTATTATCACGATTACAAAATTTAGCAACAGTTATAATTGTTGCAAGACTTATCACAGGTGTATCAGTGACTGAAAAATAAACTGTGACAGGTTACACTGTTAGAAAATCCTGGAAATGGTGTAGTGAATGTTACATTGTTACTAACTTATGGTAGTTACTTTTTTTTATTATTATTATTATTACATGAAACTAGTTGGAAGCCTAACAAGCTAGGCTCCAACGACATACTACTACATTAATTGAACAGGTTGCTGTGCTAGCTTACCAGCGAGCCTCATGGGTAACCTTGCCAAGGGGAGCCGAAGCGGGGGGGGGGGGAGATTGTGTTACAAGGGGGGCAAACTAACACTACCTTCCATGTTAATTCCTGCAATATTACGCCATTGGGGACTTGAACCTGGGACCTCCTGGAATGCATGAAACTTCGGGGAACGGGGATGACCAGCTGACCATGTTATTATTATTATATACTTTTAATTAATTTGAATATTATTATAATATTTCACACAATTCTTTTTTATTACTAGTAAGGCCACATGTGCGATGCACATGCTTGAATTTGATTCTTTTAACAACACCAAATTTCATAATAATGGAGAAATAAAATCTTAAAAAAAAATTAATACCCTTGTTTGTACTCATTATGTAGATAATTTAAAGAGCTTTCCAAATATGTTAATTTTGCATAAATCTGATGTGTATTTTTAAGGATATCTAAGTTTTAATTTATTTTTTTGATCTTTTTTTAAAACAATGGCATTCCTGTAAATATACAAATATTAACTAAAAGTTTAGTTAATAGGGGTATTATTGTCATGTGAAAAGGCTTCACCGTACAATTACCTCTTTTCTTTATATTAGTATATATAAGATTAGATAAAGAGTATTACATTAACTAGTTGGAAGCCTAACAAGCTAAGCTCCAACAACATACTACTACATTAATTTAAGAACAACATACTACTATTTTTTTATTATTATTGTCAACTTATTTTTTAAACAAAAAATAAACTAGAAAATCTCACGGGACCGGTGCTGGCCGACCATTCTTCCTGCTGGCAGGAGCAGCTATCCCATCTTCTTATTTTTTTTATTTTTTTGTTTGTTAATGCAGAAAAGCGTTTTACAAGAAATTAGTTGGTAGTCTAGCAACAAATTAAGCTCAAACACCCTCTAGATAGCCACTTATGTTGTGTAGAAAAGAAAACTAGTCCACTATTTGCATCATTGCATTGGTATTATTACTATAATTATGAATATATGTAAAGGAACAAATTTTTATATACAAATATTTGTATTCTTACTAGTCCACTATTTGCATCATTGTATTGGTATTATTACTATAATTATGAATATCTGTAAGGACCAAATCCGATGTTTGAATAAAATATTTGGATTTTAATTTGGCTTAATTTTTGTAAAAGCTACCTCTATATAACTTATTTCTTTATTTTATTGTCCGGAGGCTATTTTTATTATTGTTGTCGTTCTTAGTCAACTAAATTGTTTTGTTTTTGTGCCAACAGTAGTGAGAAGCTATTGTGGATTGAACTACCTAGCAAGGGTTTCTTCGCTTCCGACAGGTACTAATATTATAACTATCGCTTCTTTTATTTTATATATTTTTCTTATATCCTAGTTGGTTAGAGGACAACCTCTTGCTCCTCCATGGACCGTCTCCAAATAAAATTTCTGAATATGATCTATTACATTTTTAAGTTACTACAATATTATTAGTATGGTGGTTAGTTTATTAGTAAGAATACAAATTAACTAGTTTGGTCTTTACTCGTGACAGTGAATTTCTAAACGAAGTTGAACAAGACCTTGCTGATGGACGTGCTGAAGATTTATTATTCCTTGATGGCGAAGCTTTCAATGCAAATCCTTATAGATGTTTACCTCCTAAAGATACATGGGATCCCCTTTTCTCCGAAGAGATGGATAAGATACTTTATCCCGATTTGAAAAATATGGAAGTTGTGCCCGATTTTGTAGAGGCTTGGGAAAAACTTGGGGTTGCCCTAAAAGCACACCATGATGAGATGAATAAAATAAAGTATCCTCCTGATGGACGTCCGCCTGTTCTTGAATTTGCAAGTGATTTAGAACGTGAACATTATCAAGTATATTGTATGTAAACTTGAGATAATTGGATTGCCATTTCTGCATTTTTATCCTAGCCTCATCCTGCTATGATAAATTCGTGTACCGTAGGCTCCCAATACTTTCCAGTAAAGAGAAACAACAATAACACCGAATCAGCAACAAGAAGTAACTAGGTAGGGGTTTCGTCAACTACTCAACTGCTATAATGGTGATTTAACAACGCATAAGCTGTTTTTATTCTAAGATGATAAGTGATTCGGAGAATCGAGATATTGAATTAGTTGGTGCCTCGTCCAGAATAAGCCCAATATATTTATAGGCCCATGATTAACTAAGATGCAGCAGCTTTCAGGATGATTCTCGCCATTTTTGCATATTGCGGCAACGGAAATCGACTGAAGTCTGTTTTTAGGCATTCATAAAACTTTCTAGGCATACTCAATAAAGACAAAATGGATGTCAAATAACAAAATCAGAAGGTCCATTAACCAAAAAAAATTTAATGGCAAATCTGCCCTTTATGTATTAATGTTAGTAATATGGATTAGTGATTAAAACTTTTGTTTAGTGATTAAGCCAATTTTTCATAATTATAAAGTTTTGGGTAAATGAAAAAATTTGGGGGAAAAAAATTATTCTTGATTCAATGGAGATGGCTGATTTCTTAGATTATGAGAATGATTTTACACAAACTCAAGCACAAACTCAAACTCAAGGTTATGCTTTTTTTGAGCCAAATCCAGATGATGAATACTTATATGAGGAACCCAATGCTTCTAATACACATGTACACTTCTATCTTATGTTTAATCTCACTTTTGTAGCTTAAAATCATAAAAAAATTGTGTTTTTTCACTAAGGTTAAGCGAGTATGGAATATGTTCGGCTTAATTTATCAGCCGAACCCACCAGGATATTGACAACTAATGAACAGTTCAGCTAACCCGTAAAATACAATATGATCCGAACCCACTTTCTAGACCCTAGTTCGGATTATAATGAAAATTGATAACAAGCCGAACACATTAAGTCAAGGGTTCGGCTAACCTGTAAACAAAATATGAGCCAAACCTACACCTAGTTTATTTTGCAAACTAACATAGCATGGTTCGGCTAATCATATTCACTCGGATGTATTCTATTTTACAGACTTATGATCATATTCACTCGGATGTATTTTTTCTTCCTTTTACTTGAAAAGATTTCAAGTCACTAATCATACTGCGTCGATTTTCAACCCAAAGAAACAAAATCAAATTAAAGTGATAAGATTTTAGAAAGGATTTATCTCTTAAAATGTACCATAGATATTCGTAAATTTTATATCATTAAAAAGTATTTTAAAACATTTACGTAGTGAATATAAACATAAGTATTAAATGATATAAAATTAACTATTAATGGGATAAAACCAAAAAATAAATAGATCCATTAATAGTGCGATGGAGACAGTATTACGTGACTTTTCGTAAAAAGAAGGTGAAAATTTTGTCTTTTTTTTCTTTTCTTTATAGGTTGCAATTTCAGCAAAAAAAAATAAAAATAAAATAATAGACCCTCACAGAAGGGGGCTAGGCTCTCCTCGTAAGATCCTCTCATATTAAACTGCAAATACGTAAAGGTGGTGTAGCTATCCATTCTCCGGTTAAAATGTTTCCAGGAACAAACTTGGCCTAAAAATCATTTAGATGATTAGTTTCTCTATCATTTAGATCATTAGTTTCTCTATAGTTATGTGCGAATTTTTTTCGTAGGGCCTTTTATAGTGTCGAATATTTTATAACAATTGTAAAAAGCGTCATGTTTTTTTATAGACGAATTCGCTAGATTTTGTTTACACTTAACCGGTTTATTTATGTGTATTTTTTTTAAAAAAATAAAAAAATATTCAATTAAAACCTTTTATTTGTTGATATACATCTGCATGAATAAGAATACGCAAGAAAAACTCAAATGATATCGCCGCATGTATTATATTTAAGGTCTTGGGGGTAAGTAATTCCATAACGCATCTAGAATAAAGAAGAACGAAGAGACTAGCTCGGTGGATGATGCACTAATCAACACTATCTGGATTAGTTTTAGTTTGAAGAAGATTTTTTTTTTTTGTGTGGAAATAAACAGTTGGGCTAAGGGAGAAAAAAGCATATTTTTTTTGTAAAGAAATAAAACAGTTGGGCTAAGGGAGAAAAGTGCCCTCGACAGAGCTGGGCCCTGTGCTGTCGCACACCCTGCACATCCTCAGACCCAGCTCTGGTTATGGGTAATTGCACAAGAACAGATATGAATCTGGGTGATAACTTGTAGCAGCCACAAATCGTCCATCCTTATTTCTAAGGACCCCTACTATACCTAATCTGACTATTAATATTAACTAGTATGTAACCTATGCTACGCACCGGGTCCAGTGGAAATTTTCGATTGGTGTGGCGGGGCTTCGCCCCGCACCCGTCTCCCAGATGCATTAGAACCTCTTCGAAGAATTTTTGATTAGTCTGATTATATTTATTGGATACAAAATATGATTTTGTTTGTTCCATCTACTGGGCAAGGGAACAACCAAATTTATTATGCTAAATTTATCTAAGGACGAAAATTTGTCCATAATGCAAATGTAACATAAAACCAGTGGACATATACTCCATAAACTTCTTTGACCTATTAGTACCATCAGCCTTGAATCTTTTCACTCAAATGAGTAAATAGTTATACCCTTAACGATATCTAATGAGTCAACTTGATATCCAGAAATCAGAAATATCTAAAGATCAAATGTTGTTCAAATATTTTTCATCCGAAATGGCATGATGAGGCAAACTAAACATATAGTAAGAGAAATCTTGATTTCCCTTCTAATTATGGATTTTCCGTTGTTTCAAAAATTGATTTTACACTGTAAAAATTATAGATTAGAAGCGTTTGGTTTTTAAGCAGCTCGGAACCACCATCAAACCTAATGACATGGTACTCTAATATTATCTCATACGAAAAACCGCGCCTTGGAATTTTACAAATTTTATATCGTTGGAATTTAAAGAGAACTACACAACGAATGCAAACAACAATATCAAATTATTGTTTTTCACGAAAAAATCGGAGGTGATCATCATTTTAGGGAAAAATTTCAAAAACTGACCACATATCCGTTATGCAGCTTTTAAAAAGGATGCATAACACGTTATGCAACCAAATTTTTGTTCATGCATGACATTGATCTACTTATAAGGCATATGAAAATGACATTGATCTACTTCTTCCTATTGGGGAGAATATCACGAACTGAGAACCTCACTAACCACTACCCCATCCATTATTGCTGCCACCTCTCCATTTCCCAACCATCCACTTACATCTTCAGGATGACTTGAACTGCCTATTTTAGATACTCCACCCCAACCCAAAATTGTTCCCAGCATCATGAATCCATGATCACTAGTATCCACTGCAACTGCACCTTTTGTGCCACAAGGTGAAACCCAACCACCTGTGGAAGGAATTTTTTTTCCAGACGAATTCTGGACCTTAGGACCTGGTTTTGTGAATAAGATACAGACCCCACGATTATCAACATTCATATAACCTACAATCTTCCAAATCTCAGCCCTTTAATGACCAAAACTATCAGCAGCAAGTTATGTTCTCAAGCTGTTTTAACGGGCTCAATTTCTAAGTCACATCCCAGCTACTGCCAAACGCGACCAAAAGTACAGCAGCAACAGACGTTATAGCCTGCTATGGGACCATGGAAATAAAACCAGTTGAACCATTTCAGAACATCAGTTTGCCAGACACACTTCTAGATGAACTGTCGGCCCAAAACACTACCAAAATCACCAACAAGTGCATACCCCAGGTTTCGTGCTACCGTTAACTCTTAAACCCATCTTAATCTTCTCAAAAACAACCACCAAAAACCATCATTTCAGAAGCACAAACCTTCCTCCATTTCAGCTTCTTTGAACATCAACACCATGGAAAACATCACATATTAACTCCCATCTGATTTTTAGCTCACGTTCTTGGTCTAGAAGCAACCCAGAACCCCCATTATACTCTTGCCAATCTCTTCCATGAACCACGGCTATTTAGCAACAACAACTAAGTTTGTAGATGTATAAAAATCAGTCACAACGACGACTTATTTCCAGCTGAAATCCAGCTCAGTTCAGCTCAACTCGAACTCAAAACCACCGCAACACAACCATTTTTCTTGTTCTTCTCAACTTATAGCATCTCTTGTATCCTTTCTGTCAGAACTTCACAGACCCATACTTCAATTATTAAGTTTTTTCTTCACCGATTTCTGGAAGTAATATAGGTTTAAAACTCCACCAGAATGTCTATCCATCGCTTCCAAATCACCTTCCTTCATTTTCTAAATCAACAGAGTTCATACTTCCAAAGACCTATGGCAACAACAATGGTTCTCACCATTTCAGTACAACTGCAACATCAGTCAGGCAATTGCTCGAACATCTTCTGTGTGTATTGCAATTAGTCGAGAGATAACCTCACTGCTGATTTCAATAGCACCCGTACCTCCCCTGTAAATTCCTACAACAACCCAACTCACTACATCTCATTTAAGAACTCTAGAACACACATAAATCACCATAATTCTTTCATACAAGAAATGGCAGCAACGACATTCCTTAACTGTTTTATTAACAGCAAAACGATCTCCAAACCAAAAAAAATTCTCCATATTTGAGTAATCATTATTCGTGTTCTTCTTGAGCTTCTAAAATCTAATGAAATCCATCTCAAACATTAACAAAATCAGTCACAGCAACATTAACTTCAGTTGAAGTTTCAAACTGAGAAACAACCGGAATTCGACCCCTTTCTCTTCCCCGAGAAAACTATGATAAAGATAGAATTGAATTATGTTTTAGATGCCTTACACAAGTACATGACAAGGGTATTTATACCCATAACATGTGACACACAAACTTAATCAAGTCAACACAGACTTGAACTGACCTATATTCCTAATACACTCCCTCAAACGTTACAGACAGACACTGGAAAAGTCTGGAACAGTTTGAAGAGAGAAACTCAAGTCAACACAGACTTGAACTGAAAAATATTACACCTCAAAATGAAATTGCAGAAGAACACTTTCCAAGTACAGACTTGAACTGACAGACAATGTTACAGAACGCAGAACTCAAGATAAAGTAGTAAAATTGAGAAACCAATGTTGCACCTAGCTAATCCAATTGCTAACCCAGCAATCCCTTGAAACATGAACAAGTAGTAATTGTGAACTTTTCTATCAAACATGAATCACTCCCTTAAACAGCAGTCAAGAGAGAGCCCAGTAGTTGTATGGAATAACATCAGAAGTAGCGGAGTAGCTGAAGTAAACAGACTTACAAATTTTGTAGAAGGAGCAACAACAGTATTAATTTTACCAGGACAGTAGTAATAAATGTAACACAATTCAATGAAGTAACAACACCGGCTGTTAAAAATTGAAGCATGACGCAATATTGGCAGCAAAATCAGTACAAGTAACAGAAGTAGTTGTTGAAGTAGAAGCACCATCATACATTAGAACCAGCAGAAACAAAAGTTGAATAACAACAGAAAAAATAGCTTCCGGTATTTGTTTTGGTGTTCTCTGTTGGTTAAGAGACTCGAATTGTTTTTGGTGTTCTATGTTGGTTAAGAGACTCGAATTATTTTTGTTGTTCTCTATTGGTTAAGAGACTCAAATTGATATTTAGAAACTGGTATTTGCAAGACCAGATCTGTAAAGGTATTAATATGACTCGTTTTGAAGTAACAAGTCATATAACTGGTTATTGAAAAAACAAATTAGGACCAGTTGGGTATTGAAAATTATTACTTCATATGCTAAACTCATATAAAAAAGAAGTAACAATGAACAAATGGGGAAAATTTGTTATTAAAAAGTAGGTTTGGCAACGGATAACCGATATCCGATATCGTTTCCGAAAATCCGACATCATATAGGATATTATCCGACATATGGCATATCGGATATCAGAATCGGATATTTTATCGGATAATACCTCTTAACCTTATCGGAACCGGATTGGGGTGAATCCTTTAGGTTAATATCCGATATCCGATAATCCAAGGGGTGTACTAGTAATTTCCTACCCCTAGGTATTATCTGTAGAGAGAAAGACTAACCTCTCACCAAACCAATACAGAAATAGATCGAGAGCTCAGAGCGTTGGTTCAGTTGGAGTGAGTGAATTTAATCGATTGAAATATTGATGGTCATAGACTCATAGATTCTCAGAGAAGATTCAGAAGAAGTAAGTAACGATTAACACGAATCGATTGATGTTTGTAAATTAGGTTTTCTTTTCTTCCCTAAATCGATTGCAATTTTCCAATTTTGATGTTTGAATGTTTCCTTTCTTCCCTAGACATATTTGGGACTTTTAGTTGGATTGTAGAAAAGGGTTATGCTCAATTTAGGATTTAGTTCTACAATTTTGTTCAATTTTCAGAATTGTTGTTAGGGTTCTAGGTATGAAAATCCACTAGCCAGTGATGTAAGGATAAATTGGATAATATTTTCTACTCTTGATGGGGGTGAAAACCCCCTCTGATGATTATCTATATGCTGTTTTTCTATGATGAATTTGTTTGCGCTGTGTTTGCTGGTTGTGTGTACAGATAACATCACTTCATATCAACGATCGGCATGTTCATATTTGAGCAAATATTTCTTGTGGTGTGTTGG
Organism: Papaver bracteatum; assembly: GCA_023529315.1. Lineage (NCBI taxonomy): Eukaryota > Viridiplantae > Streptophyta > Magnoliopsida > Ranunculales > Papaveraceae > Papaver > Papaver bracteatum. The sequence continues at coordinate 136,250 of JAJJWX010002250.1, read as the reverse complement.
CCTGGTAGTTTTATTTTGTATCTAGCTTAGTAGCTTCCTACTTTGATCTTGATTCATTTGTTACATTGATGGCAAGTTATCTTTCAGGTTCTGATCACTTTGATGTGTTCCACTGAAATCCGTTTAATGAGTTCACATAAAAATAACTTTTTTAGATAATCATTGATTCATTGCTTCGATGCATATATTTTCTCATTTGTAGTGACAGAAAAGTTGTTAGATGGGTAGGAAGTTAAAATCTAGCACACTGTGAGCTGTTATTTACCACAGTTGTTAGATGGGTAGGCAGTTAATGATCACAATAAAAATGTTGTCACTTGAATGTGTTTTTAATGCTTCCATTGTTTGTTTCTTAAGTTTTCTTATCAAGTGATTCTTTGTGAATGCAGTGGAAGTCGTGGACTGAAGTGAAGTTGATACAACATGCCAGGAAGCCAAGATTGTTACTTTGTTACTTGTTAGCCTCTGTTAGACATTTTTTTCTTCTTTTTTGGCTTTGTTGTAGCTTGTTGTGTACTTTCTTTTGCATTCACTAGACTAGGAGTAAAATCTAAACAATGTGCTTGTGTGGGTTTGTACTTTTCATTGAATATTTTGAACTCAAAAAGACAAACACTCTGTTTTTTTTTCAAGTTTTTATTTTTTTTGCTAGTTACCGGATATTATCGGATAACTATCCGATATCCGATAGGTTAACCTTAACCCTATCGAATTGGATTTTTGGTATCCGGTGGATGTTATCGGATACCGGATAGCCGACAATTCTTAACCTTAACCTTATCGGTATTGCCTATATCCGCCGGATATTTATCCGTTGCCAAACCTATTAAAAAGTTATTACCCATGTTGATATTATGTGGAAGTTGCTATTGTTGTTGGATTGATATCGAAGTTGTTGTTGTTGTTATTGATTAGTTGATCATGTTGATGATGTGGGTGTGGGTGTCCCTCCACTTCAGTTGATGAGAAACTGCTGGTACTAAAATAATGTTGTTGCTGAGACTGAGATTGAGATGATATTTCTGATGAGGAGTTGTTGCTACCAGCCAAAAATCTGATTTAATGTGTACTGTTGCTGGTGAATGCAATTCGTAATAACGTGCACCTATCATGAGACCCTCTTGACGAGTATAATTTACATACAATATCGACTCAAGTTGTATTATAATTCCAATTATCCCATAGACATCATCATGCATTCTAATAGCAGCTTCAAAACGCCTTGTGTTATCCCTTACTCTAAACAAACAATGACGTTGTTCATGTAAACATCCTGGTTGTGGTTGCGACCAGGGAGATATCCTCCAGTATTTGCAAACTATGCGCAGTTGATGTAAATCCATATGGAATTAAAATCCTTACCAATTTCTTGAAACAAGGTGAAAATAAATCAACTCTTGCAGTAGAAACCTTGATAAAATCTTTATTCATCTCTCGTTTTATAAACATATGCGATTTTTGTTAATGGGATATTACATTGTTCAAATTCCTTAACCAATTCAACACCACTAATTGCTTTCAAAATTTCATTCTTCTCTGTAGAATGAATCCAATCATACCCAACTTTATCAATATACCCAGATTGTAATATCTTATACCGATTCATAACCCCATGAAGAATCAATCTTAACCCACATTCCATTTCTTCAACTTTAGTTATCAAATTCTTTGATGGGTATTTCCAAACAAGTGGATAATTTGTAGATTTTTTTTTTCTGTAACTAGGATGAAAATCACTAAGCCAGAGAAAGGGTTTTTGTATTGAATTATGCCAAGTTGGGGAAAAAAGTTGAGAAACATCTTCAGAAGCAGCAAGAAATTGAAAAACCATAATTGATAACCCTAATTTTGAAATCAGGAACTGAGAATATTTGGAATTAAATCAAAAAATTACCTTTATCAAATAAACATTCCTAGTAGTTGTAGCCAAAACACCACAAATTTCTGATCATTAGAGCAGTAGAAGTGAAAGCTTATTCAATATCAGAATTTGATTTCTTCTTCTTTTTATTTTTCTTCTTCTTCTTGTAACCTTTTGATGATGATGATTGTGGTGATGCAGCGAAAACTATGAATTGATTTTCCATTACAGAGAAGTATGGAGATGAAAAGAAAACCTAGGATCGAAAAAGAATTTTAGTAATGTTTTTCCCGAATGATACCATGAGAAAACTATGATAAAGATAGAATTGAATTATGTTTCATATGCCTTACACAAATACAGGACAAGGGTATTTATACCCATAACATGTGACACACAAACTTAGTCAAGTCAACACAGACTTGAACTGACCTATATTCCTAATATTCCCATCGTACCTTGGATATAAATTCCTGCAGACTTGGATCAGCAACAACAGACTCCGGCAGTAAAACTTTGGTTCTTCTTCTCAACTCACAAATTTGGTTTCAAAAGAGACCTAATTTTTCACCTTTCATAGCACATACGTGGTACTCAGGACCTTTGTTTATTCTTGTGGTTGTAAACAAAGAATCAACAGAGAAGAAAATCACAGTAGGGAAGAAGAATAGAAGAAATTGAAGAAGAAATTTTGCGGCTTGTGAAGAAACATAATTTCATAAACTATGGGTTTGAGAGATATTTTCTCGTAGAAAATGGGTGCGCGTTTGAGTTTTATTGGGCGTGAAATTCTTACAAGGGGGTAGTCAAACAAGAGTTATATGGACTTATGTAGATTTTTAATTTGAGTGACTCCCGCAGATTCTCTGAAAATCTAGAGATTTCTAGTGAGTCTCTGAGAGTGTTTTAGAGAGTCTTTGTGACTTGTAGTGACAAAAAATGAGATTTGTAGGGATAAAAATATGAGGCTTGTAGAGAGTTTATGTGATTTGTAGTGACAAAAATTGTATAATATCCCTTGATTAATTCCAACCATTATCGATTTTTTTTATTATTCACATTATAGTAATAATAAAAGTACCATGACTACCTAATGAAATATGTATCCATTGTCAAAATAAGTGTATTACTGCACAAGGAGAGAAAAAAAATGGTTCACTACAAAAACCAAAATATCTCCAAATTTCCAAGTCTCCACCTCTTTAGGAGAGATTTCTACCATACCTATTTTTAAGATAAAGTCTCTCCAAATCTCTAAAAACAACAAATCAATGACTTACAACTCTCCTTCCAATAACATGAGTGTTTCAGTGACTCTTATAAAATCCTAATCCAATAACATGGAGTTTCAGAGAATTTAAATGACTTGAAAAAAGTCTCTAACCAATAACAAGAGATATTAAGCGACTCTCCAAAAGTCTCTATGGACTAACACTAGATTTGCGAACTCCCCAGAAGTCACTCAAAATCTCATTTGACTAACCCCCTGTTAGTGTAAAAAATCTGAAAAATGGGTGTGGTAGTAGTTTTCACAAACGACCGTCTCTTAAGATTTTGTTGCTTGGCAGATGGTCATGGACCTCCTTTATTAGTTAAGTTCGGCCCAAATATAAATTGGCAAATAATAACCGTATCCATAAAAGGAAAGAAATTTCATTGGGTCGGACAAACATAACAAGGGACTAAGGAGATCCAGATCCATTTGTAGAGAGAGTAAGAAAATTGGAAGTTGGAAAAACCAATCCCGGAGCATCTCCAATGAGACAACCAAAAATTCCTATATTTTAGGCCACATAGGATTTTCAGAGTTTTAAGAAAAAAATCTTCTCCAATGGTAACTTTAAAGACAAATGTGAGGATGATGTGTCAGGTAGTTATTCTTACATCCTCTACTCCATCCTCTTATTTTAGAGGTTATTAATTAAGAAGTTAGATATTTAGGTTTCAAATCAATGGCTTAAAACATCTTCCACCAATATATATGGTTATGGTCGTAGATGAATTTGTTTTCACATCCTTAAATTAGAGAATTTTTTTCTCACATTCATAAAAAACCTAGTACACATAGGATGCACACCAAGTTACCATCGGAGATGCTCTAAATTCTCTTCTCTCTTTGTAATCAATCAAATCAAAAACCCCTAACCCGTGGAGGGAGGTTTCTGGTGCTGCAAATCAATTAAAATGGCGAGAATCATGAAGAAAGATGTTGCTTCGTTAACCCCCTCGGTATTACTAGCGTATAATAGGACCGCTCGTAGAAATTACAGCTCTTCATCCATCTTCATCACCCAACAGTTGAAGAACAGCAGTACCAATACCAGCCGTAGTAGTAGCTGTTTAATTTATCAAATTCGGACTCCAACTCGTGACTTGTCTTCTTCTTCTTCTATCAGTACCAGTGAGGAAGGTGAAGATTTTCTTAAAAAGGTATTTTCGTTCTTTAATTTTTAAAATTACCCACATAATTTGAAAATTAAATTATTGATGATGTTCAGGGTTCAACAATCACATATAGTTTGAACATCTCTCCACTATACTGATTCTAATTGTTGTACTGTGTCTGCGTTGAATCTGGAAATCAATGGGAGCATGATGCATCTCAATTCAGTATCATAAATGTCTTAAAGTTATTTGTTTCATTAGTACTGGCATAGTGCTTATTTCGAGAAAGACAATGGGATATCACTAAGGAGATCATGCGGGTGGCTTAAGAGCATATGTTGTGCTGCTTGTATGACATACGGCTAAGCCAATAAAGTTACAAGTGCTATTCAGTTTTTTGGCATAAAGCTAAGCCAAAAATAAAAGGTTATAAAGTGAGCTTGTTTTTGGCATAAAGTTAAGCCATAAAAATGTTCTACTTGAAAATAATAGGCCGTCTAGTTTTCTGACTGTAGAAATGGCTTCTCCCCTTTGAATCAATTACTTGACTCCTTTTAGAAGGTTTTGTTGGTTAAACATTTGGAGAATTTTAGACTTTTCGTGTTTTGCACAACAAATAACCCTTGTTTAAATTACGTTAAGTTGGATTAGTAGTAATCCACGTTAAGTTTTGTTTAAGGCATCTTTATGCTTCAATCATGACCTGCAGTCTTATTTTAGGTTAACGCCAGATAAGGTTGAAACTAGCATGACATGGCTCTTGTTCTTTGAACTGTCTAATGTAGCCATGAGGTGTCCTCCAGCTCACGATGGAAAGGTTGGAGTGGCATGTGGCAAGCATGGATAGGACTCACTTCTAGCCTCATATATTTATAAAGAAAAAATTGGTTTACATCCACTTATATTTCATCATAATAGAGTTACAAGTGGGTGTTGCAGAGCCGCAATAGTTATTAAGCTGTAATCAACATTTTTATAACCGAGATAAAATACAATGTCTTCATGCATTTGGTAGGTTGTGGAAACACCAAGAGAGTTTCCCTTCAACATTGAAGATAAACCAGGGGAGCAGACCATTAGATTGACTAGAAAACACCGAGGCGATGATATCAGAGTCATAGTTCATATGCCTGCAGATCACTCTTCTACAATCGAGGGAAGCGGTTATGAGTTGGATAACCAGAATCATGACAAACACAAGGATAGTTTTGGTGATCTACAGTCCATCATTCGCTTAGTTATAAGTGGTACGAATTTTCTCGGGACAACTTTGGAGTACGGGGTCATTGCTTATCCAGATGACTTTTCGATAGACATTTTCTGTATCAAGTATACAAATGCTCGGGATGAAGAAAATATATATTACAGAGGACCTGAATATGCGTAAGTACTAGCTATAATTATCCGTTGCCAGCTTTGATATTATATATTATATCGATATCTGTCAATTGTTGCTTTCGGTATATGTTGTTACATTATTGGTTTCTTATCATGCATCTTTTATTGTTCTTTAAGGAAATTGGACAAGAAGCTGCAGAAAGAATTCCGCAGACGTTTGAAGATCATAGGGATTGTACCCAGCACCACTAACTTCTTACATGAGTACATGGCTAACAGAGACATGTCCTCGTCAGATTCGTCAAATCCTTCTCCACCTACTACTAATCAGCCTCCTCCTGAACCCATAGAAACAACATTGTTCAATGATGAAGGAATTCCTGTCGACGCTGACATCTGTAATATTATTTAATAGTTTGATTGGATGTTTAATGTTTCAATTTGTTGTAGTATATTTTTTGGATTCTTGCTGAATTTATTGCGGTCTACACAGAAATGTATAGACTAAGAGGGCATCCACTTGTCAGGTATTATTATCAACTCATTGAAATCTTTCCATCAGGCCTAAAAGCATCTCTAATGCTAGTGTCGTAGAATCTTACCTGGTATTTGGTATAAACAGACTAGAAATGCAAAATCTTCCCGGTATTTGCTCAATTTTTTTTTAATTCTTTTTTTGGGGGTCATTAATATGTCGTATAAATGAATTGAAAATAAAATTTTGGCAAGTATGCATCTTCATTGATAAGGACTAAGGATGTATTTCCAAAATAATTTAGTGCAGATCAGAGTCTTGAAGGAATTACAGATACAACTTTCTACTTAGCCTTCTATTGAAAATATTTTATTAACAACTCCCAGATATAGGATGCTAGCATCGTGGAGTACTATGTTTTCAAAAAAGAAAAATAATTGTCTATCATCATGAATTGGTATTTTCTTGTTTTTCATTAATGGCAGTGCTGAGGATATCCGCAACAGTGTAAAGAATCACAAAGACTTCATTTGGATTCCGTATTTATATACTCGGTAGGTATCACCGTTGTTATTTTAGTTACTTATTTAAAGAAGAGAAAAGATCTGGGAGTTGCCTCCAAAAAGTGAACGCAATTAGCACAAGTTGCCTCCAAAAAGTGGACGCAACTTTCTCGGGTTGACTCCAAAAAACTCATTTTTTTACCACTCGGGGATATTTGTGCAAAGTCAACAAAAATGGAGGGTATTTATAACATTCCCACTTTTATTAATATTGTTGTTGTTTTTCTGAGTCAACTATATTGATTGTTTTTGTGCCAACAGTAGCGAGAAGCCACTGTGGATTGAGGTCCCTCGTGGGGGTTTCTACGATTCTGAAAGGTACTATTATTATGGGTGACGCTTTTTTTTTTTTTTTTTAAATCCTAGTTCATTGGAAGACAAACTTCCATACGTCGAAGGTTAGAAGTTCGAGTTCCCCCATTGACCTCTTCGAAAGAAATAAAAATACGGAACTGAAAACTTACAGTCATTACCTTATTTACGGTATGTATTTTTTTTTCTTGGTAAGAATCTAGTACGGTGATCTATGTTGTTATAGAGGTATACGAGGTGGAAAGGGGATGCCTCATCAATAAGACGCCCAAGGCCCAAAAAGCGGGGAACTATCTTTTTTTGGTCGCCTTGGGCTTGGCGCCCCACCTTGCCCCTCGCACAACATAGATGGTTATTAGTTGGTTAGTAAGAAATCAAATTAACTAGTTTGCTATTTGCTGATGACAGTGAACTTCAACGTGAAGTTGAACTCCAACTTATTAATGCCCGTAAAGAAGATTCTTTATTTCTTTATAGCGAAGCTGGCAATCCTTATAGATGTTTACCTCCTAAAGAAGTTGGGGATCTCCCTGTTTTCTCCGAAGAAATGGATAAGATATTGTATCCTGATTTGAAACATATGGAAAATGCCACTGATCATGTAAAGGCTTGTGAAGAACTTGGTGTTGCCCTAAAAGCACACAATGATGATATGAATAAGATAAAGTATCCTCCTGATGGACGTCGTCCTGTCATTGAATTTGCGAGTGATTTAGAACGTGAACATTAACAAGTATGGGATTTGTAAATTTGAGATAATTCGCTGGCCATTTTCATTCGTTTACTCGGAACGTGTTTTATGTCAAGTAATCAACCTCCAATCTTCTAAAGAATAGAATCCTGTTATTAGGAGGGAAGAAATGAATTTGAGGAGGGAAAGATTAAGAGGAGGGAATTAAAAAAATTGAGGAGGGTTTGACTCCTTCAAATTTTAATGAAAATGTCTATAATATCCATGCTCTTAATTATAATTAGGTTTACCAACGAGTTAAAAAGCTTAAAAATACTTCTTCTCCCGTCGACGAATCTTTTGGTGCGCAAAACAAATTACAACACGCGACTCACTGTTTTCCCATATCAGATTTTCCAAGGGTGCAATCAAATTCCTCACTTTCTCGGTTTCTTGAAAAAGGAAGCACTGTAACTACATGGTGATGCAACACAGTGCCACGTACAAAGGGAATTTTATTTTGTTAATTAGGATAAAACCTGATCTAGAACATGGATTTACGAGGTAGCTTGATCTCGTACATCTAGGGTGATGTTGACCATGATAGCCTTGATAACGAGACTATGGTGCACCATGTTAATTTTTATGATAAAAGGGATGTTGTAGCTACAACTGAATAAATTTATATTTCTATTGTATTTACAAATTCATGTGTTGTATAATGGTTAGATGACTACTGGTCATCGTTTTTATAAATGAGATTAGGGTTTTCTGGACGAAGAATATGAACAGTAAGGTGACGGTTTATTAGGAGGAAAGGATTAAGAAGAACGGCAGATTATTGAGGTTAAGGTGGGTATTACAAAAATATTTACTTATTATTTTTGTATTTGACTTTGACCACTCGATGACTAAAATTTGGTTATAATCTTTCCTTCCTCAAATCCGTTTCTTCCCTCCTAATAACAGGACTCAAAGAATATACTTCGGCTTCCCAAAGAAGAGAGGTTTTGTTAAGTTGGGCCCAAATATAAAGTGATCCACAATAGGAAATTTCATTGGGCCGGACGAACTCACCAAAGGAGATCCATTTGTCGAGAAAGAAAATAAATTATCTTCGAAATACTCATTTTGGAAATTAATTTTTCTAGATATATAAAAAGCCTTAGACGGTCGATTATATTAATTTGGTGGTTAGCCTATCAACAATCTGGTCACCAAATCTGAAATCCATATGATGGCGAGAATCTGAATTTGAGGAGGGAAAGATTATCTTCGAAATTGGAGTCGGAAAAACCAATCCCTAAATTCTATTCTCAATCTCAAATCTGAAATCCATATGATGGAGATTTCTTCTGTTGCTGCAAATTAATTATTAAAATGGCGAGAATCATCAAGAAAGCTGCTGCATCTTTAACCCCCGTATTACTGGGGAAGACCCCTCTTAGAAATTACAGCTCTTCATCATCCATCTTCATCAACCCCCGATTGAAGAACAATATTAACCGTAGTCTAATTTACAGACAAGATCGGCCTCTAAATCTTCAGTTGTTCTCTTCTCTCGCTGAGAATAATAAGGGACCGTCCAGTTCCGTATGTCCTGAGGTGAAAGCTGAAGATCTTCTTCACAAGGTATGAGTTCTTTCAATTGATGTTTAGGGTCCAACAAACATACGTAATTTGAGCATCGCTCAGATCCAATTTTACCACATACTATCTTCAATTTATTTTTAGTTTGAGATACTCTGTGATGTGCTGATGGCGGAAGCAGAAATTAAGATCGAGGGGGGCTAAAATAGAGTTTCATAAACTTGTAGGATCCGGTCGACTAAATACTACACATAAGGTGGACTAAATACTGAATATATCATAAATTATAGGGGGGTGTTATGTGGTTTTTAGGATTTTACTAGTGTTGTGGGTGATGCCACCTACCAGTGGAAAAAAAATTGGATGAAAATTTGGGGGTGTCAAGCAATTCAGGTGACAATGTGTGTAGCTCGGACACTTCGATTTTGGGGCAGTGTCCATGTGCGTTGGGATGCGCAGTTCAGACACATCAGTGACATCTCATGTGTGAGCCACACACAATTTTCATGATTTCTAAAGGGGATGCCGAGATTAGCAGGGTACCGTTTGAGATCGTTTTTATCTTTTTGTATTATATAGAATGGTATCCCCAAAAGATTTGACATCAGCCTGTTGTTACATTAGTATTAGTATGTATACTTTTATACTTATTCACAAAATAATTTATTTATCAACAATTTATTCTTGAGAAATCCCATTCATAAAGTTTTTTATAGGTTAGCAGGGGCCATAGCCCCGGCGGTTAGAAATCCGTTGAAGTTAAGAAAGCTACACAAAGATTAAAGCATTTTCTTTGTATAATATAGGTTTTAGTAGGAAATGTTGTTGATTTCGTAACGTGTCTGCATCCTAGTTTTTTGAGAAAGTGTCATGTCTTCGTGTCCACGTCTCGTGTCTGCTTTCCAGTGGATAATACGAATACGTCACTAATTAACACGAAAAATAGGATTCGTTTAAACATGTAGTAGTTTTTTCTGACGTGTAGAGTCATAACTTAGATAAAAATATGAAGGTACAATTTGAGATACAAATAACAAATTTACCATTTTAGATTCCTCTTCTCTCAGTACTTGCACGCAAAGTATATGTGCATCTGCATGTGCTTATGCCCAACAATCTATTTTGACTATACATTTTGGGCCTAGTTCACTAGTTAAGTTCAGTATCAGCGAGTGTGTGTGGCCTACGCCAGTAGATGTGAACCTCAACTTCTATCTCCTCATATAGAGTTAAAAGTGAGTGTTGAACACCACGAACTGCTTTGCAATAGTTATTAAGCTGGATGTCTTTTTGTGTTTGTTAGGTTGTGCAGACACCAAGTGATTTTCCCTTCAAAATTGAAGATAATCCAGGAAAGCAAACGGTAACATTGACTAGAGAATACCGGGGTGATGATATCAAAGTCATTGTTCACATGCCTGCAGGTCGTTCCTCTACTGTCAAAGAAAGAGGTGATGAATCGGATAACCAGAATCAAGATCAACACAAGGATATTCTAGGTGATCCACAGTCCAGCATTCGCCTAGTTGTATCCCGTACGAATTATTTCGGGACTACTTTGGAGTACGGTGTCATTGCTTATCCAGATGACTTTTCGATAGATAGTTTCTGTATCAATTATGCAAATGCTCTAGATGAAAATATCTATTACAGAGGACCTGACTATGCGTAAGTGCTTGAATTACTCACTGCTAGCTTTTATATGTACTTCAATTTCTATCAGTTGTTGCATTGGTTCCTTAACGTGCATCTTTTATATTTCTTCAAGGAAATTGGATAAGAACTTGCAGAAAGAATTCAAAAGACGTTTGAAGATCCTAGGGATCGTACCCAGCACCACAAACTTCTTACATGAGTACATGGCTAACAGAGACATGTCCTCGTCAGATTCAGCCAATTCGCCTCCTCCTACTGATCAATCTACTTCTGAATCCATCCAATCAACATTGATTAATGATGAAGGGATTCCCGTCGACTATGCAGTCGGTAATATTTTTTACTGTTTTGATTGGATGTTTAATGGTTTGATTTGTTGGACGAGTATATGTATTGATTCTTACTGAATTTATTATGGTTTATGCAGAAATTTTTAGACAAAGAGGACATCCACTTGTCAGGTATTATTACCAACTCACTCTTAACATCTTTTTTATTTATCAATTCTTTTCATCACGCATAAAAGCATCTCCAATGCTATGGTCAACGACATCTGTCTTACCTGGTATGTGATACAAAGTGTCAACTCGTTGTAATCATTTTCTTGGAGGTCTGATCCTGTTTTTGTTGGGTCGTTAATATGTCGTCCTAACAAATAGAAAATTTTGGAAAATGCGTTTCAATGGTAAGGATGAATTTCCAAAGTCTGCAGTACATATCTGAATCATGAAGGAAGCCCGGATATGGCTTTCTACTTAACCTTATGTTTTATTAGCGACTCACAGATATAGGATGCTAGCATTGTGGAGTACTTTTTTTTTTTCCTGATTGGAAAAATCTTATCGTCCTATGATTTTTATTAATGGCAGTGCTGAGGATATCCGCAACAGTGGAAAGAATCACAAAGACTTCATTTGGATTCCGTATCCATATACTCGGTAGGTATTTATTATTACCTTGTTTTTGTTATAGTTGCTATTTTCAGTACATATATTCATTTCTCCAATTATGTGTGGAGAAATGTGCAATCTCATTTAGTGGGGTGCACAAATTTGGACTTCGTTGTTATTACGATGAAGGTAGGAAGGTGGGACTATCTCTTACGCATGGTTGTATGGGAGTAGAGATAATAGAATGAAATGATTTAGCTCTGAGTACAACATAGTATTGCATCATTATGATTTAGTGCAAAGTCAAACTGCGAATCCGATCCTTTTATGACTTAAATGTGAACCTCATGTTGAATGCCTCATAAGAGTTCGTCTAAAGGTGTTGTTGTGAACCTGGGTTGCACACATATGGGTACATGTTTTTGATATGGACACATTCTCGAGTGACCCGTACGGCAATTCCAAAAATTAAGATGGAGATGTACGTTAAAATGCTGTCAATTTTTATTAGCATGATCGTTATTTGCAACGTCACACCTGTCTTATATATGCTAACATACACACAAATGAGTTAGAATCAAAATCATCACCTCACTTCTTCTCCATTGCTAAGTAATACTCCTTTTTGAGATCAACGTATGCTCTCTTAGGTAATTATCTTCAGAGCTTTAAAAAGTTCAAACCTTTTTTTTTTCATGAAGGGATGGTTATATTAAGCATTTCAACTTGAAAAAAGTTAGGTTAGTAATAACAGTTTTTTAATGTGAGTGGGCGCATCTTGGCATATCAGTGTCCATATCCGAGTCCCCGTGTGTAGAGAAGCACACATATCAGGTATCCATTCAACCCAACTCTGAAGTGTCCCCAAGAGTCAACCTAATAATGTTACTAACTTATGGTAGTTACTTTTTTTATTATTATTATTATCAATTTATTTTATAACATAAAAAGAAAAAAACTCTCACAGGACCTGTGCCTGCCGGCCATTCTTCCCCGGCAGGGGCAGCCGTCCCATCTTCTTCTTATTTTATTTTTGTTGTTGTTTGTTAATGGAGAAAAGAGCTTTACAAGAAACTAGTTGGTAGCCTAGGAACAAGTTGAGTTAAAACGCCCTCTAGATAGCCACTTATATATGAAAAAGAAAACTAGTCCACTATTTGCATCCTTGCGTTGTTATTATTACTACTAGTAAGACCACATGTGCGATGCACATGCTTGATTTTGATTACTTTAGCGACACCAAATTTAATGGTAATGAAGAAAAAAATCTTAATAATTTTTTTTTAATATTCTTATTTGTACTCGTTACGTAGATAATTCAAAGAGCTTTCCGAATATACTAATTTTGCAAAAATACGGTATGTATTTTGAAAGATTTAAGTTTTAAAAAATTTAGATCTAATTTTAAAACAATGACATTCATGTAAATATATAATCATTAGTTTAATATACATTCTTACCCTTGAATATATGCATATCAATGATTGATATTTAAGGTCATATTAGTAATATCAAGGTGACACCAAACTATTTTGTTTTTTGTGACTAAAAAAAGTCTTCACCAAAAGGGGTTTTTTTTCTTTATTATAGTAGGATTATTTGAGGGTCAGTTTAGACATTCCACCGTGCTACACCAAAACCACCCAAAAATGGGCCTTTTCTTTATTATAGTAAGATAATTATGAATATCTGTAAAGGAACAAATTTTTATATACGAATATCTATAAAGACCAAATTCGATGTATGAATAAAATATTCTGATTTCAATTTGGTTTAATTTTTGTAAAAGTTTCTCTATATAATTTATTTATTTATTTTATTGTCCGGAGGCTATTTTTATTATTGTTGTCGTTCTTAGTCAACTAATTTGTTTTGTTTTTGTGCCAACAGTAGTGAGAAGCTATTGTGGATTGAAGTACCTAGCAAGGGTTTCTTATCTTCCGACAGGTACTAATATTATAACTATCACTGCTTTTTTTCTTTCTTTTTTTATATCCTATATTTGGTTAGAGGACAACCTCTTGCTCCCCCATTGTCCGTCTCCAAAGAAAAAGAAAAACTAAAAAATCTGAATATGATCTATTACATTTGTTAAGTTACTACAATATTATTAGCATGGTGGTTAGTTTATTGGTAAGAATACAAATCAACTAGTTTGCTCTTTACTCATGACAGTGAATTTCTAAACGAAGTTGAACAAGACCTTGCTGATGGACGTGCTGAAGATTTATTATTCCTTGATGGCGAAGCTTTCAATGCAAATCCTTATAGATGTTTACCTCCTAAAGATACCTGGGATCCCCCTGTTTTCTCCGAAGAGATAGATAAGATACTGTATCCTGATTTGAAACATATGGAAGTTGTGCCTGATTTTGCAGAGGCTTGGGAAAATTGCAGAGTTGCCCTAAAACCACACAATGATGAGATGAATAAAATAAAGTATCCTCCTGATGGACGTCCGCATGTTGTGGAACTGAGTGATTCAGATCTTGAACATTATCAAGTATGGCATATGTAAATTTGAGATAATTGGCTTGCCATTTCTACATTTTTATTCTTAAATATTTACCAACTCATTATTGTCATATTCACTCGATATTCTCGGAGAAATTCCCAAGTTTGGAAAACTCTCTTTTCTGAAATTCTAATAGGGATAGTCAATTGAGATTTATATAGACTTTCATAGATTTTTTATTTGAGTGACTCCCGGAGATTCTCTATTTATATAAGAATATAGAGATTTCTAGTGATTCTCTGAGAGTATATTAGAAAATCTTTGTGATTTGTAGAGATAAAAAATTGATAATCGTAAAGTCTCTGTGATTTGTTGAGACAAAAAATGTGTAATATCTAATCAAAAATTCGAAACTTCTACTAGTTTTTTTTTTTTAAATAAGAATTATATTACTGGCTTCCGTTAATATGCGGAATCAGTCTCTTCAGAGACAAATTCATGTTGAGTAGCTCTTCCAATGACCGAATTTCTATGATTAACATCAGCATGAGAAATTACAGAGACATTGTTTTTTAAGTTACAAATTTCATAGGCTTTGACTGTGTCAAAAGCAATTGTAGGAATTAAAAAACTAAGAGATTGGTCGTTCCAAAAAGTTGTAGTGTTTGTGCTTCTTCCCATCTTTGCTAACAAGTCTGCCACCTTGTTTGCTCTCCTGTCCACATACTGAAAACCTAAAAAGGAAACTAGTTGATCTGCTAATAACTTGACTTCTTCTAAAATGGCTAAGCTTTGCCATTGAACTGTTGATTCTTTGCCTTGTAGGAAATAGATTGATGCCTGATTGTCTCCTTCTATCACCAAGTGTTGTATGTTGTTTCTAACAGCCCATTGAGTAGCTATGAGAAGAGCTACATCTTCTGCCTCTTCTGCTGAGAAGGTCCTGCAACTTCCCATTGCTGCTGCTTGGAAAGTTCCTGTCCAATTACGCAATATAAAACCAAACCCAGCATTAGTAATTTCAGACAACCATGAAGCATCGCAATTTAGTTTATTTGTGTTTGTAGAAAGTAAAGTCCAGTTACAATTTAAGGTCTTTGGCTTACAGCTAGTTGCCTTATTTTGATTCCTATTTTCTGGGTGCCAATAAGTAAAATGTCTTGTACTATCTATGGCTAATTGTTCCAGTGTTCTACTTTTGTTTTCGAAAATTCTAAGGCACCTTTCTTTCCATATAAATCAACACTTAGTTGTTGCCAATGCCATAGATATGGATTGTAGATTTCCTGATTTCCAGTCATTGTAGTGATCAAAAATTCGAAACTTCTACTAGTTACTTTAGTATGCACGTTATAATCAAAATAAAATACCCGGTAAAATACGTGTTCATTGTCAAAATAAATCTCGTTGTTGGCGTATGCATATGTTTTCACTCGTTTTATTTCACTCATCCCACATTCATTTTATTTTCTATACAATCTCGTCGCTGGTTTACTCACCAAATCACTAGTTACTTGGTCATTAGCTCAAATAAATTAAAAACAAATGGTCCTACTCTCAAAAACAAATAATCTCCAAGTTTACAAGTCTTTAACCTCTTGAAGAGAGATTTCTACCATGTCTATATTCCTAAAAAAAGTCTTTCCAAATCTCTGAAAAGAATAAATCAATGACTTTCAATTCTCATTCGAATAACAGGGATGTTGGAGTGACTCTTGTGAAATCTTAATCCAATAAAATGGAGTTTTAGAGAACTTAAAAGACTTGAAAAGAAACTTTAACCAATAACAAGAGATATTAGGAGACTCACCAAAAATCTCTATGGAC
Source organism: Papaver bracteatum (assembly GCA_023529315.1). Taxonomy (NCBI): domain Eukaryota; kingdom Viridiplantae; phylum Streptophyta; class Magnoliopsida; order Ranunculales; family Papaveraceae; genus Papaver; species Papaver bracteatum. The sequence continues at coordinate 120,228 of JAJJWX010002250.1, read as the reverse complement.
TAACAGTGAATTTAAGAACTCTCTGAAAGTTATTTGACTAACCCCAGTAATATTAAACTTACTGAGACCCAAACTCAACACTAGTCATAAAGTTGAGACCGAAAATCTTAATATCCCATTTATATAGGCCACACTAGTCAAGTTGTTTCCATCTCCATGGATCATCGGTCATAATCTTAACAACGTTTTTTTAACCACTTTGTATATCACAGTGCCCTAGCTCCAACCTGTCGATCAACTTGAGTCATTTACAAGCATCTAAGTGGAAGGAGACCCAGCCTGTGCGATCTCTGACAAAACAAACTTCAAGTGGTCTCAAAACCGAGCCTTGAACAAAATAAAAATTACAAATATAAAATAAATCAAACTCCCCAACATTATCACATTATTGAATAGCTGGAGCTTAATTGCTTTCTAACTTCAGCTTTAGATTTTCTTGCTGCAGACCACTCTGTTATACCAAGAGATTCTTCTGCAACAAAAACTTCAGTGCCAGAGCCAGGTCATCTAATAGTTTCTAAGTGCTTTAGGCGAATTTTGAGGCCTTTTTATATGTTATTAAGTCAAGAACATAGGAAATTTTTTAATTTTGGAGATAAGTTTGCATACTACTTATCTTGGCGGTAATTTGGATTTAGCTTGGAGGCCGAAGGCCGTTAAATTTTTTTTTCCAGTTTTATAGGTTAGATTTCGGGTTGTATACTTCTAATTTGGCATAAAACATCCCAAAATATAACTAACATATATTTAGAGTTATTTTCAACTGTTATAAGACAGTTTGCAACAATTATATATAATTGTAACGACTGCCTGCTATATTTGTAAATGTGACAAAATCATTTAGTGACACTTATCTTTTTTGGGCCCCCAACAATTTGGGGCCTAGGAGACTTCCTATCTCGCCTACACCCTAAGACGGCTCTGGCCAGAGCCAAGATTTTTGAATTGGGGGTGCAAAAATTTGGCTTGGGGCACAAAATATTTTTTAGGGGATGCAAACAAGCAAAATTAGGCTTGTAAACCGACTAATTTTTTTTATTGGGTTTGATTTAGGCTTTGGAGCAGGCTGGGCAGGGGTGACTGCAAGTTCACACCCTTACAATGGGCTGGCTCCACCCCTGCTTTCAGTGAGCTATCCATTTCTTTATCTTTACCAGCCTTACTTGCATTGTCTTCCACAACACTATGAAGGTAGGACTCTTATGGATGCCTCATAAGAGTTACAGCATGTTAGTTTTTTCCTCTATAAAGGTAGGGTACTACATAGAGTTTTACCTCTACCTCTATATAAAAATCACTACATAATGTCTCTTAAATTTACGTTTGTTTTATCACTATCTAATGACTCTATATTTAAATTGTAAATGAAATCTATAGTTTTTATTTCTATTTTCACCCTTACAAAAAATCAAAAATTGAATTCAAATGAAAAATCCTATTCTAGAAAACCGATAAATTCGTTCACATGAAGCGAAAACAAACCAAACCGATAATATTAGTTTTCTTATCCAATTTTTTTTCCAGAGCATACTAAAAAAGAGTATCAATCATAATAAAGAGGGGGTATCCATGGATACTCTTAGATGGACACTATCATTCATGACTTGCGCCATTTTCACTGCAAAACCCAAATGACAATGAATTTGAATCTAATACTTGGATGCCATGTTCCTATTATAATACTCTACATTCCTACCAAAAGTGAGCGGAATTCAAGATACCAAACCTCTTCATCCGATCTTAATTTCAACCGTTAACTTTTAATGGTTGATATTCAAAGGGGTAGATTGTGTGTTATACATCTCGAAATGTGCTCATTTTTGGTAGGAATGTAGAGTTTTATAAGAAGAACAAATCATATAAATATTAGATTCAAATTCATTGTCATTTTGGTTTTGCGGAAATAATGGCGCAAATCATGTAGGATAGTGTCCATTTAAGAGTATCCATGGATCCTTCCTCCATAATAAATTCACAAAAGAGTGGTTACTCATAAGTTTTAAAATAAGAATGAAATTGTATTGTTTAATTCAAAATATAATCAAAAGTTTACACGTTAATGAACGATTTTTGTCCAATAAGGGTCCGACATGTGGCGCTTTAGTAACTAAAAGGACATACACACGTTCTGGTAAATTTTTTTTGAAGGAACAAGGGGTTAAACAGAGACCCTAGAGTATTTATATTAATAAAATGTCAATAAGTGACGAAAATTCATAGATCATCAACAAAGAGTAGTGAAAAATACATTTAATGAGATCCCCTGATACAGAAGATCTAACACACATTAAAAGTTCTGAGTACATATTCAAATAGAAAACAAATGTTTTCTAAGGGATGGGTTTTGAAACTTCCAACCATTTGGATAACTTCTTCAAATATTGATGCACGCATACCAAGGAGTAATAAGCACATAACATCATAATCACGATTAAAACCGGTAGCCATGGATCTTGTATCGAGTTACAGAGACCTACGTCACGCCGGAGGAAATCTTCGTCAACAATATACATGAACATACCATTACATGTTAACAAAGTGTCATTCAGGCTATTATTGGGCCGACCGAGCGAAGCGAGGGAGGACCTTATATGTCTACTTTTTTTGTAAAATCTAAGTCACCAATTGACTTAAAAAGATTGAATTTCTTTTTGGTAGTGTGCACTTGAAAAACCAAAATTTCCCCTCTTTTAGCTGGATTTTTTGTCAAACTAACCTAAAGGTTTCGTGTTCAATTCCCGGCCACCTTTTTTTCTCCTTCTCCTTCATGTTTCTTATTCTCCTTCGTTGTTTTCTCTTCTTCAACATGGGAACCCCAGAGAAACTCCTTCGTCCCAAACTCCATAGAAACGCAAACTCCACCTCGCCACACCATACTACAGTTTGAAGTTATCGAAAATTTGAAACTGAGAGATGAAGAAGAGAGAGATCGATAAGAATCAGAATGGAAAAGATGTGTCGCTGTTTGTGGAGTTGCACTATTAATGAAGCCTCTACAAATGGAGATTGAAGAATTGAACCTGAGAAGAAGGAATTTGTAGAACAGGTGATATAGGTTTGCTGGGAAATGATCGAGGTAAGGTTTAATTGAATCTGAAACGAAAAGTGAGGGTTCAAAGTGGTGTTGATTTAATTTAGAAATGAAACTAGGGTCCTGGTGATGGTTTCACAGAGTTATGGTTTGAGATAAAAAGAAAATCTTTGAGTTTGGAGTGAATTTGTGGTTGCTATCAAGAATTTAAGAATGGTAATTAACTGAAGATGAACCTTTGGAAGTTCTCATGAATTTGAAGAATGGCTTGTGTAGGATGCTGAAGCTTGGTGAAATTCTTGAAGTTTTGTGTATTTTATTGAAGATGCATGTGAAGGGTTATTGTATCTAGTGGAGTTATTGCAGGTGGTGATGCAAGGAAGTGCATATGCTGAAAACTCGGGAAAATAATGAGTTTGTAAGGTGTCGTTATAGAGATGGAAGTACTAAAGGTGTTGGTATTGATTGTGTCAATTGGATTGGCTTTAAAGGTTTATTGAGACAGAGTTCTGGTGGAGTTAGAAGGCAACAATAAGGATTGGCATTGCAGGTATGAGATTGCAGGAAGTGTGGCTTATAGATATGAAGCTTTGACAGTCAGTTGTAGAAGGTTGGTGGTACAAGAGATGTAGATGGTGTGAGAGTTTTTGTTGCTGCAATGGTGATTGAAGGGTTTAGAAAGAATCAGAGAAGGAAAGATGGTGTGATAGAATGAGGTTAAATTGCAGAGATGGAGCAATGGGTAATGGTGCTTCTTAAAAATACTTAAGATTATTAGATGAAGCAAGGACGGATTCTTTTGAGATGTGTTTGAGCTTCAGTTTATGATGCTGCTGACATAATGGAGAGAAGTGAGGCTGCAGAAGTTTTGATGTCGTAAGGAAAGTGCAGGACACGGTTATGCAATGGATATGCAGAAAGAGTATTTGTTCAGGTCTGTGATGCACAATGGGATGTTGATGGCAGTAAATGCACTGGTGGAGATCAAAGAAGGTTGTGAAGTGTTGGAAGAGTCTGTGTGATCAGCATTTGGGGCTGGAAATGAATGAATGTTTAATTAGATGAGTAGGACATACGAAGTGGTCGTTTCGTCAAGTTCTTCGGTCGGCCCTCCCACCGTGGAAACGGTTATACTAGTATTCTTCATAATGACAATAGTCAGCCATTTGAAGACGATCAAGAGTAATATATACAAAACCTGACTCTAAGATCCCTGTAAAACAATGACAAGTTTTATTGAAAGCATAAAAACCTAATTTAAATATTACCCAAATTTACCCTAATTAATATTAGAGTAAATCTAGGTAACATACAAAAACCTACTAAAAAATTAATATTTAATTGAAGATTTGTAAAAGGAATTGATGAATAAGAAGAATAGGTAGTCTGAGTTTTTTTTTGGATATTTTACACGTTCTGGTAATCATCGCTAGGAAACCGATCTTTAATTTTTGCTCTGTGGATACAAGATGTCAATTTTCAGTTTGTTGACCAAGACATTTTACCATTTAATAATGGTTTGGATAAAGATATCACCTGACATTTTACCAAGAAGAGGAAAAAACAAACCTATTGTTAGTCTCAAGGTAATAAGATAACTCCAAGAAGAGGCGAAGCTGCTACGCTTCCCCCATTCATGTCCCCCAATAGTTTCCACCATTATGTGGCAGTGATCTATACCCTTAATTCCTGGATTTGAGTTAACATGGGGTCCTTTTTGCTGGTCATCACACCACTAACTGCACGACACCTCACGGGGGAAACGGTTAGGGGACATGGTTGGGGGAAGCCTAGCATTTTCGAAGAAGAGGTATCTGTATCAGTAGAAGGTTCACTAAATATCTGTTGTTACAACGTGTTAAAAGAAATGAGATTACACTTTTATTTTTTTATTCCCGACTAATAAGTTTCTTTACTGGAAACAAGGTTATCTTTTCCAAGTGCTAAACAAAATAGTGACATTCTGAAGTAATTTAAAAAACCCTTTATCCACCTAATTTAATTAATGTTAACTAATTGAGTTATATTCCCTTCGTCCTTATCTAGTTGTCAAAATGGAATTTTCCTCGGAAAAAGTGTATCAATTTTTTTCTATAGTTTCCACTAAATTTTTTCCTATTTATCAAGAAAAAAATAAAAATTAGGGTGTTAAGTAATTTGGAACAAATAATTTGAATTCTTTCTAATTTTTGCAACCTCCTATTTTGACAAATAAACCGGGATGAGGGAGTAACTAATATAACCGTTGTCACGGTGGGAAGGTCGACCGAAGAAGAATCTGAAGAAGGGATTTGTCTGCGACTACTTTCACATTCCGTTTATCTTTTCTCCCCGTTTCGGAAAAAGTGATACTTTAACCTCGTTTCAGAAAAAGTGACACTTTCGCCTCGTCTCAAAAAAAGTGATGCTTTTGCCCCATTTCATAAAAAGTGATGCTTTTTGTTGAAAACGGAGCGAAAGTATTACTTTTCCCTAAACGGGCGAAAGTATCACTTTTCCCAAAACGGGGCGAAAGTATCACTTTTTCCCGAAACGGGGAGAAAATATCACTTTTCCTGAAACAGAATGTGAAAGCTTTTTCTGAAACGGAAAATTAGTCGATCCATGAACCAAAATATGGTTGCATGATGTGTTATGCATCATTTGTGGTGGTTTGTATAATGGTTATGCATTTAATTTTCGAGAATTGTGCCTAAAATGAAAGTATCTTTTTTCTTGAAAACAGAGGGAGTACATCGTTTTATTAGTTGCAACAGAAAATTAGTTGATGCATAAAGCCAAATATGGTTACATAAAGTATTATGTATCTTTCACGGTGGTTTGCACAATGAATATCCATTTAATTTTTTAAAATTGTGCCTAAAATGATAATTACCTCCAAATTTTTCGTAAAAACTCAAAATTTGATATTGTTGTTTGTGCTCGTTGGATAGGTTTTTTTATTAGCTTTCCAACGAGATAAAATTTGTAAAATTCTAAGGCAAGGATTTTTGAATATGTTATATTAAAGTTTGGTTGCCAATTATACCCTTAAACAATATGATACATAAGGAATTATAGTAATTTCACTAAAAGGAAGGGATATTTTGATACATAAGGAATTAATTTATTATTAAATCACTGTACAATCTATAGTTTTGACAACTTATGTTACTACCCATTGTACAATAAGCCCCAAATTGAATTTTTCTTCTTTCATAATTAATGGTTTCGTCAGGTTATAAATCTACTGATTATGGAAATATTCCCAAAAACAAATTTAAAAAACTCATAATATTACGAATTTTTCTACATTTATAATCGGTAATTTTGGAAAATTTAGTTATTTTTTGATTACGAAATTATCCCCGGAAATTAATATTCCCAAACTTGTAAATACTTGAATATTTCTACATACGTGATTAGTATTTTTGGCAAATTAGTTATCAACCGATTATGAAAGTATCCCCAGAAAGATAAATTTTAAAACATAGTGTAGGTGTAGATTATCCACAGGGCTAGGTGGCAACATCCTAAGCTATGGTGTACCCAAGGATGGAGAAGCGAGAAGTATGGGATAGAGGCTGGCAGGCGCGAAGATTAAGGAACCACGTGGGTCGGACATGATCCCTTTACAGTTGTCAGACAAGATTTGACTCCAGACTTCTGACAAAGCTGACAGACGAGACGTATTTGGTCAAACGAGGGACGTCAGTAAAAGGGATAAGAAGATACGCGCTATATCGGCCAACCGGAAGGGCGACGGGATTAGAAGGGAGACATCACACCAAGAGAACACATAAAAGGATCGGCTCGGACAAGAGACTGCAAAGGAACCAAAATACATCGGACATATTTACAGAAGGAATGACGATACGAGCGGGCCCGACACAGGACTTCAAGATAGATACATTGTGACCAACACCATAATTTGGTTGTATGTAATCTCCCCTATAAATAGAAGAACTTGTATCCAAGGAAAGGGGGTAATCACACTAGAGAGAGAGAAAGAGAGTTGGGAGCTAATTCATCGTGTAAGGGAGAGAGTTGAACTTGGAGAGAAATATCCTTGTAACACCTTGAAGTAATAAGATTCATCCTTTCACCCCCGTGGACGTAGGTAATCATACCGAACCACGTACATCCTTGTGTCTATTTCTAAGTTCTTACTTTCATGTGAATGAGTAGAATATTTCTATCCTTTAGATGTAGTTTGTAGTAAAATGCATCTACATTCTGGCGCCGGCTAAGGGGATTCGACTAAGATCTCCGGATACCTTACCTGAAAGGCTTTCAGAGACGATCAAAAGCTCATGAGTACACGTTTAAGTGTGGTAGTTGAAGCTAGGATGAACTCTGTTGGCCGAAACCGTCTATTTCTTGTGTTTTTGAGTCATTTAGTATACATGCAAAGTTGAAATAGCAGCAACGTCTTTACAAGGTGTAGTAGAGTTCTTGTTTCTTCACCCACAAACGGTTTGATCGGCAAAAAATCTCCATAAGCTCACCGGCGATCAACAGCACAGGTTGGGAGCTAGGTTGAGGATATGCTGATAAGATGACTGCCTGTTTTCAGTGGATGAGTGAATTATAACGATAAATAAGTTGTTTTCTAGTTATGGTACAAAGTTTGTGTGCTTAGAGGTACAAAAGGTTAAGTTCAAGGTGTCTTTTGCATGAAAAGATGCCGATTTCAATCTTCCCGGCGATACTGTCTAGTCGGAAAGATCTTTGAGAAGATCCATGGGGGTGAGCTATGAAGAGATCTTGAGGAAATAACAACAGTAGAAACTTGAGTTAGTTTTTTGGCTTGCGTGTCGTACCATTCAATCATCACGTGCATGAGTTTAGTGATTTGGAGCATATAGAATGAAGGACAAACTAGCTTAAATGTGGGGGTCAAGTACTGAAGGCGACGTCGTACGGAGTGATAGTGACGTAGCGTAAAGTCTGCCACAAAGTCAGCTTAGAGTCAAAATAGGGTAGATAGGCAGAACCCATTAGGTAACCGGAGTAGGATTTATTTCTGAAAGCTCTGGCGTAGTGACAATTTTTGTGTCGTCAGTCGAATATTTTTCACCTTTTTGAATGTTTATTCCCAATGCTAGGTCAAAGTAAGGTGTTCTTTGTATTTGCTGACGTAGGTAGGTACGACAATCGGCTAGCCACGCGCCACACCCGATGGATAGTACTTAAGGGATGGGAAGGACGTTAAGGAATCGCACAGTTACTAGCAGCAGCATGCATGCAGGGGTAACTGGGCCGAGGCAAGAAGGCAATCGACAACCACCGCCCGAGGAATCTCATGCAGCTGCACGGGGCATGCCTACTGTTGATGAGGAAGTGGATCTTGGGCGAGATGATGGCACCCCACCCTTAGACCAGGTTATATTAACCCAGAGGAGAGCTGACCAAGTAGATAGACTTACAGCTTCAGATACCGAGGACGATGAGGAAACGCTGGCAGCACAAGCCCAGAGACAAAGAGAAAGGCGACAAGCTGAGTAACAGGAAGCTTTAGGAAGAGAGCAAGAGCGTCTCAGACAGATTTATTTAGGGCGAGGCGCAACTAGCAACGTCGGACCTACACTTTTCCATGTAACTGGTCATCCAACTGGTCCAATATAACCCCCACCACCAACGTCGATACCGTTACAGTCTCGGCCACACCACCCTAATGGGAATTCTAGTCATGAAAGCACAGACCCGACGCTATTGGCCATTTTAGAGAGTCAAAGAAGACAAGAAGCGGTACTAAGAGAGATCCAGCAACAGAATCTCTCCCTGAAGTATGGGAATTATCAGTTGAGGAATCAACGAACCAGATCAAGAGGATCGTCTAGCCGAGGAACGTCGAGTAATCATGGCCGATCAGGCCAGCCACCACCTATGGAAGGTCCGAGTCAGTTCGGGCCCGAGGACTCGTCTACTAATGAAGAAAGGCGAGGAAGGGGCGGGCGACAGGACGGGACGACAAAAGTTAAACTTAAAGAGTTGGAGGGAAAGATAAAGGAGCTATCGGGAAGTAGCGAAGAGAATAAACTAGCAGAGATAATGAGCGAGGCCGAGAAAACACCTTTCACCCAAGAACTCGAACAAATGACGTTCCCACCCAAGTGTACCTTACCTAAATTTCCTTCTAGATTCGACGGGACAGGAGATGCGGTCGAGCATTTAAAAATGTATGACATGTCATTGATCCAACGGAAAAATAACACGATAGTCATGTGTAAATTCTTCCCGTCCAGCTTGGAGGGAGAGGCGAGAGATTGGTTTTATTCACTTCCACCTAGATCGATCGACGGTTATGATGCACTAATTGAGTCTTTTCTTGAAACATATATGCATAACATCCGACCTCGGCCAAGAATGAACAAGCTATTTGCCCTCGCCCGGAGGTTCTGGGAGCCCTTGAGAACCCTGACCGTTAGGTGGAGGAAACTGTGTACTGAAATTGGAAAAGTACCAGTAGATCAAGTTATCTTTGGATTCAAAAATGCATTGGGAAGGACGGACCCCATCTGGATAGCTATGTTCTCTGAAAAACCAAAAACCTTAAAGGAGATGCGAAGAATGCAAGAACATTTTATCGCCCTAGAGGAAACTCAAGATGAATGGAGGGATATAGGAGTACAAGAATCCAATGTTGAAGCTGGTGCAGAGGCTAAAGAAGTTATGGACGATCATATTAGGCGTCCCGAGAAGATATCCCATTACCCGCAGTGGATATCTAACATGGTCATGGTACCAAAGAAGAAAGGAGGAGTCAGAATATGTATTGATTTTAGTGACTTAAACAAGGCTTGCCCGAAGGACAACTTTCCTCTCCCAAGCATAGACCAACTAGTAGAATCGATAGTTGGATATGAGGCGATAACATTGATGGATGGATACATTGGCTACAACCAAATACCATACCAAAATGCCATTTGGACTTAAGAACGCCGGTGCTACATATCAAATATTGGTAGGAGACATGTTCGAATACAAGATCCATGACACCATAAAAGTTTACGTGGACGACATGCTAGTCAAGAGCCGCCGAGCTAAAGATCACATCCGAGATCTTCGGGAGATTTTTCAGACGATGAGGAAACACAAGATGAAGATTAATCCCGCCAAGTGCGACTTTTGGGTTACATCGGGGAAATTCCTAGGGTATATCATCACCCCCAGAGGGATAGAAGCAGATCCCGAGAAGGTTAGGGATGTCTTAGAGATGTCATCTCCCGCGACAGTGAAGGATGTACATAAGCTAAATGGTTGTATAACAGCATTGGGGAGATTCGTTTCCCGGTCGTCGGACAAATGTAAAACCTTTTATGACATTCTGAAGAAAGGAGAGAAGTTTCAATGGATGGATACTAGCGAAGAGGCCTTTCAAAATATCAAGTTACACCTGGATAGCCTCCTGGTTCTTCATAGGCCCGAGCCGTCAGAAATCCTCACCCTATACTTAGGGGCGACATCATACGTCGTTAGTGCAGTGTTGGTCAGTACAGAGGGGAATGTGGAGAAACCGGTGTACTTCATTAGAAAAACACTAAGTTCAGCTGAGAAAAATTATACCAGAATGGATCAGATGGTACTTACACTAGATTTTTCTGCGTCTAAACTTCGAACATACTTCCAAGCTCATCGTATACAAGTGCTCACCAAATCGCCTATCGAAGCAGTTTTGGATAATGCAGGGCGATCAGGGAGAATCTCTAAGTGGGGAGCCTTAATCAAACAATATGATGTGGTGTACGAGACGAGGACGGCGATTAAAGGACAGGTAGTGGCCTACTTCCTAGTAGATTTCCCACTAAGTGATGAAGACGAGGTTGAAGATATATCTGGGATGATGGAAGAACGAGAAGACCCTGCTGACCTATTAGCGTCCAGTAGTCCTACATGGTGGGAAGTTTTCGTCGATGGGGCGTCAAAGGGGTCAGGCCTCGGGTTAGTCTTCACCACACCTAAAGGAAGGAAGATAGTGTATTCGTTCAGGCTGGAATTCAAAGAAACAAACAATGTCACCGAATACGAAGCGGTGATCCACGCCTTACGGATAATTATATAAATGGGGCTACATGAGGTTCGCTTAACTAGTGATTCACAGTTGGTGATTCGGCAGATTACGGGAAAATATGCGACACACGATCCCGTGTTGCAAAAGTATTTGGAACTCGCCCAATTTTACATCAACCAAATACCAAGCATTAAGTTCCGTCATATTTGTAGAAAAGATAACAGGCACTCGGATGCCCTATCATACATCGCCTCAAATTTGGTAGACCCGAGCATAGAGGGCATCCGTGTTATGAGAATCCTTACTCCCTCAATTCCAGAAACACCGGACATACGGATCGATGTGGCTATTAACACAGCCGATCGAAATAAAGAGGGCGATTAGAGAAATCCGATACATCAGTACCTGGAAACGGGCGAGCTACACAAGGGTCGGCCCGAGATAAATAAAATCAAAAGTAAGTCGGGCGCCTACGAGCTAAGGGAAGGGATCTTATATAGTAAATCCTACTTAGGGACACTTTTACGATGCCTGAGTCGATAGGAAGGCCACATGATCTTGCATGGACTACACTACGGAGCCATCGGAAACCACAGCTCGGGGAAAAGCCTATCGGCCAAGGCAAATACAATGGGATATTTTTGGATGTACATAAACAAAGATGCGAAGGAAATGGCGAAAATTTGTGAAGAATGTCAACGGTTTGGCAAGAAAATACAGGCACCAAGAGTACCTTTAAACTCTTTTATAATCCCATGGCCCTTTGCCAAATGGGGGGTAGACATTGTTGGACCGTTACATGTAGGCACAGGGCAGAGGTAATACTTGATCGTGGCCACGGATTACTTTACCAAATGGGTGGAGGAAGCACCACTAAGGCACATCCGAGACAAAGATGTCTTCAAGTTTATCTGGGAGCATATCATTTGTCGCTTTGGGATCCCAGCAGCTATCGTCTACGACAATGGAAAACAACTCAAAAGGGAAAATATTGATCTTTTGTTCAACACGTATAACATCAGGAAGAGTAAGGATACCCCCATTTACCCCCAGAGTAATGGGCAGGCCGAGATCACCAACAAAATAATCGCCGACAACATGAAGAAAAATTTGGATGGGGAATATGGTGACTGGTACGAGGAGCTATACAATGTTTTATGGGCATACATAACCACACGGAGGGAAGCCACAGGGTTCTCTCCGTTCATGCTCACTTACGGGACCGAGGCAATTCTACCAACAGAAGTAATGATCCCTACCACTAGGACAGAAGCTTGGAGGCGAAACGTCTCGTCCGATCTAATTTTGGAAAAACTCGATGATTTGGAAGAAACAAGAGAGATGACGTTACAAAAAATGGAACACTATCAAAGGAGGGTACAGTGAGAGTACAACAAGCGTGTTCGCCCAAGAGAATTACACACTACAACAAACAGACGTATTTGTGACATTATGTTTGCAACATTATAGAAAACGTCATAAATATTAGTTATTTTTGACGGTTTTAGTGTCACAAAAATATTGTGTTAGCTAAATCCCCAGAAGTGTCAGAATAGGTTATTTGCTTTTTTTACCAACGCAGGTCGCAAATATTTATTTTTAAAATAAAATTTAAATAAAATAAATATGATTTTTCTCCACGTTTTTAAGTGTGGGAAAATATTATTTTTTAATTCTTAATTTAAAATTATAATTATTTTTTATAATCGACATTTTAGAAATGTTACGAATGATCATGTATATTTTTAACACTCAAATATGTCACAAACATCCAATTATTAACGACATTGTGTAGTCGTTGAGAATAATATAATTTTACCTGCACTCTCATCTGTTGCAAATAAGCTCATGTTTTACCAACGTTTTACTATGTTGGTAAAACCCTTTATTTGCCACTCAATGCTTGATGTTACGATAATAAAATTTTTGCGACGCATGCATCTATTACAAATACCTTTTTACATTATCGACAATATAAAATGTTGTAAATAGAATGGTCATCCTTGACGTATATAATGCATAATAAAAAAAAATTATCTTAAGAAATACAATTTGTATTTTTTCATGTTACAACTACAAGTTGAATGTCTTTACCGATTAAAATTTATATAATTTGAGTTTTTTTTTTATTAAATGTTTTTTATCGTAAATTTTTTTTTTTGTAGTTTTCATGTTACAACTACAAGTTCAACGTCTTTGCCGATTAAAATTTATACGATTTGAGTTTTTTTTTATCTTTTTTTTTATTTTGTATCCCGTAGAATTTTTATCTTTTTTTTTTATTTTGCGTCTTTGCCGATTAAAATTTATACGATTTGAGTTTTTTTTTATCTTTTTTATTTATTTTGTATCCCGTAGAATTTTTATCTTTTTTTTTTATTTTGTATCCCGTAGAATTTAAATGATTTGAGTTTTTCTTTCAAATTTTGTTTCCACTACAATGCTTATTAATGTTGCACAATTTTGCTATGTTTGCTAGAGTGGACAATATTTTTCTAATGTAAAATTAGCTTCGTGGTACATCTCCTTCCCATACTCTAATTTTTTGTTTGTTTCTAGCATTCAAAATGACAACTTTCATTAAAATGACATGTCAACGTATCCAAACAATTAGCAACCAAAATCTTTTGCAAAAATAAAGCACAAAAGAGATCTACAAAAAATAAAAAAAATGTGGTCGATAAACAATACTCTTTAATCAATATCACTATCACCACCTGATATAATACCTTCATCTTCACTATCATATTCACTCAAAAGACCACCTTCTCCTTCAATTTCTTCTTCTTCAATATAGTCCTCGGAACCTTCAAGATCAGCAATAACAGTATCTATATCAACTTCTTCGGCGGCGACATCATTTCTATTCCAACTTGAATTAGTAACTTCCTCATTGAGACTTGATGCATTTCCATAATTATCTTGGATGATGTTTTCTATTGTGAAGTGTTCATCTTGCTGATATGCCTCGTCATTGTTTGGTTCTGGCCCAACCTCTTTCTCTAAGACATCATAGACATTCCGAGGCATTACACGCTGAACAACATGCCATTTTCCTCGCAATTTAAGGTCTTTAAGGTAGAAAACTTGTTGCACTTGGTCTGCAAGCACAAAATGATCGTCTTTGTACCATGTCTGAGAGAAGTTAAGACTAGTGAAGTGGCTATCAGTCACAATATTTTTTCGTCTCTTGTCGGTGTCCCACCAATCACATCTGAAAAGAAAAACTTTATTTCCATACAAGTAACTTAGCTCTAAGACATCTGTTAACACACCATAAAAATCAGCAACATTAGACTGGTGCTCCCCCTTCACTACAACACCACTATTCTGTGTTCGCAAGTTTACTTCCCGGTCCCTTGTATGAAATCGTATTGCATTAGTGATACACCCGCTATATCGCACTACGCATGGATGAGGGCCAACTGCAAGTGAATATATTTCATCTGAAATGTTAGGAGAATTCTCTTCTCGTAAACGATTCACCTACAGAGTGATATAAAACGTTAATTCTAGTGATAAAGTGTACAAAGAGAAAGTTGGGTACAAAACCACAAGAACCAAATAACATAATGGCACCCAATGTTTAATAAGAATTTAGGAGATAGTCTTAAAAGTCAAGACATTCCATGAAAAAATTGGCAGTTAATAATATATAATGAAAAAATTGGCAGTTAATAATATATAATAAAAAAATTGGTGTTACATCTAGGTACTTGGTGGTCATCTTCTTATTTTCAGATTATATCTTGGCTAACACGTATCTCATTTTCTTCATTATCACCAACAATTCAAAAATTACCTGTTTCATTTATATATATATATATATATACACACAGTATAATCGAGATAAAAATGAGTATCGACTATCTAGACATTCTCAAATTAGGTAAAACACTACTCATCCAACTAAAACAATCTATACCCATGAATATACTAAGTTTCAGACATGCATCTTTTTACAACAGTATGCTACGTACACTAGCAATGATGGTTTCGAATTACGATAACAGCAACGATAACGTCTAGGTATATAAAATAATCTGATTTAGTACTTACCCGATCTTCAAACCATTTATCAAAATATCTTTCATGTCTCATATCCACATTACGAGGGTCTTCCTTTTCTAGTTCTTCCATATGTTGTCTGCATATGGATGCATAATATACAAAAACGTCATTCTTTTAATTATACATAAGCATTATAAATAACTTCATTCTAAATTATATACACTTACTCAATGTACGGTAATAGCTCGATGGTATTGTTCAGAACACAAAATCTAGCTTTGTCGATATCTTTCAAGTCCAACATCACGTTTCATTTGAGAAAACACTCAACCCCTCAACTGTTTGTCCAGAGCCACCATCGTGATTTCGATCTTCTCGGTTGAAACGTGTTTCAATTCCATGTAGATACATAGAGCAAAAAGTAAGACATTCGTTGTTGATATATGCCTCGGCAATGGAACCTTCAGGTCGTGCCTTGTTTCGTACATATTGCTTTAGTGTGCGTAAATACCTATTTTAAGATCAGACATTGATTCAGTGAAAAACAGTATAATAGAGAGATTCAATAAATTCAAAGTTACTTGTCTTATGATCAAAAGAAAGTCACGTCAGGTTTAGCAGAAGTAATAGTATTTGGAAAATTATCTAGTATACTATGGGCAGATAGCATCATCACCACTCTATTTGATCACTTTCTAAAATATATCTATCCCTGGATTTTATATCTGATAACTTGTAAGAAAATGACATATATGGACAGATCACCAATCAACTGAATTCAAAAAGACAAGCTACGGATGGAGATGTTTATAATAGGTGGCATCAGTGAAGGTTTTACGTCATTGTAATCGTATTTAGAAACATGAACATCATCTGAGGATACTTGAGCAAAGTAGTATAACCTCAAAAAACAAGAGTAATTGTGATAGTAATTACCTTTCAATTGGGTACATCCAACGATACTGCACGGGTCCACCAAGAATAGCTTCATGTGGTAAGTGAACTATCAAGTGAACCATAATATCAAAAAATGCTGGTGGAAAAATTTGCTCCAACTTGCAAAGTAGTACGGCAACATCCTTTTCCATTTTCTCTAGTACTTCCAGTCTTAGTGTCTTCGAACACAATTCCTTAAAGAAAATACCAAGCTCAACTAATGCACTGGATATATTTTTCGGCAGGAAACCATGCAGTGCAACAGGAAGAATCCGCTGTAGAAATACATGACAATCATGGCTCTTCATTCCAGATAGCTTACCATCTTTTTCCTTTACACAACGAGCAATGTTTGAGGCATAGCCGTCAGGAAACTTCACCGACTTCAACCACTCGCATAATATTTTTCTCTCTGGAACCGATAAAGTATAAGATGCAGGTGGCTTAATTAACTTGTTACCTCTCTTAGTTAGATGCAGATCCTTCTTCACACCCAATCTTTCCAGGTCTGCTCTAGATCTTATGGTATCTTTAGTTTTCTTCTCTATGTCCATTAGCGTTCCTACAACACTATCACAGATATTTTTCTCCACATGCATAACATCAATGTTGTGCCACAATTTATTAGTCCTCCAATATGGCAATTCGAAAAAAAATACTCTTTTTTGTCCAATTTAACTCAAAATCATAACGTTTTCTCTTTTTGGTGTTCGGTGCCTTCCCAAAATCTTGTTTCTCAACGACTTCTAGCTGTAATAACACATCATCTCCAGACAACTCCTTGGGCTTTGACCCTTTTTCGGATTTTCCATCAAATAAATGTTTGCCCCTGTCTCTCCAAGCATGAGTTCGAGGCAAAAAACGACGATGACCCATGTAACATATCTTCCGTCCACTTTTCAACCACATTGAACACGTATCTTTATTACAAACTGCGCAAGCTAGATACCCATGAGTACTCCATCCAGACAAGTTCCCATATGCGGGAAAATCATTGATCGTCCATAACACCGCAGCATGAAGCTGAAATACTTCCTTTGAATCTGCATCAAAAGTCTCCACACTAATTTCCCATAACTCTTTTAATTCATCTATCAGCGGCCTTAGATAAACGTCGATATCATTTCCAGGACTGTTAGGTCCTGGTATTAGTAGAGTCAAGAATATGAAGGGCTCTCTCATGCATCTCCAAGGTGGCAAATTATACGGAACAACAATTACAGGCCAAATACTGTGTGGTTTTCCATTGAGGTCATTAGATGGAATAAACCCATCGCTTGCAATGCCAAGTCGGACATTACGTGAATCTTTGGCACACTTGGGACAGTTTTCAAGATTCTCATTTTCCTTCCAAAAAAGTGCACAATCGAATCTGCATGCATGAATTACTGTATAACCAAGTCCAAGGTTCCTCAATAATTTCTTAGCCTCATAATAGGAGTTTGGAAGTGTCTCACCTTCAGGCAATGCCGCTTTGATTAAATCAAGGATCATCTGGAATGATTTGTTATTCATGTGATTCATTATCTTGATATGCATCAACCTCATAACAAAAAGAGACAACATTTTCTAGCTATATATTTGCCTCAAACAGATTAGCCTGGAAACACTTACTCGATCCAAACGTGATATACTCCTTTTCCAACTTCGTCTTCAACTACGCTAGATTCATCTGAAACTAGGAAAAAAATATGGTTAGCCTACTCCACTAAAATTTACGTAACAATACAAGTACGACTTGAAGATAACAAACAGTAAGAGAGTTCACTTGGAAGCATAAATAATTATAATCTCCAAAGAAAAAATATTTAGTCTCCGATCACCTTAATAAGGAAACAAAATGAAACAAAATGGAGGCATAATCTTATTAGAATGTCTGTTCTGTCTGTGGTTAAAAATGATGATAAGATGAACAAAGATCGTTTATGAATATTGCAGGGCATCCCGAGCTATTTATAATATTGCAATTTCTGCTAGCCCTATAACTTAAAGTATAATAATATTTCCAGGACCTCCTGTGCTAATAATAATATTGCCGACGACCTCTCGTCTTAATAGAACTTAGCAAGGATCTGTGAAGTTCTCGCACGCATTCCTTGCGGAAAAAAACCACATAAACCACACGGCATATTCATAGGATTATTTAAGTGTTTTAAAGACTACCCCTATGAATGTTGTTATGGTATAATAGAACGTCATCAATATTACCTAAAAATGCCCTACACAGATTATGAAATAACTACAGTCAGATATACAAAATTAAGGGCAGAAAAGAAACAAAATGTACCTGAAGCAAACCAGTGGCATAACTGATATAGTTGCGCATTCTCCCTTGAGTATTGGCATAAAAGGATTCAGTTTTTGACGCTCAGCTGAAAATCACATGTGAGAGAGACATAAAAATCGCAAAATAGTACAATATAATTTTAATGAAGGATGATACATTAAGGAATGAGTTAATGAGTCCAAGGAACCATAATTATATTTAGAAGAGAAATAAGGACGTTGGCAGGTTTTATCTACAAAATCAAATGTAAATATAAGAGATAAACTACACTGGATAATACTTGGAAAACCCATTTTCCTGTTTTGGATTAAAGATAAGAATAAGCAGGAGTCTGGAAACATATAAGGTGCTGTTCTCGCCTAAGTTAATCTCTTTCATACTTATAAACATGATCTCAGTTTGATTTTGACAAACGTATTCACTATTTTCTCATCCAATGTCCCAGACCCAAAAGTATTCTCTTTCATCATGAGTTTTAGCAATTGAATACTAAATTTCCTCTGAGCAATTTCATCAATCAGTTAACATGCATGTTAAGTTTTCAAAAAATCTAATTTATTTGGGAACTAGGGTTTGATTTCATAGTACAAAGAGTAAAAGCAAGAAAGTAGGTTCATCAATCAGACTAGTCCGTCTTTCCATTCTAAATTCTAACACGCAGAGTATTCAATTAGTAAATAGATCAGAGTTACCGATACATCAAACAAAATCCAATTTACCTGTTGTACTTCCTCTTTAGATAGAGATGCAGCAAGAACAGGAGAAAGGGTTTCGATAAAAATCCAATTGAACGAGTTCTCCACTTCTTCTGCTAGATTTGGCGATTTGGGGTTGAGTTTGCTGTGGGACGAAGTCTTGGTCTTGGGAGAAGAAGAAGGAAGGGTAAAAACAGGTAAACGTTTTACCCATGATATCTTCAAAAACAAAGTTATGGTGACACGTGTTGATAGAGGTGGAATATTTTTCCAACGATCTTGTGACACGATTTCATTTCTTCACCGGTTTTTGGGTGGGGTATTTTGATTTCGCGGATAATTTTACCTCCAGAAATTTAAGTGTTTTGGCGGAAAATATTCCCACAATTCCTGTTAAGATATACTACATTCTTTTGAAATTTTGTTTTATTGTTTAAAATTGTTGTTGTTGCGGGGCTTATAAGTTGGTGGGTCCAACTCAGTACAGGTAGATAGACGTGATCATCTACAAAAGAACGTGGTGCACATGCCCGTAAACCATTCCTTTAAGTAACGATCAAAATAATATTTAATAATAATAAGGGATGATCATATAAATCTTTTGAATATATAGCTAGTTGTTAGACATATTAATTCAACGGCTATGATTAGATGTAGTAATTCATAAAGTCAAAGCATATAAAAGGACAAATAAATTTATTTATTTATTTATTTTATATTTTGTAAATCACTAGATCAGCCTCTAGTTAGTAATTCTTCGAATCATTCCCGAATGAATCGCGAACGGATTATATAGGCCTCACGAATGATTCACGAACGTATACTAATTGACCGAATCCAAATGATATTCCGAACTAGAACTCCTATAGGTAATTATCTGACCAGAGTTCTCTTGATTGGTTTTTTTTATTTGATTTTGTATATACTTTATATTTAAATACAATTACTCAGTTAAAATTTTCTATCGGTAGTTGTTTAACCAGTGTTTTATGTGTTGATTTTTGTTTAAAAGTCTATAAACTCGTTTTATAATATATTTATGTGATTAAATTGTTTACTTCTTGTTAAATAATCACGCTAAAATGGTTCTTTTATAAAACTTGTCTCATAATAAATTCATAATATTTATCAACCGTTCCAAACTACTGTCCGAACAACGAACCGTTGACCGGATTTTTGACCGAATCCGACCTATCTGAATCCGTATAATTCACGCACGTATCTTGTCCCGAACTACTACTTGTACCCCGAATTGCTAACTAGGGATCAACCAAAAAATAATAATTAGGGGACATGGCACGATCACACAAGGCCAATGGAACCTTGTGTATCTCTTATGGACCGACTTGGTGAATTAACAATAGAGTAGGTCGCCTAAATTGGTCATATGGTTGAACACTAGGGAAATATTAGGTGAACTGGAGATGAAATTTATCATATTTTAACATTGCAGGTTCAAAATTACTAGAGTTGGACCTGAGTTTCTCATTCGGGTGAATTGAAGATGAAATTTATCAGATTTGAACATCCCAGGTTCAAAGATTACTAGAGTTGGACCTGAGTTTCTCACATCCTGGTGAACTGAAGACGAAATTTATCAGATTTGAACATCCCAGGTTCAAAGATTACTAGAGTTGGACCTGAGTTTCTCATTCGGGTGAACTAAATATGAAACTTATCAGATTTGAACATCCCAGATTCAAAGATTACTAGAGTTGGACCTGAGTTTCACATTCGGGTGAACTAAATATGAAACTTATTAGATTTGAACATCCCGGATTCAAAGATTACTAGAGTTGGACCTGAGTTTCTCATTCGGGTGAACTAAATATGAAACTTATTAGATTTGAACATCCCGGGTTCAAAGACTGATAGAGTTGGACCCAAGGTAGTTAATCTCGGTTGTACAGGACGATATTAACGGTTTTTATAGGATATAGGAAAAAATCTGTACGATACAGCAAATATCGGCGATACGAAGGAGGAACGTTAAAAACGCGCGTATCGTCTGTGCGAGCCGATATACAGTTTCACCTCTACACCTATAATATAGGGAGAGGGCATGCTTTTGAATCCATAGTTCTTGTTTGTATCTTAGTTTTAAATCCAACCATTGGATCTCTGTAATTTTCATAAATGTTGTTTGTTACAGTATTATGAAATCTCTTTTAAATTTTTATTACGATCGGTGATGGAGATGTGATGAAACCAACCAAGTTCAGATTACATTGCTACAGATTTCAGATCACTGTGCAGCCATATAAACCTATGAAAATACATGTTGTACAGTGTATAATGACCTGAAATTTTAATGGGGGTAACCCATTTAGTCTATGAGGTTTCTGTAAAAATTTCACTCAAATATGAGTTAGAGAAGTACCCCAACCGACTGCGTTTTACAGGTGAACTTGTAGAAATTCAGTTTGAGATGAACTTATAGAATCAGTGGTAAATTAGGTTTTAACCGTTACTTTTCTATGATATTTTGATACAATGCCTGTGATATATCTATGAATGTGTGGTATAAATTTCAGTTGGATCGGATTATTATTCATGGAGCATTAGAAGAAATGGAGTTGACTCGACTAGGTGATTAGTAACTAATGTCAGACTTGGTATATCACTAATGGTTTTTATTTTGTACGATTGAAGTTTACAACAATTATTATTTTGTAAGATTGAAGTTTACAACAATTATTATTTTCTATTATGTTTTTTTTTGAAGCATATTATGGTTATATTTTCCCCTATAGTTATAAAAATATACATTTTTTCTATTATAGTTATATATATAATAATAAATATTAAAAAAAAATATTAATGGTGTATCGCCTGTAAAAACAGAGATTATCTTTTGTATAGGTGTATAGGATCCGACCTGTACGATACCGATACACGATATTGACTACCTTGGTTGGACCTGAGTTTCTCATCCTGGTGAACTGAAGACGAAATTTATCATATTTGAACATCCCAGGTTCAAAGATTACTAGAGTTGGACCTGAGTTTCTCACATCCTGGTGAACTGAAGACGAAACTTATCAGATTTGAACATCCCAGGTTCAAAGATTACTAGAGCTGGACCTGAGTTTCTCATTCGGGTGAACTAAATATGAAACTTATCATATTTGAACATCCTGGATTCAAAGATTACTAGAGTTGGACCTGAGTTTCTCATTCGGGTGAACTAAATATGAAACTTATCAGATTTGAACATCCCGGGTTCAAAGATTACTAGAGTTGTACTTGAGTTTCTCATTCGGGTGAACTGAATATGAAACTTATCATATTTGAACATCCCGGGTTCAAAGACTGCTAGAGTTGGACCTGAGTTTCTCATTCGGGTGAACTGAAGATGAAATTTATCAGATTTGAACATCTCAGGTTCAAAGATTACTAGAGTTGGAGCTGAGTTTCTCATTCGGATGAATCAAGATGAAATTTATCAGATTTGAACAGCTCAGGTTCAAAGATTACTAGAGTTGGACCTGAGTTTCTCATTTGGGTGAACTGAAGATGAAATTTATCAGATTTGAACATCTCGGGTTCAAAGATTTCTAGAGTTGGACCTGAGTTTCTCATTCGGGTGAACTGAAGATGAAAGTTATCAGATTTGAACATCATAGGTTCAAAGATTCCGAGAGTTGGACCTGAGTTTCTCATTCAGGTGAACTGGAGATGAAATTTATCAGATTTAAACATCCCGGGTTCAAAGATTCCGAGAGTTGGACCTGAGTTTCTCATTCAGGTGAACTAGAGATGAAATTTATCAGATTTAAACATCCCGGGTTCAAAGATTTTGAGAGTTGGACCTGAGTTTCTGATTCATGTGAACTGAAGATGAAATTTATCAGATTTAAACATCCCGGGTTCAAAGATTACTAGAGTTGGACATGAGTTTCTTATTCATGTGAACTGAAGATGAAATTTATCAGATTTGAACATTTCAGGTTCAAAGATTCCGAGAGTTGGACGGTGAGTAAACCCTCGCTTCCTATTGGTCGAAATATGCCTTTTTTTTGTGAAACGACCATTTTGGTGAGGACATTTGGAAACGTATGATTGGTTTAAAAAGAATATGAAAAGATTAAAAAAAGGAAACCAAATTCAATATTTTGTTGATGACACTTGGCAACATATAATTGGTTTAAAAATCACAAACTTAAAAGGAAAACCTTACTTACCGTGTTTGGAATTTTATGGAAATCCGAAATCAATTCAGAAATCGAGTAACTACTACGTTATGCATCGTCATGGGCAGGGCGTAGCCCGGCACACACCAAATAAAAAACATTGCTACGTTCACCCCGCGCACACCAAGTTAAAAGAGAAAAATAAATAAAATCTGCACATATTCTCTACCTATTTAATGTATTTGCCCTTCCAAACCAAATCAAAAATACATTGCCACGGGATGGGGCGCATCCAAATCAAAAATGCATCGTCACTGGGCGGGACGAAGTCCGGCACACATCAAATCAAAAATGCATTGCTACAGGGCGGAGCAAAGCCCCACGCACACCAAATTTAAAAAAAAAATATCCCGATGTATAGCACGCGCAAAAAACTAGTATATTTGAAAGAGGGGTTAATTTTGGGTTAAAAAAAAACACTAGCACAAGTTATGCATTAAGTACTTCTAAAACATTTAGCTCGGCAAATGTTTTTTTCTCCGAAAATACCGAAGACACTATTTCTACGTGTAGCATTGTGGATGGCCCACGTAGCATTGTTAATAACGACATCTATGTCCTAAATGATATACGTGTAAGCTTCTCCACTTCCATATGCTCGGTGTAATATCTAGTCCGGAGAGAAATAATCAGCTACAATTAAAATTATAAGAATCATTCAACCAACGATATTTTTTTTTAGCAAGACTTCTCTGTTGCTCTAATGAACAACAACAAATTACAATCCCTAATAAAATCACCAACAGAACCACAGTTTCCGAAGAAGACGATTCAGCTGGTCTCACTACCATTAACTCACTTCATCAAACGATTCTTTACCCTCTTAACTCATTACTTCTTTCTCACTCGTCTAATTTCCTTTTTTCAAGGTTTCTCTCTGTTTCTCTTCGACAAGTAAGTAATACAGGGATTTTGAATTATTATTATTTTACTTTGTTTTGATTGAATTGAAGCTGTTTGGCAGTTGGGTTTTGCTTTTATTTGTATTTAAATCGATTAAATTTTGATATGTTGCAGGTTGGGATACAGTTAACTATCAAAATTCAATCAAATTTTAGTCAGTTAAAATTTGTATTCAATCAAAATTTGCAGGTTGGGATTTTGCTTTTATTTATATTAAATCAAAATTTGTATCTAAACTTATAATCTCCTAATGTAGCAGTGTGGTATGTGATGCGTTGAAATTTGAATTCTAGGTCATATTCAAATAGGCGATTTGTTGCAATTGCATATGGGGGATTATGTCCTTAGAGATGTTGTTGTTGTTGCTGGAGACAGGAATGCTGAATTGGCATTGGAAGCACTTTAAAGAGTTTCTTAATGCTGGAGATGCAGTTGGAATTGAAAGATGTGTTTTACCAGTATGAGAGTATTCCAAAATTTGTATTTGGAATTGAAATTAAAATCGAGGCAGATGCTGAAGTAAAAGTGAAAAACTTTGTTTTGATTGACAACAGAAGCAGCAATGGGAACTCTACAAAACCAACTTCTCCGCCTCATCAATCGTAAGTTTGTTGATTCAATCCCTGAAATGCTATTTCATTGATTCATTTATTGTGTTTTAATTGTATATATGTTCGGATGAATAAGGTGTGTTGGTGGAGAAAGGACGGTGAAGAAGTTGAGATTCTCGAAAGCGTTAACCATACCTGAAGGAATTGTGTCTGATGCTTTCCGAGGGATGGCTGCTCGAAGAGTTGATGCAGTGCTTCCTACTGATGCAAATGCTTTACTCTCTGGAATCTCTACTGACAAGGTAGAGAAATGTTTGATTCATTCAGTTTATTTGCTTTATTTTTGTCATTGACCATTGTTTATTTATTTTCTGATAAAGTTTTATTTTGTGTTTAGGATATTGCAACTAGAGTTATTGCTGAAGGGTTAAGACCAGAACAGACGATTTGTGGCATCTGATTCAAAAGCTATCAGAGGCTTTGCAAAAGATGGTTCAGGGTTAGTATTTCTTTTCATAATTTTATGTGATTGCCTTGGTTCTGAAGGTACTAATTTTAGTACCACTGAAGGACAACTCAGGATCGCATTGTGGGGGCATTTTTTCAGGTCTCTTTACTATTTCAGTTTCCCTGTAGTTTCTTTCTTGTCCAACAGAGCTACGTAAATTTGGGTTATGAATGCAAATAGACTCTTGATGTTTCAGGTAAACTAAATGGACAAAAGCCGTCACACACCAAATCAAAAATACATTGCTATAGTTATGGAATTTTGATGGTTTATCTGCCCAAACAGGTAATGACACTGATTTCTTATGTGATGGAGTTCGAAGGAAACTATGGACCACATCTGCATCTAATGCCGTTTCGGTTAATTGTTGGATTTCCCCCACCCAAGGCCCAAGATGTCCAAAAGGTCAGGTACTTGTTTCCATATTCTGAAAATTATTATGTTGATTTTTTTTCCCCAAAAGTGCTAATTAGTAAAGTAAAGATGAGATGAATTTTTTAAGTCAAACAGGTGCCCTCCTCCTGCACTTTCTTAGATGTGCACTTAATATTTGGCTATATTTAGATTGTATATACTGTGAATATATGTAGATTGCCTTTAATGATTTTATTTTTACTTACTGAATATTCGGCATAAAATCTTTTTGACCCTGGAAAAAGTCTTTTACTAGTCCCGCCAAAAGAAAAAAGGCATTCCCCCAAAATTTTCATGATATTTCAAAAAGTCCGCCAAAATTTTCATCTGTTCTAGATTGTGGCCATAATCTTCGGATAACTGATCACGTTCCCCTTTTATACTAAAACAAAAACTCTTTTCATGTATAACAAAAAAAAAAAAACTCAAGTAGAAAACCCTAAATCTGAACTTGAAAGAGGTAACCGTCTTAACCTTTGATTTTAATCTTCAATTATTTCTCTTCATCTTAATTATTATGAGTACAAATCAGTATCCCTAATCTCCCATCCTAACTATCTGTAACCCCAATCTCTACTACTAAAACAGAGATCTGTTTTGGGTTTTTGATTAGGGACTCAGAACTGGTATTTGGGAGAGATTATTGATTACTTCTTTTTTGTGCTGAAAACTTGAGAAAAAACTTCTTGTGGGTGATTTATCAAAGTTTTTCTTTAAACTTATTTCTTCAATTTTTGATTTTTGACCTCTGGTTTCCTTTTTTGTTATTTTTTGTTCTTTTATTAATTTGGTTTTTGAGTGTCTACTGTTCTTTCTTGTTAACCTTGATGCTTTTGATTTATATTCCTTTCAGTTTGTTGATCATATACTTTTTGTATTTCATTATCAGGAGTACTACCAATTTTAATCAAGGGATAATGGCACCAGGTGGAGTTAGACCCCCTCGCACATCACACGTAGCCTCTCAGTTGTCACGCACTGGTAATTGTGTTAATCACATACCTACAGATTATTTTTTTGGAATTATTATGTTCATTTTGGGCAAACACAGTATTATCTAACTCCCATAACTCTTGAAAAATATATCTGCCAAAGATTAACAAAGGAGGAAGAGGAGATGCTCTTAATGCAAAGCTTAATGATCACCTAAGGAAAAAGAACGAAAAGCCTACAATAACGATCAAACCAGGTCAAAGGATTCCAACTGGGGATTGGGCCACTGAGTTCCAAACTGAAATAGGAATCATCGTCAGAGAGTTTGCACCGTGGTCGACTCTCCCCAAATGGAAGTCAATTGGAAAATCAGATCTGAAGAAATTTTATGATCTCATATTGGTAATCATATATTTTTTTTGAATCATTTTAGTGTCCCTACTACTCTGTTCTTCTAATGTCCCTACTGTTATGTTCTTCTTGCACGGGCTATGGCTTTATTAATTAGAACTCTCTTTGCGTAGTTTCTTTGTTGCTGGTGCTAACAGAAATTTGTTTGGTGATTGTGAACTTAGGAAAAATTCACTATTGATCTACATGTAGTACGCATTCAGAAGGTGGTCAACACAATGCTAGCAAATGAGTACAGACAGTTTAGATGTACACTTCACAAACACTACCTGCAGTACAAACAAGATGGAACAGAACGGGAAAACCCGCATCATCAGGTTAAGCAGGAGGATTGGGAGAAACTTTGCACTTGGTTTGAGTCTGATGAGTTTCAGGTAATATTGGTGTTCGATCCTTGTTGCATTTATAAGATTTATTTGTGGTAGTCATATTGGTGGTGTTTAGACTTCAGTACTAGTCGTATTTATGATATCTATGTAGTATTCTTCTGCATTGAACTGTCTTCTTTGGATTTGAATGCAGACAAGTAGCAGTCAAGGTAAAAAAAGTCGAGAAGCGAATACAACCATTCATTGTACGGGGTCAAAACCTTTTGCCCGCTATAGATAGGAAATGGTAATTGTGTTGTCTCTGTTATTCTTTTATAAGTTTATGGTTAATACTGTATCTAATTTTTTTTTTTTGTGGGGAAACCTTCAGTGTGATCCAGAAACAGGTGAAGCTGTTGAACAAATTGAATTCTACAAGTTAACCCACTGCAAAAATGATATTTGGACTTGTCATACGGCTGAGGAAAACTATGTAATACAAAGATTTTCGTTCTGATTTTCTTTTAAGTTTTTTGTGAGATTTATTATTTATTTTTAGCATATGTTCCGCTATTTATTGTTAATTATTGTGTAGGGTAAAATGCTTGAACTCCGAGCTGCGCCAACACCTGAAGGTTCAACACCCTTGACCGATGCTCAAATATGTGAGGAAGTGCTAGGTGTAAGATCCGGTTATGTCAAGGGTCTTGGTCATGGGTATGAAAAACCTAGCTCATCTAGCCTTGAATATAATGCGGAGTTGGCGGAGCTCTTAGGAGGGCAGATGAAGCAGAGAAGAGAAATAAGGAACTTGAAGAAAGAGTTGATGAGCAAAATTGCACAATACAGGGGTTGGTAACTGACACAACGGATATAAGAAGAATGTTGCTTGAAATGCGGGGAAATCGTCAAAGTATTCCTTAGAACCGTCAAAGCACTCCTGAGAACCATCCAAGCACCTCTTGATATGATTGTTAAGGGACCAGACTACCAGTTGAGATGTGTGCATATCTGTCTCTTTTTTAGCTTTGTGTTTCACTTTTGAAATTCTTTTTTTAGCTTTATGTTTCACTTTTGAAATTTGTAGTTGTATCGTTTTTTCTCTTCAGTTGTTTAGAATTTTAAGTTTCTTAATTAGTGGTGTCATTTAATGAACAATGTAGATCTTCTCTAGTAATGATTTGCTTCTTTTCAAGAAAAAAAATATTGGTTAATTACAATTTTTAACCAAAATATGGAACTGGCTCAAGAATTTGTAATATGGCAAAATGAGACCCTTACATGACAGCATGTAGACCCTTACATGATACATACTCCACGATCAAAAGTGTCGCACATATTATGTTTATAGCTACACAATACGCGTGGTAAATATTATGTTTATAGCTACACAATTACGCGTGGTAAATGTAATATTTTATGACATAATAATACGTAGCAAATAATTATTATTCACGATATTATTACGTGTTGAAAATAACATATACTAACGACAGGTTTATCTGTTGCGTATGCGCTAATTTTTTAACGCATTAATATGTTGAAAATAAGGACTATTTGTGACATTTTGAACCATTATAAAAACATATATTAACGACGGATTTATCCGTTGCATATGCACCAATTTATAACGCATTGATACGTCGAAAATAAGATTGTTTGTGACATCTTAAACCGTTATATATAACATATATTAATGACGGACGCATCCGTTGCATATGCACCAATTTTATAACGCGCTCATACGTTGAAAATAAGTATTGTTTGCGACATCTTAAATCGTTGTAAATAAAAACTTTTTGTTACATAAACAAACATCACATAAAGGTTTTTCGGCATAATTGAAAAAAAAGATTTGTGACGCACAAGCTATTTGAAAAACATGTTTTCGACACAAAAAAGTGCTGAAAAAAACTCTCGGCATAAGTGACGCTTTTAGCGTCGGTCGGATTATTTGCAACACCTCTTTTTATAACGCATTGACTGGCAGCGAAAAAACGTCACAAAAATATATTTGTGACGCAAAATCAAATATTTGTGACGATATTTTTCATTGAAAAAACCATGTTTTGTTGTAGTGACAACCAGGGAAGCACGTACTGAAGTTTCTGGAAGAATGGGAGCAAGAAAAAAAGGGTGGAAAGCTAGCCCAAAGTGGGGTGGGCCGTTTATAATTGCGTCTAAGGAAGGTGAGGGGTCGTATCGACTACTGAGACTCGACGGAACAAAGGATTCCAAACCTTGGAACGTCAAGTATCTAAAACTCTACCACCACTGAGGGGAGGGGCGGAGAAGAGGTGAGCACACATGTCTTCTATTTCTTTAAATCCATGAGGGGTATGAAGTAAGGCATGAGCGACTAATGATCATTCGTACTCAGGGAAAAGCCAGTGTGGAAGTGCCGAGGTGACTTACACTCGAATGGGCATTCGTACTCGGGGCAAAGCCAATGTGGAAGTGCCGAGGTGCCTTACAGTCACCTGGCTATTCGTACTCGGGGCAGTGGCAGTGTGCAAGTGCCGAGGTATCCTAAGGGTTCTGGTGGTTGGAAACCATTTCCACAAGTTGATAAGAGACGAGGTCTTCTCATCTAGGTGGCCTGCTTACATTTGAAAGGTCGCCCCCATCAAAAGTGGATGTGACCACTTTCCCGAGATTGGTTGCTCGATAACCGCTCGGGGTAATCGAACCTAGAATTAGGATGACTAATACGCTTCCACTGAATCCAAGAGATAGTGATGAGATACCCCAATCAGGACACATCATTGGGACCGATGACCCTCCTTGTTGGGCGTGTTCGACATAAAAGGTTAAAACACTAACATACATAATCAACAATCGCAGGAATGGCATAAGAAACAAAAGTTAAAGCGACAGCGTCATACGTCAATTAAAGAAGCACTAAAATCGTCATAAAACTCCACAAAGTAAAAAGTATAATGATAATAAAAAGAACAGCGTCGGCGACGCAACACCCCTTTTAAAAAAAAATAAGCAATGTATTAGAAGCAAAAAGGGAAGAGGTGTTCAAAGCGATTTACATCCCAGAACAAAGGGAAACTTAGTGGCGCAACACTACAAAAGGAAAATTCAAGCCTTGGGGGAAACAACGCCGACCCTCCTTTGCACGATCTCGCGCCGCTTATTCTCCACATACTCAACAATACCATCTCGGACCTCCTCGTCTATTTCTTCTTCATGGGCGACACGTTCATCCTCAACCTGTTGGGTAAGCTGCAAATTGGCCGCCTCGGCATTGGTCAACTGGGCACCCAAATCGGCCTCAACCTGCTTCAACCGTCGGACCTCCAGCTTCAATTCCTGGGAACGTTTTTGTTCGGCTACAAGATCACAACAAACACGGAGTTATTCATTGAATAGGGTTTGGAAATTTCACAAGTACAGAAAATAATCTAATCTTAAGGAACTGACTCAACATATCGCCTAAGATACCTGAAAGGGCTGGTAACACTGACTGAAGTGATTCTACCGACTTGGACAACTCATCCTCGGCCTTGGACAATTTCATGGTTAGCTCGTTATAGCATTGCTCATTAAATTCATTGCTAGGGAAGTACTTTTTATGCTCGCTCCACTCGGCCATCAAACGATTGCGCGACACTTGAAGCATTGAAGGCTACGACCTACTGCATTCTAGTTCAGCCACCATTTTGT
The DNA here is from genome assembly GCA_023529315.1 of Papaver bracteatum. Taxonomy (NCBI): domain Eukaryota; kingdom Viridiplantae; phylum Streptophyta; class Magnoliopsida; order Ranunculales; family Papaveraceae; genus Papaver; species Papaver bracteatum. The sequence goes on along the minus strand of JAJJWX010002250.1, from coordinate 89,379 downwards.
CAAATTCACCCACTTTACCCAGCAGATACCTATTAGCTTGCTCTACTACATCTTTATCCCTCAAAATTCGTCGGCGATCCTCGTGAAGGTCTCGGTTTTGCAATTTTAAGGAGTTTACCTACTGTCCTAGGTGCATGGCCAAAGCAGTTTTCTCAGCAGCAAGGCGTTGTTAAGAACCCAAATGAGATCGCAAATTGTATATTTCTTCAGGGGCATACTCAAACTGTCTATATCGGTCTAATTCACCTTGAAGTTCTTCGATCTCATCATCTTGGCGATCTATTTTTCCATCCTTGTTTGCAATTTGCTGACGAAGATTCTCCACTAAATCCTTTTCAATATCCCATTTCTTCTTCATGATCCTAAAATCCGAAGAAGCGTCTAAACCTATACTAGCTATCTCGGCTAGCAGAAGGACACCCGACTCAGGATACTGGCATGATAAACTCAATCAACACTAGTTAATGTTTGTAGAATTGTAACATACCTTGAGCATCGACGAGTTTAATTTCTAGCTCGCGCACACGGACCTTCTCGTTCTACAATTGAAGATGGAGAGATTCCACCAACTTCCTCTCCCTATGACGATTGGCGGCATCCAACCGTACCCGATTAAGTATCTGATACGAGTAAGCAAGTTAGAATGGCAAGCGAAAACTAGGAAGATATTAAGGAGTGGGGCATCGCCCAGGCATACAAAATCTCTCACCACCATGTCAAGAGTCTGAGTTATCTCTCTATAAAGGGGCACTGCACCGAGCATATTTTCACTAGTATACGCTCCAAAGTTGGCGGAAGTGAGCGCTCCAAGAGAGTTCAAGATAGGGCCAGAGATGGTAAAGGAGGTTTCAACACTAGTCGAAGATCCATCAGTGATCTGGGGCAAACGAGGAAATACTTCTGATTCAGCATTAACAACCTTTTCCAACTCGGGCGTCTTCAGGAACTCTTGTTGGTCTCCTACCAAATCAGCTGGCACGGCCACCTCAGGACCGCTCTTCTCGCCCATCGACCTTGCCATCCGAGAAATCCTCGCCGAATATGTCATCCTCATCGGGAATCTCTATGATTGGATTCCTCTTCGGCTGCGTCTTAGTAACAACATGCTTGCCCCTAGTAGGATTACGCCTAAGGGGTTGAGCATCAATCTCATGCACATCGGACCCGCCGACTTCGTCCTCATCGTGCCTAGGAAATTTCTGCACAAGGTTTCTCGTCAGAACATGTGAAGGCAAAAAACAGGGGCAAGTACATGTACTTATAATAAAATCACTATGTTTGTTACCTTCCCCTGGTCTTCCTCAACCTTTGTGCCAGCACCCTTTTTCGTCGACGATGCGGCGGCCTTGGTAGAATCTCCTAGAGACTTTGATGACAACAAATAACCAGTCGGTGTGAAAACTAACAAGCTAGGAATTGAGGAAGGTAGAATGATACACATACCTTATCATCTTTGTTGTCGTTAACCACCCATAAAGGATAGGGCTCGGCGGGAAAATGAGGCGACGGGAAGCTACCATGTAGAATGGGCCCTCGGACAAGAATTGGAACTCGGGGATAAATTGGGTCATTGGTATGACGGGGTCGCCTGTTAGAACCTTGGTCGATGGGATCGGCATGTAGCATCATCCTTTCAATATTCTTAGGCATAGTTCTGTGACGATGAGGACTAGTAGCAAAACCGGCAGGGTCACCATTTTTTGAAGTACCGACTCGATAGTTGGCAAAGAAATTGGCAACAGTATATTTTGGAGCGTCCTCGGGCTTATAGGTCGACCAGTAAGCAGTAGAGCCATGACCATCTCGACAATCTCTCCATTCATCCATAATCCGAAAAGTGTTTCCAGTCCATTGAGTTAGAGCACGATAAGGCTTGAGCTGGGAGAGAATCTCGTAGTAGAAAGGGTTGTCATGATTATACAAAAGGATACGGAGGCCTAACTCTAGTTGACCAAGAGTGATAACCACAGATTCAGACGACTGCTCGTACTTCTCCATGTCGGACTTCCTCAAGGTGTTGTTTTGGCCCGAGACCAGGGTAACTTCATAGTTTTGAAGATGGTACTTCTCTTTCAATTTCTCAATGAATTCTTCATCAAAGAGATCTTTCAACACCCTTTTTTCGGACCTACACGAAATAGAAGGAGAACCGTCAGGAAAGATAGATTTAATAGCGCGATCATCGTACTCAGAGGGGCTATTAAACGTAAATAGGGAATCAAGGGGAAACACATCAATCTCGTAAAAAACATCATCAACACACCTTTTTTCAGTCATTGAAGGAGAAGAAGCCATGGACGTGAATAGTGCAAAACTCATAAGCCGATGAAGAAGGTTGGGACGACGGAAACGCAACCACATCTATTGTAGTGTTCGGTGATGAGGATGTGGGAGAAAAAGAATAAAAAAGGGTTCAACAGAAGTAGAAAGTGATGAAGAAAAACCTTAGAGAAAATGGTTGCAGCGGCTGAGAGATTGATAAAATGGTGAAGTAGAAGAAAGAGAATCGGGAAATGAGGTATTTAAAGGAAGAAAGAAGTGTGACCGAAACCAACGGTTGCAAGTCATAAAGGGGAGTTAATGGGGGACTGCATGGCGGAAATCGCGGCATGAACGGGGACGTGGAAAGATGGAGCGATTTTTTTTCCACTCGTGTCTATCACACGAGCGAAAGAAGGGGCATAAATGTAGTTGTAGATTATCCACAGGTCTAGGTGGCAACATCTTAAGCTATGGCGTACCCAAGGATGAAGAAGCGAGAAGCATGGGAAAGAGGCTGGCAGGCGCGAGGATTAAGGAACCACGTGGGTCGGACATGATCCCTTTAGAGTTGTCGGACAAGATTTGACTCCAGACTTCTGACAAAGCTGACAGACAAGACGTATTTGGTCAAACGAGGGACGTCGGTCAAAGGGATAAGAAGATACGCGATATATCGGCCAACCAGAAGGGCGATGGGATTGGAAGGGCGACATCGCACCAAGAGAACACATAAAAGGATCGGATCGGACAAGAGACTGCAAAGGAACCAAAATACATCGGCCATATTTACATAAGGAGAGACGATACGAGCGGGACCGGCACAAGACTTCAAGATAGATGCATTGTGACCAACACCATAATTTGGTTGTATGTAATCTCCCCTATAAATAGAAGAACTTGTATCCAAGGAAAGGGGGTAATCACACTAGAGAGAGAGAAAGAGAGTTGGGAGCTAGTTCATCGTGTAAGGGAGAAAGTTGAACATGGAGAGCAATATCCTTGTAACACCTTGAAGTAATAATAGTCATCCTTTCACCCCGTGGATGTAGGTAATCATACCGAACCACGTACATCCTTGTGTCTGTTGCTAAGTTCTTACTTTCATGTGAATGAGTAGAAGATTTTTATCCTTTGGATGTAGTTTGTAGTAAAATGCATCTACACATAGTTTGATTTATTATATTTTATTTTTTTCTTATATATTGTTTTATTTTTCAAAGAAAATTCAATTTTTTTTTTAACTATTTTTGAATTAATCGAAATTGAAATGAAAAAAGTACTAAAGAATATATATAAAAAAATATTATTTAAAAGTAATAATTTAAAGTTTAAACGATAGAAACGTAAACACTAGTGAAGCAAGAATTAATTGGGGGCCAGAGGTTTTAATTGGGGGCCTGACCAATTTTGTTTACACCCAGGGGCGTACCAATAGTACAGGTGAAAATACTGTTTTACCCTTTATTTTATTTTTTATTTTTTTAAATCAAAAACAAAACTTTAAAAAAAAATCAAAACTTTAAAACCAAAATCAAAATCATTTTTTTTTTCGATTTTTTTTCCTGCTCAAATGTGTATGAAAAGTCGTCATCAATTTTTTTTAAAAAATTAACGATTGTATAGAGTCGTCATTGTTTCTTTGACGACTCTAAACAGTCGTTATTATTTCAAAAATGACTCACAAGAGTCGTCATTGTTTCAGTGACGACTCTAGACAGTCGTTAATTTTTGAAAAAAAGCATTTGACGACCCTTTTATGTATTCCGCCATTAATGAATCTTTAAAAAAGCTAACGACTCTTTTATAAGCAATAACGACTGTCTAGAGTCGTCACTGAATCAATGACGACTCTTGAGAGTCGTTTTTGAAAGAATAACGACTGTTTAGAGTCGTCAAAGAAACAATAACGACTCTAGACAGTCGTTAATGTTTAAAAAAAATTGATGGCGACTTTTCATACACATTTGAGCAGGAAAAAAAATCGAAAAAAAAAATTTGATTTTGATTTTGATTTTAAAGTTTGATTTTTTTAAAGTTTTTTTTTTTATTTAAAAAATAAAAATAAATAAAGGGTAAAACAGTATTTTCACATGTACTATTGGTACGCCCCTGGGTGTAAACAAAATTGATCAGGCCCCCAATTAAAACCTATGGGCCCCAATTAATTCTTGTAGTGAAGGTAACTTAGTACTGCAAGATATATAGTGAGGGAGGATTGATTTTTGGAAACTGCTTAAGAGTTCTTAGAGCTTCCACCATGGATGAGCAAAAGATGGAGCAAAACTATATTTGGTTAGAAAAATCACAGTCGAGCGGAGCAAAATCACAGTGGATCGGAGCAAAAACATAAATGGTCGAGTTTTTTAGAATTCAAAAGTATATTTGGTCGGAACTAAATTAGATCGAGCAGAGATTAAAGGCGAGTTTGGTACTGTTGTAGCTTTTGTAAAAGCGCTTTTTCTGTTGTGCTGTGTTGTGGGTTGATGTGCTGTGCTGCGGAAAAAAACAGTTAGACGTTTGGTAAACTCTAATCTTAAAAGTGTTGTGAGTTTAAAAACCAATGAAATTATGTTTGGTAAATTATCATGTGAAGTGATGTTAATATAACTAATGACGAAAATAGACATGTTTAAAAATATGTTATTATTATTATTACTATCATAGTATTTTTAGTATTAATATTATTATTATTATGTTATGGCCACTATAAACTTTTTGTACAAAAATCATCAATTAACACTTTGTATAACATTAATCATCAAGTAATATTGCTTTAAAAATACTTAGTTAATTATGTAATAATATTAAGAAAAAAAAATAATCCACGTAATATTTGCTAGTTTCGTTGCTCGCAAAAAAAGAAAAAAAAAACAAAATAATTATGTTCGTGTTGTGTACTATGTTTTCTATTTACGTAGGTTTGAAATATCCATCACTTGTATATCCTAACATGTATCACTTGTATTTCCTCGCACGTACCATATAATAGAAATCTAGGGACAAATGTTGTTATATTGACAAAATAATAAGGTTAAAAAGGAAAATTTGTTATTTTAGTTTTTTGTAGGTCCACAACTTCTGCTTTTCATCTTTTAAAAGATACTCACCAGTAGCTTTTAAAAGCAGGCCTAAAATGAAAGTGCTTTTGGTAAAAAGTGTTTTGAATTTTTTTTACCAAACATAATTATTGGTAAAAATTTGTTACAAAGTGCTTTTGATGAAAAAAATCAATCCCAAACGGGGCTTAAGAGTTTGTCTGGAGTGCAGCGCTGGTATAATAACTGTCTGTAGTCTGGCGGAGGTTAAGAATGCGCCTTCGCCGGTTATTTGGTCACGTGATTATTATACGTCCGCCCAACTAACATACATGCGATATAATTTCTCCCAAGGTCGAGCGTGGATTATACCTGCGCTTGTTGCGTTTTACACGAACTATAACCAAAAAAGTTCGGTATTTTTTAGTTTTTGCTCTTTGATTATACTCACACAAGTGAAATTAGGAGTTGATAATAGAAAAGTCGATAATACTCACATCTGGTAGTTTCGTTTAATATAATCTCATTTTTGTACAAGGACAATAGAAACAAAAAAGACCAATGTAACACAAAAGTTCTGTACAAGGACATCTGATAGAGTTTTATCAAAAGTTCTGGATAACAGGTTAAAAGGAGTGATGCATAAGATGGTGCGGTGAGAAGCAGTGAGGAGAGAAATAGGGGTGATGGTGAAAGTAGGAACAACAATTTTCTAAACAATTTCATCTATAAGAAGGAGTTGGTGGATATGCCTTTGCTTGGTGGTGCTTTCACATGGTCAGATATGAAAACAGATCCTTTGTTATGTAGGTTGGACAGATTCCTGCTGAGCGTTGGCTTTGATATTAAGTACCCAGAGGCGGTAAATATGACTCTATCTAGAGTCATTTCAGATCATAAACCGATCATGTTGGTTACTAGGCCATGTATTGCTTGTAAGCCATATTTTAAGTTTGAAAATAGCTGGATTTTTCATAAAAAATTAAGAAAATGGTAGAACAGTGGTGGGAGATGATGAAGTTTGATGGTGCTGCTAGTTTCATTTTCTTTAAGAAACTACAAAATTTGAAATATTTATTGAAGAATTGGAGCAGGGAAGAATTTGGAGGAGTAAGAAAGGAGAAAGGGGAACTGACACAGAAGATAGATTATCTAGATCAAATGGAGGAAACTTATCCTTTGAGTGAAGATCAATTTGAAGATAGATTACAAAGTATTTTGAAGCTGAAGAATACTACTCTTATGGAAGCTAGAAAGTGGCATGCTAGAGCAAAACAAAATGAGTTCAAGTGGGGGATTCAAATACTTCGTACTTCTTTAGAATAGTCAATGCTAGGAAGAAGAGAAATAGTATTGTTAAGCTGGAGATGGATGGGGTGGATTGTTTTGAACAAGATATTATCAAAATGGAGATGAGGAATTTTTATAGTAATCTGTATACAGAGGATAATGATGTCACATTTTCACTTGATAATTTGGAGTTTGCAAGTATTGATGAGGATGAGAAGATACAGATGGAGAAGGAGTTTATTGAGGAAGAAGTGTTAGGAGTTATAAAGAGTACTGGAGCTAATAAATCTCCGGGGCCAGATGGGTTCTCTATGGAGTTCTATAAAAGTTGTTGTTCTATTATAAAAAAGGATTTTATGAGACTGATGGAGGAATTTCATAGATTTGGCACTTGGGATTGGAGGCTAAATTGCTCTTTCTTGTCACTTATTACAAAAAAGGAAGATTCAATTACACCAAAATATTTTAGACCACTAAGTCTACTGGGAAGTGCTTATAGATTTTTATCAAAAGTTATGGCTAACAGGTTGAAAGGAGTGATGCATAAGCTGGTGAATGAATATCAAGGTGCGTTTGTTAAGGATAGACAGATTTTGGATGGAGTTTTAATTGCAAGTGAGTGCATTGATAGTATATTGAAAAAGAAAAATCCGGGAGTTCTGTGTAAAATAGATGTAAGGACCCTCAAGCTCATCAATGCTATTAGACTAGTCAAGTGACGAATTAGATGATAATGAATCGATTAGTTTAACAAGGACGTTAATTAATAGGAATTAATCTAACAACGATCTAGATACAAAATTAGTATTGTGGGATAGATCTCGAAAAGTTACGCGAAATAGACTGCTCACACGCGTTATTCGGACACTGGGTAAAGAAGATTTATCAATTTATTTTCAAAGGGTAAAATAGTAATTTTGGATTTGGTCCTTGTGGATGCACGTGTCATAGCGAGCGATTGACTCATCTGGTTGGGTCGGACTTATCCCTTGACCGCTCGAGAAGAATTCATTTCTTCTTCTTTTTTCTTTTTTCTTCTTTTCTTCTCTTTTCTTCTTCAGTTTTCTTCTCCGGAGATATTGAGAGTCGATTTGAGAGAATCGATCGATGATGCTGTTGGTATATAATCAAAGATGGTTGGTGAGGGTGTTGAAGATGATTTATCGTTGGATGAAGAAGAAATGACGAATTGAAGAGAACTGAAGTTAGGGTTCCTGAGAGATGGAATAGATTGAAGAGTTATAAAATATAGAGGATGAAATTGAGTTCTTAATAGTTAAAGATCGAAGGGGTTATTGTTCAATTGATGTTTTGAAGTTGTTCTGTTGATTGAATCAAGAACTAGGGTTTCCTGATTTGGGTTGGAGTTCGATTTGAGTAAGAATTAAGAAGAGTTAGACAAAATTACGAGATGGGGTTGCTTAATAGAAAGGTTTGGTTGATGTCTTGAGTTTGAATTAGTGATTGAAGACAGTTAGGTTTGTGTTCTGTTCTTCCTAAAATTTGAAAATTATGAATCAGGGTCTCGATGTTGAGAATTAGGAATTGAATTAAGATTAGTTGTGAACTGTTGGTGATGATGGGAGTGTTTTGGTGTTGGATGAAATAATTTGGTGGGATGTTGTAGCCTTGAGAAGAATTGCAGAATCCATTTAAGAATGAACATGGATTGAATTATATTTACTGGAATGGAGTCAAATGGAGGTAGTTGTTCTTCCCTGTAATCTTAGTAAAGTTATTTGATTCTTATTGAAGTTATATGATTGTTAATGGACTCATAGCCAAGTTGAATAAATGTGGTATGTGATGGAAATGAGTTGATGAATGTGAATTATGAGCTAATTGTGGTTGTGGGTATGAAGATGATGTTGAGATGTAGATTGTAGTTGCAGGTAAACTTAGCTTGTGTTTGTAATTAGATTATGAAGTTGTTTTGATTGAAATGAAATGTTTAGTGTTTGTATAAACTTCTGTTCTTTAGTATTAAACCTATTAGTCATCCTAGTCAGTTTAGCTGACTCAGTTGTCTGACTGAGTTGAATCGTATTGATCCCACTGAGTTACCTGTTTTGACCCGACTTGACTCAGTGGACCTTGACCGAGTTAACCTTTGACTTTGACCAGACTTGACCATAGACTTGACCATAGATTTGACCTTGACCATTTGACCAGGACATTGACCTTGATTGGACGTTGACCGTTGGTTGACTCAGTTGACTGTTATTGACCGTTAGGTGACACTGTTGGACTGGGCCTTAACTTAGTGGGCATGTTTAGTGAACTTGGGCTTATAGTTAGTCTTCTTAATGAACATGTTTTAGACCCTTATGGTCTGAATTAGCATTGGGCTTCTTTTACATAATTGTAGATGTCCATAAGACTTAGTTAACGGGCTTAGAACCATTAGTTAGCCTTGTATAAGACTTGTATGAGCCTTTTTGCTAATCACTTAGAATATTTGTGTGATTAACAGTTAGTTATTAACAACAATCGATTCAAGGATGAACCAGTAGATCATGGATCTCAAGGTAGGCAAGGCTTGTCATCAAAAGAGGTGGGAATCGATAACGAACTCTCTTGTATTCATTATTGTTTTACAAATCAATCTTTGTGTTGTGAAATTCATGCATATCTTTGTGTGCTTGGTGTGGTGTGAGATGTGTGCCGACATAATATCAGTATTCTATGGCTAGGGCGATACACCGCAATATTATTACGGCTAGGGCGATACACCGCAATATTATTACGGCTAGGGCGATGAACCGCAATATTATTCTTCCTTTATATATATATTCAGTATTCTATGGCTAGGGCGATACACCGTAATATTATTATGGCTAGGGCGATCCACCGCAATATTATTCTTTCCTTATGTGCGGCCACACACCTCATACATGGATTTTTACTGTTACTTATGAATGTCTATGAAGAAGTTTATACGTTACGTTTTATTGTTTTTTTGTATTACCGACTTTCGATTAAATCTGCATTGCCTTCGAATCATATTAATGTTTACTTGAAAGCTAGTTGTTATTTCTGCTGGGCACCCCTTTTAGGGATGATGTGCTCACCCATTCCCACTTTCAGTTTCAGAGACAGATCAAGATGTGCATGTGACGATGAAAGCTTCGAAGAATTATTTACGTTAGTTAGTTAGTTAGTTAGTTAACTTTCGCTATATTTATTATGTGGATGTATTCTTTTTGTAAATCAACTCACTATTGAATATGTATCATTTGAGAGGAGTTCTTGTATATGTATTTCAGAGTGGGGCTAGTTTTTGGGTTAAGTTTTGTAGAAGATTTCAAAATTGAATGTTTAAGTATTAAATTTGGATTCTTAGTGCCTCCTTATTTAGCTAATCTCTTGGATTAGTCAACTGCTAGCTTAGGGGGCGCTACAATAGACATGGAGAAGGCTTTTGATCATGTAAAGTGGAAGTCTTTGATGAGGATTTTGGAGAAACATGGGTTTGAAAGGAGATGAATATCATGGATAAAATGGTGTATTTCTTCAGCTAATATAGCAGTTTTGGTTAATGGGAGCAGCTCTGAAAAATTTAAACCATCTAAAGGATTGAGACAGGGAGATTCATTGTCTCCATTTCTTTTCTTATTGATGGTTGAAATTTTGTCCAAATTGTTGCAGGATGCTACAAGGAGAGGTCAAATTCATGGTTTTCAAGTGGTGGATAATGGGATCATGATATCCCATTTATAATTTGCATATGATACCCTGGTATTCATTGATGCAAGTGTGGAAAATATTAGAAAGTTATTTGTCATTCTTAATAATTTTGAATTGTTAACAGGGATTTCTTTGAATCTGGAGAAGAGTTCAATGATTAGTGTGGGGGCGGATGATAAGTTTAACATGTTAGCTATGGAATTGGGTTGTAAAGTGGAGAAGCTACCAATCAAGTATCTGGGATTACCATTGGGATCAACAGATAGGTGTGCATCAGTGTGGGATGAAGTTGTGCATATAATGGAAGTTAAACTGGCTTCATGGAAGAAGAAGTTTTTGTCTAAGTCTGGTAGGTTGGTGTTGATTAAAAGCTGCTTAGCAAGTTTACCAGTTTATTTCTTGTCATTAATACATATTCCTGCTAGTGTTGAACTGAAGATTACAAGATTAATGAGGAATTTTTTATGGGATTCAAGTTCTAAGGACCCGCAAGCTCGTCAACGCTATTTGACTGGTCAAGAGATGACCAAGAGACTAATTACCCGCTAAAGACTCGATTAGTTAATATAGATTCTAATAAATAGAAATTAATCTAACAACGATCTAGATACCAAACTAGTACCGTTGAATAGATCTCGAAAAGTTACATAGAATACACTACTCGAGCGTGCCATTCGGATACCAGACGAAGAAGATATCATCAGATGAGTTTGTGCGGCAAACTAGTTATGATGCAGTTTAGCCGCCTTGGTTGCTCGTATCAAGTTTTAGGGTGCCTTTAACAGTTTTGGTCGGCCTTATCTCAACCGAGTAGAATAACTCGTCATTCTTTCATCTTCTTCATTCTTCTTTCTTCCTCCTCTTTCTTCTTTTTCTCCTCCTGCTTCTGTTCGTCGCTCCGACGATTTTGTAAGATAAATCTGAGGTCGAAATCAAAAAAAGAAACTCAGGGGAAATATTAGGAATCTATTGCTGGTGATGATGTTGATGTTTATCAAGCACGGGAAGAAAAAAATGGAATTGATTCTCTAAATTTAAGTTAGGGTTCATGGAAGAAATAGAGGAAAATTGATAAATTAGCAGATGGGTTCGATTTAGATGATTTTGATTGTTATTTGAGTTGGGTGTTGAATTAATCGAAGGGTTAGGTTAAAACTACAGATTGTATCAAGATTTCAGGCGACAAATTATTTCTTTGTGAATTAGGGTTTTTGTAATTGAATTCGAGAGTTCGATTGAAGGTGAATAAGAAGAAGTTAGAAGATGGGTCTGGTTGAATTGAAGAGTTAAATGAATGTTATAAACTTTAATTGGGGATTACGCATCATTCTGGAGTTCATCTGAGGGTGATGGTGGTGGTACCGGTTTAGGAGTTGAAGCATATTCATAGAGTTGAAGATAATAAAAATATGGAGATGGGTTTTGTGTTTTGAGAACAAAGAAGAAGAATTGAGTTTTCAACTTGGGGTTTGGTTACAGAGAAGTATAATTTAAGAATTGAAGAGCTGGGATTTTGTGAGTTTGTAATGTAGAGTTTCAGAAGAAGAAGCTGTTGATGGTATTGAGGTTGATTGAACTGAACTGTTGGGTTTGTGTTGTCTTAAGATGGCCTGCTGATCTCAATTTGCAGTAAGGAATCGATATTGAGGTAAATGTTTCTCTAAGTAAATCAATATAGAATTCATTTCTTTGTTAAGTATTTATTTGTTGGATGTTGATGATATAAATAAGGTAGCTGGGGTTATTATAATGATGGTTGTATTTGTGTCTAGAATTGATGAAAATGGAATTCAAGAGATGTATGATATTGTGGTGGTGGAGATGAAGAATGGTGGTTTTCTGTGATGAATAAAGTACATGCTAGGATTCAGTTTAATTGTATATGGTCATTGGTGATGAAATTGAATAAATTACTAGTATATGAAGTGTTGAAATTGGTGTTGAGGTTGTTCTTGTTGAACTAAAGAGATATGGTTGATGGCTGTGAAACGAGGAGGTTACATAGTGGTTGTGTGACAACTGAAGTTAGTGGAATTGGTATTGGATTTGAATAGGAACTGAATATAGTGTAGGTTCAGTGGAACATCCCAGTTCTTAGAAGTGGTTCTGAAATTAGTAAACAAGGGGGTAGTGAAGGGTGTATGGATATAGAATGAAGATGAACTAAATGGAATGTGATGCAGATGGTATGAACTATAGTTCTACCGATTGTTGCAGGGCATGGATGAAATAGTGGAATGTGTGAATATTGCTTATGCGAGTTATGGTTGAAGTTAGTGATAGCTTTAGTAGAAGATTGTTGTTGTAGGTACTGAGTTTGGAGGAGTTGGTGGTAATTCTGTGAAGATGAGTTGTGTCGCAAAGATGTTGGAAATGTAAGTGAAACTTGGATTGAGTTTGAAAAGTCGTTATTGCAAGGACATAAGTTAGAAGTGTTACTTATGTTGTTTTTAGATGTGGCTTGGTACTGCAATGGCATGTAATGATTAAGTTACAATTGTATTTTGAATTATAGGCTTTTGTTGAAATGAATGTATTGTTGAAGTGTAGATTATAAGAGGAATCTGAATTAGTATGTTGAGATGAATCTCCTCAGTGGAAGCTTGCAACTGCATTTGCAGGTAAAACTAGTTTATAATTGTAAATGAAGTTCAAAGTTGTTTAAGAATGAATGTGTGTTAGTTGGATAGATTTGAAATGTTAATGAAGTAGAATTGAAAAAAATGCTTGTAATAGAATTTTGGAGTTAGGGTGATGCACCATTACAGGGCAGTTCAGCTTCTGGCCTGTGCAAGGGCCTTAGTTGTTTAACCTGAATCAGTCTTATGACTGAGTTGGCTTACCGATTTCCCTGACTTGATCTGAGTTGGACCATTGACCCGATCTGACTAAGTTGACCGATTTGATTACCCTGGACTTGACCTTGACTGGACGTGGACTGTTAGTTGACCCATCTGACTGTCAGTTACCGTTAGTTTGACCCAGTTGGGTCAGGTCTTGTGTAGTGGGCCGGACTAGTTGGCCGTGCCGAATCAGGCTCATGAGCTTGGCCTTAAGGCCAACAATCTTAATTAGTGTGTGGACCACTTATGGTCTGAGTTAGCCCTTGCTTTGTTCTACAAAGTTGTAGATGCTCGATGTTCATAAGACTTAGTTACTGGACTTTAGAATCGACCTAACTAAATTAATAAACCTTTAGAAATACAAGAGATGGATAATAAAGATGTATAGAGTCATAAATGGGCCTAGAACCATTAGATGGAACTATATGATTCTTGTATGAGCCATTTTGGCTAGATTCTTAGACTTCTTGTGTGATTAACAGTTAGTTATTAACAACGATCAATTCTAAGGATGAACCAGTGCTATCGTGGATCTCGAGGTAGGCGTGCCTTTCATCAAAACAAAGGTGTGGGAATGCATTTAACTCTTTGTATTTATTATTGTTGCTTTTATAAAAGTTTATGCTTAACAAACTCATGCGTTGTCTGTTCTTGCATTCCATGTTTTGTTTAAAATGCATTATGTTAATCCTGTTGATTACAGAAATCTTTCCACGATGTGGAAAGGACTTGTAATGTGTTGTCAATATGAATTGTTACGGGAAATGAGAATTTCCACTTGTGGTATATAGGATACGCTCCTTCACATTTATACCTACTTTAATTCAGATTTTATTGTTTAGAGTATTGGTCACCATGGTCTTGGTGGCATCCATATCTAAATAGGTGTGAATTACCGGGTAGGGATTTACAACCCTATTATACATTGTTTGAAGAAGGAGATTGTCCATATACATGTATGATTATTTCAGTGACTTAGTCACTGTTTAATGTTTTCGGAAAAACATGTATAGTTTTCCAAATCTTTCATATGATTACTTAGAAGGTTAAATGTTAATTATTCCCACTTCAGTTTCGCGTGATGATCATAGTTGCGCAATAAAAGCTTCACGGTTGACTTCGCTAGTTGATTAACTTCTATTATGTTTATAATGTTATATATTCTATTTGTAAACCAAATGACTATTATATGTATCATTTGAGAGAAGATTTTGTATATATATTTCTGAGAGGGGTTAGTTTTGGGTTAAGTTTTGTAGCAGATTTCTTAATTGATTGTTTAATTAAATGTTTTAGAATTTTAGTGCCTCTTATTTAGTTAATCTCTTGGATTAGTCAGCTGCTAGCTTAGGGGGCGCTACAACTTGGAATCAGAGCTCACTATTAGATCTTATATGGTAGACAATAGGAATAGCCAGTGTCAGTTAGTGAACTAGATTAGCTTAGAACTGGGTTGGGTTTGTGAGATAAATCTTAATCACTAAAAGCTATTAATAATTAAAAGAATTTTTGATTGATTGATTTGTTTGATTGATTGATTTGTTTAGGTATTGAAGTAAAAAAATTGTAGGGTACACCAATAATTAATCTAGTAGAAATTAGAGAATAAATGATTTAAAATTATGAACACATACATAAGTCAATACTAAAATAATAGTGAGATTAGTGTTGTTAATATAAATCTTAAAAGTCACATATATAAATATTAAGCACCTTGACTTATATGTAAAATCAACGGTTTATAATCACATAAATGTTAATAATGTTTTGGGACTCAATAATATTGGTAAGAGTTGTTAGAATAATAACTCAATAAAATATTATAATAGTAATTATAGATAAATGATAATAAAAGTAACTTGTTGTTAGAATAATAATTCACTTGTTGTTTTTCAATAAAAGCCGTGGTGGCATTCTTTCATAAAAGTAATAATTATTTTAATAAAATAATGTTAGCATTTATCAATTAGTACCATACCAAACTTAACTAAATTCTCAATAAGGATATATAAGGATTAAAATAATAATTATGGTTAAATAATTATGAAAAAAAATTGGTAACGCTAATTACAATTAAGTTTTGTAAATTAAACTAATTAAAAATTAAAAATGTAAGTTTTGTGTTTAAATTAGACAGTTAAAATAATACTTATTAGACGTTAGACGTAAAAGGTGAAGATATAATGTATATAACTAGCCCTTAACCCGTGCCGTAATGGCACGGGCCATGATGTTGGTTTATTTTTAATATATCGTATAATTTGTGTCCCGAATACTTATCAACTCCTTATGATTTAATATGTGTTTGTCATAAAAATAGTTGGGATTTTCCTCTCTTTTTTTCCTTTAATATTTTACCGCCGGAGATTTGCTTAGACGAAAGAAATATAATCTTAACTTCCAAACACTTTTTTATTTAGGTTCATTGCTTACAATGAGATAATTCTCTACATGAATATGGAAGTTTAAATATTTTTTGGAAATATGTCGTCAGCAGCTCTCATCTTAGTGAAATCAACTAATCAATATCGTCCATAAAAGTTTCCACATGCTCTTATTTCGTTCCAGCTGACTCATCTATCATGGTCATGTTGTCGATCCTCTAAATAGGCAGAGAATAGTATTTCTTTGCATCGAACGATTGATACAAACTATCCAGTGTGACATGATTTTCCTGTAATTTTTCAACACCCATTAGATGACAATGTTTAAAATTTGTACCCATTACATTTTCGAAGGGATTGTATATATGCGAACCTATGCCATTAAATATTCAACAAAGTATTGTGCCCAGCAATTCGTGTTAACGAAATATTTGGTAACTTCAAAAGTCTTGGACATTTTGTCAATTCCGTATGTTCCTACCTTCACTTGTAATACAATATGAAGACACATTACCTCATAAAGAACCTTGAATGCATATTGTACTCCCTGATCCTATTTCAAATTAATAGGTTGTCAATAGATCATTTACCAAAAGTTGACATATTCTACGTTGAATATTTATAAATAAAAAATTATTGTGTTATGGATCATTGCTTTCTAATATTGTAGTTTTCAAAATTGGCCTCTTTAAGTCCCACGACTTTCTAAGTTTATATATCTTGTTTGTTTTTAATATTTTAGTTAGCCATATTATGTTGTGACTAACTTTAAACTTGATGTCATCTTCTACTGTGAACTTTATGTGATTTCAGAATCGAAATAGTTACACCTCTTTTATTCGTATAAAGTAATTTGTTGTATATCCCAACAATTCTTCTACAACAATTCCTTTCTTTTGCCATTTCCGGACCATCAGTAGCCATTATTGTCAAACTCAGTATGTCTAAGTTTTGTTGATGTTATGTATTTGCAATGTTCATTTTTCTTAAATAAATAAATTGTGGATAAACTAAAAAAAAAAAAACATAAGTATTACACCGGGTCTAAGTTACTATATCCAAAATACTCCGGACACTTATTCTAGTGCCTTTTTTCCTCAAATTCCACATTGCATTATAGACAGTACATGCAACACCAATCATTTGCGAAGTGAGTTATTTGCGCAAGTGCGGTCAATGTATCCCTTGCCTGTAATAATAATAAAAACACGTCAATTTTTTTCAAGGCATCCAGTTTTAAATGGTATGAATCTAATAGATTTGAATTATACCTTAATCTTAGATATCACCTTCTTCTCACATAACATAGCAATTGAGGAAGGACAAATCTTGACCACTCTTTACAAAGGCAGAGTTAGCCAAACTATGTTTTGCAATTGTCTTACGTGAAAATTATTATTAATCCATATTTTAGTCAGCTCCTATCGAACCCGATCTAATTAGTCCTATGAAAGTTAATCTTAATTTTTTGACCTTATCTCTTGACCAAATTATTGAAGTAGTCTCAGTCATGTTCTGCTTTGTGTGATCTACCCATCTGTGTCATCAAGAGGTCGCATGATTTGAGAATATAAAATATAAAAAAAAATCTATAAACATCGTAGGAGAGATTTAGATTTATGATTTAGAGTATTTTATGATGATTTTGATGAACAAACATAATTTTCAAACAAATATTTTAGAATGCAAATACATTTTCCCGGTCAATAAGGTTTTATATTTGGAATTGAGTGAAAGTTGTTTTCTTTGTAGGTAGTTGCCGCGAAACAACTCGACATTGATGGTCTTCCTGGAAAAAGAATGTAATAGTACTTGAGAAAGCGATAATGTTCTCTTACGTGGGTACACCAATTGCCTTTATATAATACGGGTGATCGAACAGTCATGATCATATTGTCTTATACATGCCGGTATCATCCTCGAAATATTTGGTTTTTGCCCTTATCAATCGTGCTAAAAACAACCAATTACATCTTTCGCAATACAATGTCGCATGTTTTGTGACGATTATTTTTTTACTTGGTCAATAAAACTCACTCAAAAGCAAAAACTATTATTATACACTACTATTACTAACACCCACCACCATAAAAACCATCCACCACCACTATTTCTTCCACCAATAGTAATGTTACCGCCTCCACCATTCACAAACACTCGCCACCTCTTATACTAACCCTACTTCCACTATCACCATTAGAATTAATATAGTTTTTAGTAAAATTATTTATTAATAAAATTATGTATTTATGTTAGATTATTAAAGGGACATTTATAATAGAAATTTAATTAATCATTATGAACAATCAATGAGATAATAATGAATAAAACATTTAAAAATGGTTAAGTTGAACAAACCCTAGCGGTAAATTTATCTTTTCCAAGGACAAATCCTGACCACTCCTTACATAAACAAATCGATAATAAATAATTTCATATGTTCTGATCTTTATTTGTGTCGTTCGTTTAGTTATTACATAACATGGAAATTGATTGCACCAATTTTTTTAAATGGACATGTGTTTTATCAAGTTTATTTTAACATTAGAATGATCAACCATGTTTTATACTTTATAATATAACGTTACACATTTTGTGGCATTACGAAATTAACATAATATTTTTTTGTTCACCAATACCCGCCACCATCATAAAACCATATGAATCCACTTTTTTTATCCACCACCACCTAGTGGCGGAGCCAAGGGTTGACTAACCTGGCTCTAACCCCTTAAATTTTTAATAACTACATAATTTTTTTAGTTTATTTTATAAATAGTACTTTGTCCATATATATTTATGGTTTAGTCAAACAAAGTTTACATGTTTCTTTTAAAAAAACATTAGGCCTCGTCAATGTCAATTTTTGACTCCACCACTTCCGCCCATCCCATGTAGGTTGTTGGACGCAATTCTAATTTGCAATCACAAATGCCATGTATGAGGTTTAGATTGAACAAAATTTGGTCAATTGATTAGTCTCATTTTTTTTTTCCGTGTATATATTCTTTTTTGTATTGCAATCAATTTTATTTTAACATTAAAAAATCATGATTTATACGATATAGTACCAAAGATAACAGGGGTACCATTTGGGTGATCCAACTACGATCATGAAAATATTGTCCTGTATGATATTATCCCTGAAATATATGGTACCTTCCTTTATAAAAAGTGTTAAAAACAACCAACCACATCTTCCACACTACGATGTTATCGATGTTGCAACGAAAACATAAAATTAATATTGTCCATCACTACTCACCAGCATTCACCGTCACTACTTCTTCCACCGCAAACCAGGGCCGCAACCAGGATTTTGAGGAGAGAGGGAGAAAAAAATTCTTGGCAAGTTGGATACATGTGAAAAATGGACTTTGTATCCCATTTTACAATAAAAGAACAAAAATAAATATAATTGTGTTTGGCTCCGCCCTTAACCACCACTAATCTTTCGGCCTCCACCTCTTATACTACTCAATGTCGCAGAAAATGTCTATTAATATTATTTATCAAAATTACTTATTAATAGAAATAAATATTATAATTAATTAAGAAAACATTTATAATTAAAAAATAATTAGTCATTTATTATGAGCAATTAGTGAAATACTAATTAATAAAATACTTTATAATGAATAAATTATTTATTATGTGCAATTAGTGAAACACTAATTAATAAAAAAATTATGGTATTTAAAGGCCAAGGTGGTATACTAATTAACCACCGCTGTTGATTTATCTTTTCTATCAATTCCAACCAAGGTGGAACACTGGTTAGAGGCCACTCTTATGACACAATAGGTCATGAGTTCGAACCTCCCCGTTATAATTTTTGAAATTCCATATCTTGACTTGAGTATTCATTTTTCATTCACAATATTGGCATTAATGCCACGCGTGCGAGTTGTAGGGGTGGTCAAGAGAACCACATCCCTTGATTTATCTTCTCTCTAGACAAATCCTGACCACCACTTACATAGGCAAACTTAGCCAAGCTTTGTTTTGTATCTTAGATTAAAAGACTCAACTTGTTAATAACCATGTAATGAAATTTTCTTTAGTCGAATAAATGATCCAGTAAATCATTAAAATGAAACATACATACATGAAATAGTAATGAAAGTATTCGGATACTTAGCGTAATATTATAATTAAAAGAAAATAAATTCATATATTGATAGGATCCTTCTTCATAAATAAATTCAATAATCTTTTAAAGTGGAAAATTAGTATGACGAAATTAAATTGTTAGAATTTAAATTAGTATTATATTGAGAATAGCTTAAATTAAAATTTCATTTACAAATATATATATATAGTGATAAAATAATGATTGTGATTAAATAGCCATGGAAAATTATTAGTGCTCATTTATAATTAAGTCCTACTAAATTAACTAATAAAAAATTTGAATTTTGTGTTTTGCGTTCAAACCAAGTAGATAATATAAGACTTATTAGGTAGGATTAAAAACGTGAGGTCATGTAAGGCATAAAATAAAGACTAAATTTGTTAACAAATAGATTATCTTTAGTCCAATGAATGATTCATTAAATCACTAAATTAAACACATGAAGTGATATTTATGATATTTGAATGCTTAGAACAAAATTATACTTAAAGGAGAATAAATCTTCCGATGAATATATAAGATACTTATTATTAATACAAAAATCTAAAGACTATTAAGACATTGAAAATTTTATGCAGACTCGAAGTTTAAACCATAGTAAATTACCAACTCCAATATATAACAAGTTATGGTATACGAATTCAACCTGAATTAATAAAATCTATTATATAAATATTTACGTGAATATAGAGTTACATTTAAGCTTTGTGTACCATATGGACTCTTACTTAAGAATAATGAAAATGATAATATAATCAAGACAATTTTTTTTATATAAGATCAACAAATAATAATATTATATAATATTAATTACTGTAAAATTTAAAGTTACTGTAAATATTAGTTAGATAATAATCAGTGGATAGTAATAGCAAAACAATTTTTTTATTATAGTACAACTTAAGGGTTACTTAGCAATAATAGGAACTTAAGAAAATAAAGTTTGACCAAATCAAATCTAGTATTAACAATAAAAATTTAAACTTGGCATTACGATTAATCACGATTAACTTTTATTGGTTTAAGAAATAAAACATAAAGGTTATAATAATAATAATAAAATATTAATACCAAACAACTGTGAAAAAAATTGTTAGCAGTTAATTATTTATATCAAGTCACATAATGAAATAAACAATAGATATATTGGAAATAATATGCTGAAAATAAAATAATAACGTAACATTGGGATAATGGTTATAACATTAAGTTATTCGTAAATAGTTCATGAATCTAAAAATTATATATGATATCATAGCAAAGTTAAAAATATCAGATATTATAAATTAACGTAAAATCGAAATTGGATTGCTATATAGATAAAATAAATAAATAAAATCAAATAAATGTTGATGATTAAATTGCTAAAAATGATGTAACCTATTTATATAATTTATGAAGTAGAAATTTTAAGCTAAATTAGTTACTATGAATTTAGAGATTGATTAGTCATAATAAGTTAGTATTTAATTAATCAAATTTTGATGAATAAATTACTTAAAATGATGTAAATTATTTATATATATTTTATAAAGTAAATTATCAGAGTTATACAAGTTAAGATAAAAGTTAAGGATAAATTAGAATTAATACATAGTTAATCCAGTACTGGGGAATAGTGAGGTTGGTAATTCTGATATGTTCAGGTGATACTTGTTAGGTAGTAGGCATTGGCAGGCGTCGCGAACCTAGACAGGGCAACTGCATTCTTGTATCACTAGGCATTGAAGGGAGACTTGCTTCTATTAATAAACTAATAGATCCCAAATTTTATTGAGAAACTTTATTATTGAATATCTTCTAAAAGTACTTAGAACCAGTAAGTTATTGACTTAGAAATTAGTGTAGAAAATTTTCATGTCAGAAACATAGACTTCCCTATTTGATAGAATCTAAATCAGTGTAGTTGAACCTAGAGCCACAAATTTTAGTCGAAGAAAGCCATATAGGTTTGTGTTTTGTTATCGTGTTGTTTTGTGCTTAGACGAGAGGTAGTGTTATTCTATAAGGTGGGGAGTTTGTGAAGACCAGAAGGATGGTTCGATTTTCGAGGACGAAAATGTTATAAGGTGGGGAGAATGTAAGGACCCGCAAGCTCGTCAACGCTATTTGAATGGTCAAGAGATGACCAAGAGACGAATTACCCGCTAAAGACTCGATTAGTTAATATAGATTCTAATAAATAGAAATTAATCTAACAACGATCTAGATACAAACTAGTACCGTTGAATAGATCTCGAAAAGTTACATAGAATACACTACTCGAGCGTGCCATTCGGATACCAGACGAAGAAGATATCATCAGATGAGTTTGTGCGGAAAACTAGTTATGATGTAGTTTAGCCGCCTTGGTTGCCCGTATCAAGTTTTAGGGTGCCTTTAACAGTTTTGGCCGGCCTTATCTCAACCGAGTAGAATAACTCGTCATTCTTTCATCTTCTTCATTCTTCTTCCTCCTTTTTCTTCTTTTTCTCCTTCGCTTACATTCGTAATCTCCGACGATTTTGTGAGATAAATCTGAGGTCGAAATCAAAAAAAGAAACTCAGGGGAAACATTAGGAATCTATTGATGGTGATGATGTTGATGTTTATCAAGCACGGGAAGAAACAAATGGAATTGCTTCTCTAAATTTAAGTTAGGGTTCATGGAAGAAATAGAGGAAAATTGATAAATTAGCAGATGGGTTCGATTTAGATGATTTTGATTTTTATTTGAGTTGGGTGTTGAATTAATCGAAGGGTTAGGTTAAAACTACAGATTGTATCAAGATTTCAGGAGACGAATTATGTCTTTGTGAATTAGGGTTTTTGTAATTGAATTCGAGAGTTCGATTGAAGGTGAATAAGAAGAAGTTAGAAGATGGGTCTGGTTGAATTGAAGAGTTAAATGAATGTTATAAACTTTAATTGGGGATTACGAATCATTCTGGAGTTCATCTGAGGGTAATGGTGGTGGTACCGGTTTAGGAGTTGAAGCATATTCAGAGAGTTGAAGATAATAAAAATATGGAGATGGGTTTTGTGTTTTGAGAACAAAGAAGAAGAATTGAGTTTTCAACTTGGGGTTTGGTTACAGGGAAGTATAATTTAAGAATTGAAGAGCTGGGATTTTGTGAGTTTGTAATGTAGAGTTTCAGAAGAAGAAGATGTTGATGGTATTGAGGTTGATTGAACTGAACTGTTGGGTTTGTGTTGTCTTAAGATGGCCTGCTGATCTCAATTTTCAGTAAGGAATCGATATTGAGTTAAATGTTTCTCTAAGTAAATCAATATATAATTCATTTCTTTGTTAAGTATTTATTTGTTGGATGTTGATGATATAAATAAGGTAGCTGGGGTTATTATAATGATGGTTGTATTTGTGTCTAGAATTGATGAAAATGGAATTCAGGAGATGTATGATATTGTGGTGGTGGAGATGAAGAATGGTGGTTTGTTGTGATGAATAAAGTACATGCTAGGATTCAGTTTAATTGTATATGGTCATTGGTGATGAAATTGAATAAATTACTAGTATATGAAGTGTTGAAATTGGTGTTGAGGTTGTTCTTGTTGAACTAAAGAGATATGGTTGATGGCTGTGAAACGAGGAGGTTACATAGTGGTTGTGTGACAACTGAAGTTAATGGAATTGGTATTGGATTTGAATAGGAACTGAATATAGTGTAGGTTCAGTGGAACATCTCAGTTCTTAGAAGTGGTTCTGAAATTAGTAAACAAGGGGGTAGTGAAGGGTGTATGGATATAGAATGAAGATGAACTAAATGGAATGTGATGCAGATGGTATGAACTATAGTTCTACCGATTGTTGCAGGGCATGGATGAAATAGTGGAATTTGTGAATATTGCTTATGCGAGTTATGGTTGCAGTTAGTGATAGCTTTAGTAGAAGCTTGCTGTTGTAGGTATTGAGTTTGGAGGAGTTGGTGGTAATTCTGTGAAGATGAGTTGTGTCCCAAAGATGTTGGAAATGTAAGTGAAACTTGGATTGAGTTTGAAAAGTCGTTATTGCAAGGACATAAGTTATAAGTGTTACTTATGTTGTTTTTAGATGTGGCTTGGTACTGCAATGGCAGGTAATGATTAAGTTACAATTGTATTTTGAATTATAGGCTTTTGTTGAAATGAATGTATTGTTGAAGTGTAGATTAGAAGAGGAATCTGAATTAGTATGTTGAGATGAATCTCCTCAGTGGAAGCTTGCAACTGCATTTGCAGGTAAAACTAGTTTATAATTGTAAATGAAGTTCAAAGTTGTTTAAGAATGAATGTGTGTTAGTTGGATAGATTTGAAATGTTAATGAAGTAGAATTGAAAAAAATGCTTGTAATAGAATTTTGGAGTTAGGGTGATGCACCATTACGGGGGGTTAAACTTCGGCACGTGCAAGGGCCTTAGTTGGTTAACCTGAATCAGTCTTGTGAATGAGTTGGCTTACCGATTTCCCTGACTTGATCTGAGTTGGACCATTGACCCGATCTGACTCAGTTGACCGATTTGATTACCCTGGACTTGACCTTGACTGGACGTGGACTGTTAGTTGCCCCATTTGACTGTCAGTGACCGTTAGTTTGACCCAGTTGGGTCAGGTCTTGTGTAGTGGGCCGGACTAGTGGGTCGTGCCGAAACAGGCTCATGAGCTTGGCCTTAAGGCCAACAATCTTAATTAGTGTGTGGACCACTTATGGTCTGAGTTAGCCCTTGCTTTGTTCTACAAAGTTGTAGATGCTCGATGTTCATAAGACTTAGTTACTGGACTTTAGAGTCGACCTAATTAAATTAATAAACCTTTAGAAATACAAGAGATGGATAATAAAGATGTATAGAGTCATAAATGGGCCTAGAACCATTAGATGGAACTATATGATTCTTGTATGAGCCATTTTGGCTAGATTCTTAGACTTCTTGTGTGATTAACATTTAGTTATTAACAACGATCGATTCTAAGGATGAACCAGTGCTATCGTGGATCTCGAGGTAGGCGTGGCATGTCATCAAAAAAAAGGTGTGGGAATGCATTTAACTCTTTGTATTCATTATTGTTGCTTTTATAAAAGTTTATGCTTAACAAACTCATGCGTTGTCTGTTCTTGCATTCCATGTTTTGTTTGAAATGCATTATGTTAATCCTGTTGATTCTGTAAATCTTTCCACGATGTGGAAAGGACTTGTAATGTGTTGTCAATATGAATTGTTACGGGAAATGAGAATTTCCACTTGTGGTATATAGGATACGCTCCTTCACATTTATACCTACTTTAATTCAGCTTTTATTGTTTAGAGTATTGGTCACCATGGTCTTGGTGGCATCCATATCTAAATAGGTGTGAATTGCCGGGTAGGGATCTACAACCATATTATACATTGTTTGAAGAAGGAGATTGTCCATATACATGTATGATTATTTCAGTGACTTAGTCACTGTTTAATGTTTTCGGAAAAACATGTATTGTTTTCCAAATCTTGCATATGATTACTTAGAAGGTTAAATGGTAATTATTCCCACTTCAGTTTCTGTGACAGATCAGAGTTGCGCAGCGAAAGCTTCACGGGTTGACTTCGCTAGTTGATTAACTTCTGTTATGTTTATAATGTTATCACTAGTCCAGAAGGGGCTATAAATAACGGTTGAAGTATGTTATAAAACATGGTTTATCACGGTTTTTATCTGTAATTCGAACCGTTATATATTTGGTGTGACTCTTTATAAATTACAAACAAAACCCGTTATTAAGTATGACGAATAAAATTTGTGCTTTAAAATCACATACAAAATCTGTTATTAAGTATCACGGTTGTTGTATGTAATATACAATAACAGTCCATGTATGTAATAAAAAAAATATTTATTTCAAATTAATATTAATTGCAAAAAAAAAAAACTTTTGAATTATTATTTATTTACAAATAAAAATCTCCGCCATTTTCTCAGATTTCTTTTCCAGCACGAGCCCATTTGGTTCTAATTCAGCTAAGGAACTGTAACTAGATCAATTTATCTTAATCATCTAAATCTGAAGATTTTTTTTTTTTCTAAAATGCAAATTCATTTGAAAGTGAATATACCTTAATTTTATTTAAAAGATGGATTCAGGCTTACATTAACATCCCAAACTCACATACACAAAAAAGGATAAACATCCAAAACACTAATCCGGAATTCAATTTACTAAAATTATCACCTAATCTTGCCAGTCCAATTAGGTAGATCTCTTATATGATTTATCAAAGTTTTTGGCCACCTACTAAAATATCTCCAAGTACTCCATCTCTATCGCATTTGTCGAAGTTTCATCATCGTTCTGTGGATTTCCCTTAAACACTTGCAGCTTCTCTTTTCCCGAAGTTCATTCAAACAACAATAGCTATACGAAGGTATAGGGATCCCAATACCCTGTATAACAAGATTCCAAGTTATTTTTAAATACTTCTTGATGTGAATCAATTGCATAGATGAAATGATTAATCATATTGCACAGATGAAATACAAATTAAAAAATTAAAACTACTCATTGAGCTATGCAAGAAGATGGAGGAGTGAATTTAATCCTAGCAAGACCTAAGAATGGCACTACTTAATCATCAGAAACAATGTGTATTCATATATACCCGGGAGTCGCGCATCTTCAATTTAAGTTTTTGAAATCATGATTCGCCTTTGCTTTCTACTAGATGCATTTGACTTGCATCTTATCTTCAGAGAAGACTGCAGATTTAAAGTAAAACAACATACTTTGTATTAAAGATATAGTGGCTACAGAAACATAGACTGAACCAGGGGATTAAAGTACATGCATACATGTAAATGATATAGCTTTACATGCTATAAAACTGAAGAAAAATGAAAGAAAATAAATTTGAACTACAGAATTACAAACCTTATGTAGTGGAGGATTAACCAATTTCTTCTCAAGCACTAATAAATACACTGCCTAAGGCACAAACCCTGTCCAAGGAGGAAGATTCAATGATGGTGGGACACCAGCAGTTATACTTGTCTTAGCATCTACCTGAATCCATTGACCTCCCAGGCAACAACAGTAAGTAAACCAATTTGATGTTGCACTATTTTGACAAAGGGGCCACCAAGACCAGTGAAGTTGAACCGAGCCCAAGAAGAAAACAGAACATGCGCAGAGGAAGTTCGGCCATCTAGATGAAATTGTAGAAACCAAAAAAGGCTGAATTAGTAAGGATCATTTAGGTGTAATTCAGATCTGGACTAAAACATAAACCACAAATATAAAGGAAGACTAGATAAATAAACTTATGAATTACATGACAATGAGCATGTATTAAAGGATAGACAACATCATTTCTGCATTATTGGTGAATTAGATTATCTATTTCAATTAAACAAAGAAAACTAACTTAATTAAGTTGGCTTTAAATAAAATAAAAATCAAATAAGACATTATGTTTTGTTCGACTCACAAAATCGCAAAACAAACCATTTCAAAGGTCCATTGTATCCTTGGCACTAGGATGGAAGAGTTTGTACAACCAACAAAAAATCTTAAAAGTCCCGTATATAATAGAAAACCATATAATCAATAAGATACAAGCCTACCTTGAATGACAATTAAAGCCTATCTACTTGCTTTTGAAATCTGTGCTCGGAAGTCATCTCTGAAAATCTTCCCTAGAGTAAAATACAAACAAAAGCTTATGAATTTTGCACCTCTTCCTTTTCATATTTTTTTCCCATTCTCACACTAAAAACTATGCACACAACTAATAGCAACAGAACATGGAATGCCTACATTAGCTACGACAGAAGGAGACCAAAATTCAGGGGTTTTGTAGGAAGCTAGTATCCAAACTCAACTGATCATTATCACCATAAAAGCAATGATATGTTAAACTATCATCAGCATCATAAAACCACCAGCAAAAAACATATAAGGATAATGATTGTAGAATCAATACCTCCACCAACTTAAACTTTCATAGTACTACAAGTGATAACTACCAGAAAAAAGGAGAAATAATCTTACAAACCCATATCTGAGGTACAATTTTCAACTCAAACCCTAACACTACTGTGTCACATCGCCATCATCAAGTTTCTTTTGAAAACAGTATAAACTCCGGGCAGATAATGATTAAGTAAAGCACATACCTCATTAATCACCCACATGTGTCCTAGCCTACAAACCAAAACATTAACTCGGTTATCTTGTAATCCACAATTGTGAAATCCTAATTATTTACGAAAACTGACTGAAACCCAATTTGAAGAATCGAAGTATATACCCTAACAAATAAAATTGAGATGGATCTTGTCATTAGAAATTGAATAATTAATCGAAGTAGAACCCCTGACAATCTAAATTGAAATGGATCTTGCCACTAGAAACTGAAGAATCAAGTAAAAACCCAAACAATTTCTGAAATTGACTGATACTCTAATCAGTGTTAGCTAGGGTTCTTAACATTTAAAATATTCGTGAACTCGTCTTCTTCTTAGTGCTAATATAATGCCTAACAATACCATTAAAAGATAATAAAATCTTACAGAGACGAGATCGACGTAGAGAGACCAATTGAATATCAATTCCAATTTACAGATTAAAGATGAGGAAGGAATTGAAACTTACTCGATTACCTTCTCCGCCTTCTTCCGATGAGTTTGAGATCAAGGAACTGTGACCGAGAGAGAAAGATGGGTTTAAAAATAAAAAAATTATCGAGTTTTGGGGCTCTTCTTTTTGGGTCTTTTTTTTATTTTTTTTAACAAATGAAGCTTTGGGGCCCGTTAGAATGGATATCGGACCAGGTGAAAAGATTACGGCATACAAGCAAGTGGCTAACTAGTTTTCACTAGCTATTTTTGGGTGTGCAGCAGAAGACTGCTTGTGGGTGTATTACATATTGTATATCTTTCGGACTCATTCCGTCATTTAAGAAGTCACCCATAAATCACGCTTTTAGTAATCTCCCACGTATTAAAATGACGGTTATTGTATGTTAGGCAATGGACCTCACTATTTTCATGTTATATGACGGAATTTGTTCGTAAATCCTTATTCACATAATTAATCTGTTATTTAAAAGCGTGATATATAGCCCTTTCTGGACTAGTGTATATATTCTATTTGTAAACCAAATGACTATTATATGTATAATTTGAGAGAAGATTTTGTATATATATTTTTGAGAGGGGTTAGTTTTGGGTTAAGTTTTGTAGCAGATTTCTTAATTGATTGTTTAATTAAATGTTTTAGAATTTTAGTGCCTCTTATTTAGTTAATCTCTTGGATTAGTCAGCTGCTAGCTTAGGGGGCGCTACACAAGTGTTGAGAAAAGGAAGATGTGTTGGGTTTCTTGGTTGAAGATTTGTAAGCCGAAGAATCTAGGTGGTCTGGGAATCAAGAATTTGAGGTGTATTAGCAAGTCTTTAAAAGCTAAGTGATATGGAGGTACACCAGAGAAAGAAGGGTTTTATGGAGGAGGGTGGTGCAACAAAAGTTTAATAACAATCCTGAAATTCTAATTCCTACTGATGATGTAAAGCCTATGGGAAGGAGTGTGTGGAAGAACATTCTCAGTACTACTTCTTTTTTGCAGGAACATCTGGAATTTAAATTGAATAATGGAAAGAGTTTAAGATTTTGGATGGATAATTGGACTTCTGGGGGGATTTTGAAAGACAGATTTCCAGTTGTTTACAAGGCTTGTAGTACTAAAATGGCTTCATTGAGTGATATGATTCAAAATGGCAATCTGTATTGCCACTCTAGAAAGAACTTATCAGCAATACAACAGTGGGAATGGGATATGTTGTGCAATGAACTGGGGCCAGTGCATTGTTTGAATGGAAATGAGGACACAGTAGATTTTTTTGGAGGTTTTACTGTGAGGAAATGTTATCAATTGCAGGTGCAGGAAGACCCGGTTGGTGACTTTAATAAATTCCTCTGGAAGAAGAATGTTCCACTAAAGGTAAGCTTTATGTTATGGGCTTATTTTCATGATTCATTGCCTACTTTTGCTATGTTAAAACACAGAAGAATTGAAGTGCAAAATGAAAATTGTTTGTTCTGTAATAACGAGATTGAAACTGCAGATCACATGCTATTGCATTGTGATTATGCTTTCGAGATTTGGTCAAACGTCATTGAAGGCTTTAACATAGCTTGGGTGTCTTTTTTTTTTTTTTTTGACACAAACATAGCTTGGGTGTCACCAGCTTCACTTTTACATCAATTTGAATCTTGGAACCTTAATAATTTGCAAGGCGGAAAGAAGGAAATTTGGTGGAAAATTATTTGTGCGGTCATTTGGCATCTTTGGAAGGAAAGAAATTCTAGGAATCATGGAGGGAGACCTAAGGATGTGGAGGAGATATGTTTAATAATCAGACAAACACTAGTTCTGTGGTTATCTGAGACATCAGTGTTTAAAGATATTCATGTAAATTCTGTTTTGTTTAATTGGAACACTGTCATAAACATGTAGTGTATGTTTAGACTGGTTCCTGGGTTGTATACTCTTTCTTTTTAATATAATCTTCTTTACTCAAAAAAAATGTAACACAAATATCCCAGTTGGCCAGGAGCTTGACTCCCAAGTAGGAGGTCAGCGGATAGAGTCTCCGCACAGAAATCCTCTTTATTTACATACATTAACCTGGTTCAGCTTCAGCTACACACCAGGAAAAATGCAGTTGATGCATCAAAAAGAACAAACCTCCCTCATCGTAGAGGCATGAGCTATCATGAGGTTTAATTTGTATCCCAGCAAAAAAAAAAAAAGCATAACCGTCAACTTGCGCAACAGATATGGAATTGCAGTAATACGTTCTACCTCATCAGCCAACTTCTGCAGGCTCCTTAAAAACTTGGCAAGATGCATTTGCGTAGCTGACAGTTCTCCCCATCCAGAGAAATCTGTCCTACAAAGAGCTGTAGCATTATCCACAATCACAAGGGCAAACCTGTGACCCACCGTCAAGATATTGCGTAAGTTGGTCAGTTCAAGAGCGAATTACGGAAAATTACCTGAAGCTGTTAACAAGGGAAAAGGCCGTGCAGAATTTCTTCTTCTAAAATGTAAACGAAATCCCCAAAATAACCTTATTGGGATGTGAAAACTGAGGGCTGACTCATGCAACTCCTCTGAGATTGACTATCATGGATACAGAAAAATAAACTCTTGGCACTAAAAGCAGCCTGCCCTGCCTTGTTATGCATTTTCCAACGAATCGACAGAAAATTTTTTTTCAAGGGCTCGGAGGGAGACAAGGATATATATATCATTCTGAGCTTGAGTTGACCAATTATGCACAGGTTACCAGCTTCATAGCTTTTCTGAACCGCCTCTTGTATTGCTTTGGCGTGGGGAGGACTCATTTTTCGAACTTCATAAAAAAAACTGAAGCACTTGACCCATGTCTCAAGGTGCTTGTCCAAAGTGTACTGCCTATGATTCCATGGACAAGTTGGTTCTTCTCCTTGTCCACACCCGCCAGTAACGAGAAATCCATCACATCAATTGACTGCCACAAAGAAAAAACGTAATATAGTCAGAGCTCATATCATCATCAATTTCATTAACTTAACTGGCTGTTGGTTGATAAGCTTACTGCAAGAAACGAAGTATCATTCCAGACAGCTCTCTCAAGCAGTCTCTTTGCTTTGTTTCCAAGAAAAATCGGAGAAGTTGGCATCACTTGAATCAGGTTCTGATCCGGATGAATCTTGTTGCTCCCACTTGCATTTGGATTATGCCATAACGTGGACGATTATATAGCCTTGTAACATTGCGTTAGAAGAAAAGTTTCTCCATAACCAAAACATCCACTTTCTGTTCCTTCCCTCCTTTAAGATACTTTGATGTAACCTTCCGAGAAAGAAGAAATAAAGTTCAATAACTCCATTAATAGTAATACAAACTGATAGAGATACTATGTGTAGCCAGAATTTGCATAAGAAAAAAAAATTGTCGGTTTCAAAAGACATTGTTATTTCAATGCAGGCGAAAGATAAAGTTTTAACATTTGCTATTAGCTCAAAAGTTTTGCAATTCCAACCGAGTCATCAAACTTAGAAAAGTTGGTTGAGATCACTCGATTGATTAATTTGACCTAAGAGTGTCCAAATGGTTGAGATGCTGTACTTGATTAATTCTCAGCGTCAAAAACATTTTAACCTTTTACGTCAAAAAAAAAGAAGCTTCAAAAACTGAACTCAAAGAGAATCAAGTCTTAAATTGGCACAATTGCACCAAAATAGGAAGAATAAAAACGAGACATTATAATTTTCAATGAATAGAAGCTAACATTTTAAGGAAGCATCACCCTAGATGAGTTATGTTCAAATTATGGGTTGCATTGAAGTCTACATGACATTAACAACTTGGGGCATCCCTGTGCTTAAAGAACATACCAATTTCTATCCTCCCTGCCCAGAACTCCCATGTGATTCAATTCGTGGCCAGCCCTGATGAAAATTATAGTTCAAAATTAGAAGTAGAAAAAAAGAAACAGGAATTAGAAACTATCAACTACAACCGACTTAAGGGAACTTCTACACCTAAATTCTATAAAAGCGTATCATAAACGCGGATTAAAGAAACCACGAAAACCAGAGCTTTCCAAGAACAAAAAAATCGAAATTGGGAATTGAATCGGAAACCCTAGCGACCCAAAATCATCATCCGAATGTGAAATCATCATCATCTCTGATAAAAGAATTAAGTCGATCAAGAATGGGATTTTTCAGATCTTTGTGTAGAAAATTAGGGTTTTTCGAATCTTGTTCTTCCCCAATTGTTGAAGCAGGGAAATCATGTTCATCATCTTCTTCAATTGTTTGTTCTACATCAACATCTACGTCGATCTATGCATACACGGTGAAGAGTAAGTTGATTCCTTCCAATTCTTCGTCATCTTCTTTGCCGAGTGTTATATATCTTCCTGCATCTCCATCGTCGTCATCTTTAATTACCTCAACAAATTCATCTTCCTTAATTTCTTCGCTGTTTTCTGCATATTCATTACAAATTGCTATGATATCCTCCTCTGCTTCGTCTTCATCTTCTTTAGCCCTAATTTCATCTACATCATATCCATATGATTCGTATTCGTCCTACAAATTTACCAAGATTTTTGAGAAACACGAGTTCCCGCGTGTTGTCGACATAGACGAACGGCTTAGTTACCTCTTTCTAGGTCCGAGATCCGAACCCATCACAGCCCTTACCGGGTCCATCCCGCTCCACGGAAAAAGATACAATCGGAGCCGGTATTCGTATAAGCACTTTCCGTATCTGACCAAGCCACCGTTTTGGCTTCCACCTCTGGTATTGAATGATAAGAACCAGGATTTTGTTATCACGAGCAGATCTGCAAGGGAAGGTTGGTTCAGACTGACAGCTGATGCCAGTCTCAAATATGAAGATAAATATCACAAAATTATTGAGAGAGCTGGTGGTGGGTTTCTTATCAGAGATTCAGGCATGAATCCGGTTTGCTTGGGGGAAATCATGTTTTCTGAACATCTGCAGTATGACATCAAGGGCTTCGAGTTATTGATTTTGGCATTTGCTTTAAAATCTATTGGTGGTAGTTTATGGTTTCCGCTTGAAGTGTGTTCCGACAACGCTTTCGTTATTGAGATGTTACGGAGTGACACGAGTCTCTTTACGATACAAATCTTTACGCTGAGGAGTTATTATGGATTTACCAGAAAATAATGCTCACAATTGAAGCTCAATTGATTGTCGCACCAGCAAAGGAATCAGGAGAAAAATGGAGCTGGAAGGATATCATGTTCACACCTTTGCCTAGGGAGGCAAACTTTGCTGGAGACTTCCTGGCAAATACCATCCAGGTAGCTGGAGATTGGGTTATCACTGTTCCTGAGCCTGGTTGCAGGTGGATTAAATGTCAGTACCTAGATGAGCTGCTACTGGAGATCTTAGATAGAGACGTTTACGGAGGATACGTCCATTTGCCAGTGCCGGGAAGGAAGAGTCGTGCTGACTTGAAGGTCTTGTCTGTCCTGGCAAGAAAGTTCAGACGTTCTGTCCATTGCTGCCCTTCATGTGGTTATATGATAGTACTGTATGATTGTACTCATGATGAACTATTATGCTAAAGTTACCACAAAGAGCTGCTCTAGATGTCATTATCTGTGCATTACTACACTAGCATCATCTTAGTTGTACTACTCTGTAAGTTCAAAGCATCTTGAGGCCATTACTATACTTTTATGCTAGAATCAAGTTAGACTCTGCTTTTAAGCTACTCTGTAAGGTCTTGTCTGTTCTAGCGAGAAAGTTCAGGCGTTCTGTCCATTCCTGCTCTTCATGTGGTTATATGTTAGTACTCTATTAGTCTGCGCATGTTATTCTACTCTACTGTTGCTCTTTCGAGCTGATGAACTATTCCACATTGTAAAAAAATGAAAACAAAAATGCTGAAATTTCTTATCTACTAGCTTACTGTTTGCTCTTAACATAACAAAAAACGAAATAGCAATGAAAATTGTCAGTTTCAATAGACATTGTCATTTCAATGCAGGCAAAAGATAATAGGATGCTTGAGATCACTCGATTGATTAATTTGACCTAAGTGTGTCCAAATGCTCGAGATGATGTACAGTAACTCTAAAGAATGTTTTGAAAATTCCGGATTTTGCATTTGAGCTTATTCGATGTTGGTATAAAACATACTGTAGTTACCTGATAGATTCCTCGCCAGACTCATATTACTACTGTACGATTTGCTGGTGGGAACCCATTTAGACGAGGACACGACAAGCATCTGTGCCACATCCAAATCTTTCCATCTCGTTCACCTGGTAAAAGAAATTCCGGTAACTTCTTAACAGATATCGTGAGGCTGCCCTGCCGATGAGCACAAGAATGAACATGTGATTCTGAAGGCATCTCACACGAACTGCAGTGGTAAACTCTTAACATAAAACAAGTACTTTAATCTGTTTCCAGTCATGAGTTGGAGACGCGTGAAGAAGTAAAACAAAATACCAAAAGCAGATATTGAGAAGTTTACCTGAGCAAATAAATCGTCTCTCAGAAACCTCTCCAAGGTCTTGTCAAAGCTGCCATAGTATTTGATAAGCAAGAGATGAGACCATCTACAAATGGTTCCTTTCTACAAACACCGGACTGATAACCAAACCAAGATGCTTTAATGGTCCAAAGGGAACGCAGGAAAATCTTCTATGAAAGATCCTGGCACCTCAAGGTGCTTACGCTTTTGCTGGAAAGATGTTGACTTAATTGTGGCTGTTTCATTTATAAGGGGATCATTAGCTTCTTTTTTCCCCAAGAGAACTCAGCATTCTTAGAAAGAGGATCACCACCCATTCCCTGGCAAATGTTTGACACAGAAACACCGGTCTCCATATGGTCAATATGGCGGCTCATTTCGTTCCAAAGACATAACTCGCTGGAGTAGGTAACAATGAAGAAGAAGACGATGTGCCGTTAAGCTGGAGGTTACCTCTGTGTATAGAGAAGTGGGGAACTTAGACAAACCGGATAATTGGGGAAAAACAAGCTTCTTTTGCAGTATCTCGGATGGGACTATCCTGTCAGATTGTGAAGCAATATTTGATGAAGGGCTCTGAGGTTTGGATGTGGTATGGACAACTGCGAATCCAGCTATAGCAGATATTGACTTACCAAGACTAGAAGCTTTATCGGGCTAGGCAATAGTTATGGGAGATTTCAATGGAAGTTCTGGAAGAGAGGCACTTTCATCAGCAAGAAAAGAAGTCTCCAATGCCAAGACGCTGCAAAGACCCAAACTGGAGAACGTGTTTAACTGTTTTCAACCCATCGCCATGATGCCCTTTAGAAAGATCTGAAAATAAAATTTCCACTTGAACCGTAAACAATTTTCAGTGAATAAAAGCTAACATATTTAAGAAATTCAAAAACCATCATCCTAGATGCATGAATGGGAAAACTGATGCACACGTCCAAGAAAATTTTCGGCTCCATATTGCGTTTATTTCAACAGAAATTTTTTTTTCTCTCATTAATCCTGATCAAAGGTATAGCCACTTTAGATGTGTTACGCTCAAGTTATGGATTTCATTGAAGTTTACAACACCCAGACAATATTCCGATAAATTAAGAAAATTGAACTGTAATAAGTTACAGAACTTACAGTATAACCCAATGGCTCGGGGCACCCCTAAAAGAACATAAGCATCTTCGCCAATTTTTGTTCTTATCCACATGGAATGCATCACAATAATCCGGCTTTTGGACGAAAGATGATCAACGGAAGGAACTATTTGTGCACCTGTGCAGCGTGCTATATGATCTAACAGAGGCCTCTTGATATTGACAACAAGAGATATGCTCTACCAATAAGACATTAGGATGATAAGCAACTATCTTCGCTACTGCCATCTTCAAATGATCCATTTCCTTAAAAAAAAAAAAAAAAAAAAAAAAAAAAGTGACAAAATTCAAGGGAACAAACCCAGTCCATATCTATGAATTATGGATCTAAACATGTTTCTCGTTACACCCGTTGATACTTACCAAATTCTCAAACTAATCGTTGTTTTTCAGTAGTTAAAATTGCATTACCAAATTCTACCAGAAGCATCTCACAATCCAAAATCAAAATTCACATCAAAGAAAAAAAAAAAAAAATCAATCAAATTCAATACCTGGTTTGAAGAAAACTGCCAGACCAAAGATCAACACACGATCTAATCTTCTTCGTAAAAACAGATTTAAATTCTTCCCACGCCCAGTCAAACGATCTGTGCTTGTGTTCTCAGATCTTCTTCGATGTTATTTACTGACCAATTTTCGTTTCATTTCGCTATAATTGATTTACAAGCAGATTTCTCTTGCAGCTGGTTTCTGTGATTAGATAGGCGTACGTTGAGATCGATTAATCCTCCGGGGGTATTGATTTGGAGTATGTATCCCATTTCAGACAGCGGTGGTGGTGGTGGCGGCGGCGGTGGAAAAAATTCTGACGGAGAAGGAAGAGAAGAGGAT
Organism: Papaver bracteatum; assembly: GCA_023529315.1. NCBI lineage: Eukaryota > Viridiplantae > Streptophyta > Magnoliopsida > Ranunculales > Papaveraceae > Papaver > Papaver bracteatum. Next base: position 52,745 of record JAJJWX010002250.1, on the reverse strand, counting down.
AAGTCAATAGTAGAGAGAGAGAGTAAAGTAGCCGTAGATCTAAACGATGGCAAATGAGCTGAAATTACTTAGTTACCCCTTAGGAGGCAGCATTCCTCTGTGCGCTGACCTTGGCTGTGTGGGTTAGGACTTGGCTCAAGTTTGCCATTCTCAAGATCCTACAGAGAACATTCCTCTGTTTCAAAAAAAAAAAAAAAAAAAGTGATATTTTTACTCTCTCAATTTAATGTAAATTGTTTCAAGAAAAAAAAAAAAAATTAATGTAGAAAAACTGGGAAAGCATCACTTTTGTTTTTGAAACCACGATAATATTATGAGAGATTTGCTAGTTGGTCCATAAAACCCGACCCAGCTTATCCTCTAGTCCAGCGGGAGAAAACATTTAACCGCTGGTCCAAAAAAGTTTTTGAAAAGCTAAATTACCAACGTACCCGTGATATTAGAACGTGTGAAATCTAAAACAAGTCTCAGAATTTTAGTTCTCTTTTTTATTTCAGTCAACTTTGTTTCTCACGATTTTAATTTCATATTCTTTCTTTCACCCAAAACTGAAGATCTAGGGTACAATTTTGAGTCTCATCTTCTTTATTTTTTACGATTTCAGTTTCATCGTCTTTATTTCACTCAGGTACTGTAAATTTAGTGCACGATTCCAGTTTCATATTTTGGAATTTGATTGGTTTTGGAATTTGATTGAAGATGTGTAAACATGTAATTTTATTATTTTGTAGGTCCGCAGTGATTTGATTTTGTTTGATATTTTTTAGGGTTTATTGAAATTGTTTGCATTTAGGGATGATTAAGAGTGAAATTAGATTTATTACGAGGAATTTTTTCGGACGATGTTTGGTTTTAGGGTTCATTTTTGCTTGTTAGCATTTGGTTCATGGTTGTTGTTAGGATTTAAGATTTATTGTTGTGTAGTTGAATTTGTTTTTTTTTTTTGATTCAATAGTTGAATTTGTTGAGAAAATCTTTGTATCAGTTTATTATTGTTTATGCTTGAATATGATCCTACAGTACATATGAATATGTATTTTAGGGGAAAGAGTTATTTGTTGATGCATTACATATCATGATGTATTCTATAAACACCCAGTTTATGCTTGAACATGATTCTATAGGCTATAGTACATGTTGATATGTACCTAGGGGAAAGAGTTATTCTTTCATGCAGTACATACCATTATGTACAATGTAAACCCCTAGTTTATGCTTGAACACGGTCTTATAGTACATGTTGATATGTACTTAGGTAAATAGTGATTTGTAGATGCAGTACATATCATTATGTACTGATACATACTAGAGTACTTATATACTGTTGACAATAGATATTCATTAACACACATCAACACGTACTAATGGATACAAATTACATATATAAGAGATTGTACATATCTGGTAATAAAGGAATGTACGCTCTTGTGAAAGCAATTAAGAGTGAAAAACTGATATTAACCGATGAACATTTGTAAATGAATATGTAGATATGTACTTAGTTGAAAAGTGATTCGTAGATGTAGTACATATAATAACCCATAGTTGATGCTTAAATATAATCCTACAGTACATATTGTTATGTACTTAGGGAAAAAGTGTTTCATTGATGCAGTGCATATAATCCCTAGCCCTAGTTTATGCTCAAATACCAAAAAAATTAACATGTAGTATGTGTTTATACAGTTCTTATTGTTGAAGTAATATGTACATGAAAGCTAGTTTATATTTGAATATAAATCCAATTTAGATAGACATTGTTATTCCCAATAATAAGTTCTACTGATTTGAAGATGACTTCTATCGTCCAAATTCAATATGTTTTAACACAAATGGCATTGTAGGGATTGTAGATGGAGAAGAATCTACGATATTCTGGATTGCAATAGAATTTGCAGTATTCTGAGTGGTGTTGGCTAGGTGAAGTTGCTGATGAGGAGCTTAAGAGGCAGAAAGTGAAAAAGAAGATGGATAAGAAAGTTGTAGGCTTGTAGGTTGGTTCTAATGATTGGGCTGCTTGCTACAATGGCGGAACCCGAAGCAAAATTCTCACTGTAAGAATGACAAGCATGTTACATTCTGAAGGTCTGCAGTCTTGGACAGTTGAAATCCTTTTTAAGATCTCTAACAGTGTTTTAATGAAGGAAATTTTTGTGGTATCAACAATTGACAGATATTAAGATTGTTAAGATCTTCATTGTTTGGTTTTGTACAAAAATATAACTGTCATTACGGAAACGTGTTTTTCCAAGAAATATACAACCAAGTTATTCTTGGTACAAAAATATTGAATTAAATCTTAAAATTAGTGCATAAACTTTGTTGTGCTTAAAAGGAGAACCACTTTTATAAGGTACATCTGTAAGTCTTAACAAATTTCATTAACAAGTTTTCTTTACAAACTAAATGATAAAGGAAAACCATCAAACTTGGCCAACTATCAGCACCATGTAAGAATTTCTCCATAGTCAATTGTTGGGGTATATCCTCACTGCAATTCCTTTTGTAACTACCCTATGTCACCCTATCTTGTATCCGCACCCCGATATACATTCGCGTAGTTGATATATTTGATTATGCCGAGCGTGTTGTACTATTCAAGAACGAAGTGAAGTTGCATTTGTAAAATGCATTATCTGAGGTTACTCGAACTGCAATTGCCTGCTGTTTCTCGGAACCTGATGTGTTTATGATTCTAAGAACCCGGATCCAATCATAACTACAAAATTCAAATTACATTTATAACATAAGTCACAACTAGATGTTTTATTGAAGTAGGAAAATATGTCCAATAGGTAATGAAATTTGAAACCAACTAAGGCAAGGAACAAGAAAGGTCGAGAATGTAACATACTAAGGTAGAAGACTTGAACGCCGAATAACCACCAAGGAAGTTATTCCAGCCTGTGATAATAGTGGAATCCATCCTATCCCTAATAAAAAATCAACAAGTAATAAACTTCTAGAGAGATTCTATATGAAAATCACGGTGCGTATATACATTATCGAAGAAAAAAATAACCGAAAACCTAGTACATATTGATATGTATTGAGTGAATACCTAGTATGTATTGATATGTAGTAAGTGAAACCTAGTATATATCACAGTACATATTGATATGTACGGAGTGAAAATCTGGTACATATCGATATGTAATGAGTGAAAATCTAGTACATATCACATATTTGATATTGTCTCATTGTTTGATAAGAAAGTTGATGGTGCCAATCCCGCAGACTCCATTATACAATATTAGGTAAACATCACAGAGAAGCAAATCAGATAAATTGAAGATGTGTTAAGTTTCTTAATTACTCTAAAACATAATAAGGTGGTGGGGAATACATAAAGTTTATATCCAACAAATTAACCTATTACAGGTCCTTCTGAATCCACAACACTACACGCTTCTATGATCCAGTAAATTCAAGCATGATACATACAACACATAAATTTAGATAAAAATCTGAACTAAAGAAATATATATTGTTACCGCCAAAACCGAATTGTGAGATAAGCACCAAAAATGGAGAAAAACATAATATAAAAATGTATTGAATTATACAGTACCAGAAAATGGAGTCATTTCTTATTCAGTACATCAAAATATATAATAAATTGACTAAACAATGAAATGGTATCCTCGACCCCCATTTGGATTGCGAACTCCATAAAATGGTATCCTGTTAAGATATAAACAATGAAACCTTAGATACGCACTCAAAAATTAGTACATATTAATATAAACTGATAGAAAACCTAGTATATATTGATACTAAGTGAAAACCCTGTGCAAGGAAACATCGAAAAAATCTTTCAGTTCATGAAAAATAATAATACGCAAAATGTCTTTCAAATATATTCATGATATTATTATTTTTATATCTTACAAATGAATTCACAACAACATATATATACATCATGAATAAATCTAGAAACTCACTGCCAACTATGAATAAACACAATCATCAATATATTTACAAAAATAATCTAGTGGATGTTTGATCCAGCACAGAAAAATCAAGAGAGAAACCTAGCTGGGATGACAGAGACAGAGGTTGGAGTTGACAAGCCGATAAATCCCCAGCAAAAATAATTTGGTGGATGCAAATGCAAAATCAGTAGATGAACATATGTACTGCGTGAGCACTACATGCAAATATGTATTGCGACGGACATATATGTACTGCGGAAAATCAATACATGCAAACATGGATTCAACTTTTTTTAAGGCTAATATCAAATGGATTTCGAATATATATCAACAAATGCAATCCCAACAAATAAAAAATGTTCAATAAATAGTGTATTTTTGACACATATAACGATCTCTACAGGCATCTGACGACGAAACGGCATCCACGACAATTTCACCTATTATGGCCGCAGGTTAGAAATTCCTTGTTCTTACTACCACCACCATTCCTGACACTACCACTTGAATATATTCAGAACATTCAAATGAAAAAACAAAAAAATATCCAGGTATCTTAAAGAAAATAGATGCATACTTAATCATCACTTCCCCAAGGGTGATTCATTTGTGATATAATAAATAGAAAACTACTAGTTTCATTTCCTTAAAGGTTCATAGCTACTGTAAGATATAGGCACAAATTCATGTATATAAATAATTTTTCAACACAAACCCAAAAATTTCAAAATCAAAACAGAAAAATGCATTACGTATGAATATGTACCGAAGAAAATAAGAACCAGAAACCTAGTAGATATCGATATGTACTGAGTAAAAACCTAGTAGATATCAGTATGTACTTAGTAAAGCCTAGTAGATATCATAGTACATATATACATGTACTGAGAAAAACAAAATATCTACTGAATTGACAAAACACAATAGTAAAAACCTAGTAGATATCGGTATGTGCTTAGTGAAAACCTAATAGATATCTTGTTTAGAGGTTGAGATGATTGAAAAACTTTCTAAGTGAGAATATTATCTTCAGTACATACATATATGTATCATTTGATCATACATACAAATGCACATGTCTGTGTCTGAAGGAGAAAATCTCAATTAGTTTTTTTTTTTTACTATTAATATAAGAACTGCTAAAAGAAACTCTTCCGAAACCAAAATCCACTACAAGCACAATATAAAAGTATGTAAATGAAAGTGCACGAAGATCCTCAAAATAACAAATCCAAGCATTACAGAATCACTTAAAAAAATTCTCCACATCCACAAACTTGGACAAGACAAACATATTTTTAATAAATGGCTACAAAAACCAAAATGGACAAACTCAGACAGTTGCACTGAAAAAACCAAGAAAACCCATTATAGGTATCATTGTATTATTATTAAAGTCGTAAATGCATCAAACTAGCCCATAATCCTCATAAATAAAAGATCTAGCAAAAATTTTGAAACTGCACATAACAACCTAAAGTTGATGATAACATTATCTTTTCTAAACTGTCTAAATGCAGAACCATTTCGACAATTGATTCCTTGACATATTCATTTGAAGCACCCAAGAATACCAGCATCCCAAATTTTCCATTCAATTTACACCATCTTCCAATTGTTACAACCATAACTAATTTCCATGCTCTTTAAAGAAAATCCTGATCAGACTAAAAGGTATAAACAAAAAAAATTCATGAATACCATATATATATATATATATATAAGTATGAGCATGAAGATCAAGTAGGATTTCATATGTATGCATGTCATTAATTACGAAGTAAAATAACCCCATGGGAATCCAATTGAGCATAAGAGTCTCAATCTTAACTATCATTGAAAATTTTGAACAAATATTTCCGAAAATTGAAGAAGAAAGTGATCAAAAAAGTGGAATGAACAGATTATCACCTGAGATAATAAGGGAATTCATCGAAAGTAACATTATTTTGTTTGCCATCAACAATTTGTCTACGGGGATCTTGTTGGATCTGTTCAAATAATAAAGTATTAACGAAGAAGACAAATTTGATGAACAAACTAAAAAAAAATAAAAAAATTATACAGAATCTATGAGAACGTTTATAACAAATTTCATTTCTAATTGCGAATAAGATAAATGAACCAAAAAAAGAAATCAATTTTGATTTTTTTATAAACCCTAAAATGAAATTTCTAGAACAATTTATTTTGAAACAATATACCTAAAATCAAAATCAGAGAGATTAGAGAAGGGCTTAGCTTTTTCACTGATGTTATTGATGAGATTTCCTAATTTTTCCGTTGAGAAGTTCTTCTGATTTCATACCCAGTGGCCTCTTCAAGAGTTAGAGAGAAACTAAAATGGAATTGGTTTTGCAGCTTCTGCTGATTTTTATTCTACGGAAGGGTAGTTTTGTCTTTTAAAAAATGCAGTTTATATCACTCGCACGTGAATAGGACTAAAAGATAAGTTCTCTGGTCCAAAAACATGTTTTTGAATCAGCGGATAGTTTTGTTCTCGTGGTGGACTACATAATAACTGGTCTTGGGTTTTTTTGGATTAACTAGTAATTCCTAGTAATATTATTCTTTAAAGTAGGACCGCATATTACGTACATACCCGAGCCTGTATGTATCCGTTGGAGGCCGCAATTGGATTGGACTGGACTGGTTAGTTTAAATTGGCGGGTTCAGGAGTTACCTAAAAGTTATTTTCTTGACCTGGTATTTGGCCAAATAACCCGTTGGTACCCTTTTGAATTTTCTTAACCATTTCAGCTTTACATTGAAGTAAATTGTTATGCATTGTGGTTATGTTTTGATTAAAATTCTTATTTTCATTTTATAATCATGGATGTGTTTTAAATTCTGAACTAACTAGTTGGTCAATTGTTGGAAGGTTCGGCTTATTTTCTTCTATTTACATTGAGTCATTAAACTTAGTTAAGATTAAAGAAAAAATAATTCACCTTATTTAAGCAATGATCTAAGTAGTCAATAAATTGGTAAACTAGTCCAAGTTACTAACGAGCAGTATTCTTGGCTTGTTATATGTTCGAGCCAATTTTTCATGGAGAAAAACGATCGATGGACGATGAGTAACTTGGCAAAATCGGCATAGTTTCATTGATATTTTGGAAAAATGAATTTATATGGTCATAAAGAGGATCGAGTCACGTTATTATTTTTTTTGCTAGAAAAAAGATTTTATTGCAAATAGGAGGATGTAAAATTGAGAAGTTCATGGACATTTCTCATCAATTCTCCTAAGGTTCTAGACCTTCTACTAAACTTAGATGCTTGGTCAACTAGAATAATATGGTTTCTATGTAAAATTCCAAACTTAACGAATTGGAAACTAGGAATAAATGTTTACAGTCGTCTAAGACTTTTTATTGTACCAGAATAGTTGGTTACTATTTAAATTAACAGATTCATTCACTGATTTAGCATCACTAACAAAGCACACTTTCTCCAGTCATTTTTCCTTCTCCCCTATTACGACATCCAATAAGGCTAGAATTTCTGTTTCCTCAGCATTTTTCACTGTCCCTGCTTTGAGTTTGCATCCGAAGAAGGCACCTGCAGTATTATTCATACCAATTCCTGATAAGTTAATATCCTTGTCAAATGTAGTATCACTGAAAACAATAACAAAATCATCTGGCAAAGAAATTATAAGTGTAGAGAGGTTTTTCTCTTCAACAGGTTCAGGAATGATAGACTCCTGAGAAACATCATTACTCAAATATGTTTTAGTGTCATTAACTAATTTAATAGTTAATATAGTTGTAGAATGGTGATTTAAGGATTTCCCCTAAAAGATACAGGAAAATTTGTCTTTCCATGTGTTCCAGGAAATTGAAAAGGAAATACCAGCCTTATCTTTCAAATTGTTGTCAGAAATCGACTTGGTAACACAGTCTTGAAGACTAATGGAAAAACCACTATCTTGTGCAATTAGATTTTCATGGAGTTAAGACCAGATTGACTTAGCAAACAAGCAGTGTATAATAATATGTTCAAGGGTTTCAAGATGACTACAATTACACATATTGCAAGTTGAACCTAGCAAAAACAAATTGGCGGGGAGATATTTTCATGACACTTCTAGATAAAAATCTAAACTTTGGGAAGAATGGAAAGACTCCATAGTGACTTATAGAAAAGGTTACTACTTTAAGTATTATTCGAATTATCAATCTGACCAGAAATAATTTTATAAGCAGACTTGACAGAGAACAAGCCATTCTTGGAGTGTGCCTAGATAAGTCTATCAACCCCTGAGAGAGGTATCCTAGATTCAAGAATGCACTTAACATTTTGAGGCGTGAAAAAAGCACTAACAAGATCAAGAATCCAGGTTTTATTATCTCCATTAATGAATGCAGAAACTGTTAGGTTTTAATTCATTGATAAAGGAAACAACATAATCATGATGAACACTATTACTAAAATGGAAATCAGATTTTTGAAGATTTATCACTTCAACGGAGGCAATGCTTAAGTCCTTAATAAAACTCAATAACTTATCTACTTCAGTATGTGAAGCTTTTACAAAGATGAGACAATCATATGAAAATAAAAGATGACTAATGCTTGGAGAATCTTTACAGACTTTAAGACCATGAATAAGATTATTTTTCTCAGCATGAATGAGATACCCAAAGAAAGATTTCATACAAATGATGAACATGTATGTAGACAAGGGATATCCTTGTCTCAGACCCCTTTTGGTCTATCAATTTGCATGGAGATCCATTTAACATGATAGATATGCTGGTAGTACTAGTGCATTGATGTATAAAGTCACACCAACGCTCAAAGAAATCAAAATCTTTAAGAATATCTCTAAGAAAAGCCCATTCAATTCTATCAAAGGCCTTAGACATGTTAATTTTAAGGTCCATAACACCTCATGATTTACCATTTTTCCTCTTCCTTTTCATTGTGTGAACCAATTCATGAGCATTAATAACATTGTCTTGGATATGGTTGTAAGGGATATAAGCAGCCTCGAAAGGGCTTATCATTTTGCTCAATAAAGGTTTAATTCTATTTACAATAATCTTAGAACTACATAAAGATATAGGTCTAAATTCAGAAGGAAGTACGGTTCATCTATTTTAAAAGATGTTTAGATTTAAAAAACTATTAACAGTTTTTCATACATAATTTACTAAGAGATCAATATTTTCTTTGTAGAACCCGGGTGGAAAACGAGCCCTAGGCTTGTCCATGGGGTGATACAACTCTATCAAATACTACCTCCGTCTCTAAAAGATAGGCAGCTTTGTGTATAAATTTACACACAAACCTGCCTATCTTTTAGAGACGGAGGGAGTATATTATCGAGTCACGTCACTAGGCCCTTCGATTGTTATGCAAAACTATACCAGCTAGGAAAATTAAATTAATGGTGATCCAACTATGGACCTTCTGTACAAGTTAGGGAGTATGCTCTAGTTTGCAGCATTTGTCCCTTTTATCTATACAAAAATCAAAATAATTTTTGATTTAACTTAGAATAGGTATAACACCATCTGTTTAAGATGCAGTTGATCGAATTCTGTTCATACAACAAGAACACCAAATTAAGAACCAACAATTAGTAACTAGGTAGGTTTCATCGACACGTTATAATTGTGACAGACACATCGCCATAAGCTGCTGTTTTTATTTTACAAGTTGAGGATTTGAAGAAAAAAAGAGAGTACCACAATGATGTATATGCATCTCATATATCCGGAGTGTCAAACGGATCAAACTCTGAGTAACAGTCACAGTAAATATTTGAGTCGTCATCTTGGTTCATCTGGGCACATAATATCCTAGCACTTGTCATAAGTGACAAACACCATTTCCCACACTCATCACGATCTATAGAATACTTCCACCGCATGAGTGTCCCAGCATAGGATGTCTCGTCCTCCCAACCTTTTATTCCACACAAAACACGAATGCTCACTGCCTTTCACATTCCTGCATGTTTAAAATATGTGATTAGTCGACACACTGCTATTAAAAACATAGAAGAATATTATTTTTTTTTGCAAAGAATAAAATAAAATAAAATACTCACATGGATTAGATAAGAATTGAAGCGAATAAGAAGAAACCAACGACAAAAAGAGTAGTTTTAGAAGCCATGAATGAAGAAGATCTATCAATTTGATCAGTGAAGATTAACATATATCTTAACCTATTTTTATAGTATGTTAACTACTTCTACATTATCAATATCAATGTCAACTTTATCTAGGAGGAAAGATATGGAAATGAATTATGACTAATTAAGATATAGATCGAGCAGAATCGAATCAAATCTTATGGATGCTCTAACTCATGAGTAAAACTAATTGTTTAATGGAAGCAAACACATGAAGAGCTGATTATATACTATTTTTTAAGACAACCATTAATGAAGGAAGCAACCAGGAAAAAAGCACACCTAACCCACCACCAGGCACCATGCATGTATTGTGTGCTTTATTAAAATCCCCTTAACCCTCCTTCCCTTCCTCACAAATGCACATTCATAAGTTAAAGTCACATTCTAACAACAACATGAAAATTTTAATAAACCCAAGAACATGCGGGTTAGATATTAACATGTGTGTCAAACTTACACCTGACTGAGCAAAACATAAAAACATCCAAGTACTAATTGTTTGAAACTTACCTATATGAATTTTGTTAAGATCTATTAGTATCGGGATTTTTAGGGACTTCGATTCCAAAGTCAATTAATGATGTGAAAACGGAAACTAATACACTAAATAAAAGTGAGGTGGTAGTAGATATTTTCTTACTAATCGTCATATGTAAATCAATGATTAAATGGTACAGTAGGTGATTTGGCTGCCCACTTGTATTGGAATGATTAAATCAAACTAGAACTAGAATCTGAGTTGGTTTTGGATGAAATAGGCTGGACATGGATTTATGTTTTGTATGAGTCCGAGCTTAAATTGGGCCAAATCTTTCCTCGTTCAACTTCTGCTGACAAACAAAATTTCTATAGTTTAAACAAAAGAATGATGTTTCGAGGCATACTTAAAAGCTTTGAGGCATACAAATTGATTGTCATACCTAGGATGGGGTGAAAAGGGATGGCTTACGATTATTCATATATCCTTGGATACTTTAAATCACAATAAATTCTTTTTTATTAATTAAAAACCTAACATAAAAACTTAATTACCACAAAATAAGTTTTATTTTTATCTTCTCTTCTCGACAGAACTTATTTGTGAAAACCCGCTTTCAAATTTTCATCAAGCTCGATTCATAAAATATTGATCATCGATTAAACACAACATTAATCGTAACCATTCAAATCGTTCTTCTAATCCGCGAATTGAAGAAGAAGAAGAAATTATCACTTCGAGTCAGGTTATGTCCAAAGTAATTCCGACAAATCCAAGTCTGATTTTCTATTGTTTGATTGACATAGTAGGTTTAAATTTTAAAAAAAGGGTATTACAGCAGTTACAAAGTAAAGTTCGCCTGAAAACTGAAACAATTTATCAGTCAAACTGCTTATTTCTCTTCATTATGAAAGTGTTGATGACAAGTTTGGCTGATAATTAGACATGAGAATGATAGCCAAACTTCACTTTGTGCAAAAACACACTAAGTTCAGTTGTTTAACAATTTCTTCGAATCAGCTGAACCTAAACTTGTCAGTTACAGAGTGAACTTCGGCTTATAACTTGTTACTCGAACCCATATATGTTTTTTGAAAATATACCTAGGTTCGGACGGATGACAAGTTATCAGCCGAACCTATGGTTATTCTTCAACACAAAAAATACCCTAGGTTTGGCTGATAACTTGTTAGCGGAAACTAAGTATATTTTAAAAAAAAAAAAGTTCGGCTAACAAGTTATCAGTCAAAACATTCATTTGGTTAGCTGATCTAAGTTGTAAATGCTCAATTTTTTGACGAATTAAATTTACGACAAGGATATTATACCTCGTTAAATGTCTAAATATGTATTAGTAAACCTTACTTGTATCTTAGTTCAGCCGGTCTCAAAAGCGTTAAATTCTTTTTCTTTTTTAACAAACCCTAACTATCTTTCAAAAGAAAATAATCCTCTTTAAAACTAACACTTAATCATTGATATTATACCACTTATTATTAATACTAGATTCTAATTATTATCATTAACACTGACGAGGTAAGGGTATTACTGTCATGATAAAAATACGATGGTTAGGGGATTATCTATTTTACTACATAATGACTCTATTTGGTAATTACCTTCTATGCCTCAAAAAATTATAGTACGCTTAAAATAGGAATCTTATAAAACCCGACACAAACTGTACTCGTTTCATGAATTTCATGTGGGTACATCACACCCAAATTCCAATACAAACAAAGTGTTGAAAAAAGGGAGAAATATATTCCTTTAACGAGGCGAAGAACAAGAACATCAAAGAGAGTCACAGACATAGAGATAACAGAGAGTGGAGTCTCTGCGATATAAATATTTGGATGTTTGCTTTTGCTTTTATTTGCTGCTTGTGTTGTGTTTTGATTCTGGAAAAAAGGTGCACGTCCCTCGATTTTGGGGCGTTTTTCCAATTTTACATTATGATTTGTCTCTTTTAATTTCTAAAAATACATGGCACATCGCGTAACTGTCTCATGTTACATTTCTGTAAACACAGCTATAAGAATTGCATACTTTGGAATATTTACCATGGTTTGGTCGCTACAAAAACTATACATGGGATACACGATATTAAGACATAACATGCAACTAAAATTCAATTTTATTCTACGATTAATATTCTAAATATCACGGTATTGATAAGCTGTTCGGAACTAGGGATTTCCTCAAATATATAATATAACTGAAAAATTGTTTTTGGGGATGACATCATATTCTGATTGCTATGAAATTTCCACCTATTTATAATTTAAAACTTTTTCGACAAAAAAAGGACAAATTATATTAAAAAGTGTAAGAGGTCACCAAAGAGAATGACGACTTACAAATAAAACAAAAACAAAAAATACTAGTAATCAGCAATTTCCAATCACAACATCCTAGTTACAAATTAGCGTACTCGACGAGTAACCATCAAAGATCGTAATAGGCAAACCCCAATTAAAAAGAGTGCATTTTACAGAAAATAACATATGAAAACTTCGTGGAAATTTAACGGGAAGATCTCTATGTTTGATAATTATATATACATATATACCAAAATAGGAATATTATACACCCATTGTAGTTGGTGTGTTGTGGTTATGAAATTCGATGTCAATCAAGTCTCATATATATGAGTGGAAATGGGGTAACAAGGATTTCTCGAGTTGGACTTGACAGAGAAATTAGAGAGTGTCTCAAAAGGCAATCGTTCTTAATTGGTGATGTGGATGCCCAAACGAGTGCAAATCCTAGAGCATACCTCAGTGCACGTTATCATATTCGGAGGCTTTTATTTCATTGTGGTGTATTGCGTCTCAATTGTGACCGCAGCTGCCGAACGTAGGAATATTAGCGACGCTACTGTAGGGGGTGGATCCAGATGTATACCATTTAACTGTTGATAAAACAAGCTTTTGTGAATCCAGATTTACTTGATCAAGAGTTAGTGTTTGATAGAGAATTGATTGTTGATGATTTTGTAATCATGAAGCACCAGTTTGTTGATAGGATAAAGGGTTCTATTGGCGTTGACATGTCGATGATATTTGGATAATTATAATTTCCCTTGGTTCTGGATGCCTCCTATAATCCATATATGCGTAAGAATTTAATCATTACTAGTCATCCTGCAATAATAATTGTTACAGATTAACCGCTTATGCTTCTATTTCACCTATACGAGCAAGAGGTGGATTTATTATCCAAGATTCGCGTATTAACATGTGTATAAAGGAGAGTAAGTATAGTCACGTAAAATTTGAAAGCCTTTTTTATACATCATTGAAAACTAAAACCTTAAAACCCATTCATATATACTTCAACAAATTGAAAGGTGAATCGATTTATTAGAATATAAAAAACTTTTGTTTTTGATATTGGAGAACCTTTTGATTTTATCCAATTTCCAATCTTAATGTATTATTCATCCACAATCTAATTTATTTCAATTCAAGACTTGAAAAGAAAAATAAAAGAAGTTTCTATTTATTAATACTAGTAAAACCACATATGCGATGCACATGCTTGGATTTTACTCTTCTAACAGCTCCAAACTTGATGATAGTGATATTTTTTTCGTGAAATAAAATTTAATGTTTTACGTAGGTAATTCAAAGAGATTTTCAAATATGTTAATTTTACAAAAATCTGGTGTGTATTTTGAATAACAAGTTTTTTAGAAATTTGATATATTTCTAAAAAAATTGCATTTCTGTTCATATATAATATGTAAGGTTGAACACCTATATCCATTAAGTAAATATTGATTTAATGTTTCAAAGTATCCATAATATTTTTTGACCACATTCTATAATATTTACTTGAATATATAATATTTATTGAACTGGGTAAGTATTTACTTTACCTATTTTCAATAATAATTTTTCATAGTCTCCATAATATTTATTGCACTTATTTCTATTAAAGGTAATAATACATAGCTATTTTGTCCTTTTGTCATTTCTATTAAGGATAAGATTTTTTAATAGATTATGTTCTTAGCACATGATAAACATTTTTACCAAGTTAGAAAGTAGATGTTAATTATATAGTGCAAAATCAAAAGCAAGTGTTATCAGTTAGGGTATAGCATTTCTTGAAAGGAACATGAGTAAGTTACACTAAATGGTAAATACGAGTGAGGGTCGATAAAAAATTTCTTACTTTTAAGAAAATAGATAAATGACTGCTATAGGGCCTATGGCCCATAGATGTGCGATCTATTAGATGAAAAGGTTTTCCCTTACATGTATATATAAAGAACATTATGTGTATGTAATAGATGACGCCTCTTTATCAATAAGAAGTTCTTCTCCTTCTCTAATTGCCACTGCAACACGTTATAAGCACGACTCTAACACTTTGTGCAATTCTTTTTTTTTATCACTCGAGATCAATCATGGATTCCTTTAAGAAAATATTAGTGTTTTTCTGATCAAGATTAATTTTTATTATGGATGCGTTACCAGGTATTCTCGTTCCACAGAAAAATCTCGTTTTCATAGTATTTTCTAGGGTTCCACGAATATATGATTGTAAAACATAGATATTTCACCGTTAGATTTTCACAAAATTTTTATATGTTTAACCCAATTATGTATTAGTTATCATAAATGTTTTTCAATCAAATCGGAATATGATGCAATCTCTAAAACTTGATTTTATTAAAACTGCGTATGTTTAGTAAAACCCTAGTTTATAACAGCGTTGTAGAGCCTAATATTTAAGAATTAGAGCCATTGGATTATGTTGTATTTTAAATATGTGTTATATATTGTTCTTTGTGAGATACTATAAAAACTTCATAAAGATCAAACCATGGAAAATACTCAAAAGTACGTGATATTTCCAATTGAGTCCACATAAATGATATTTGGAACAGTCATATGTGTCATGGATATCTGTTTATCTAGCCATTGGATTTTTTAGAAATTTTATTATATTTTTCGAAACATTATTATGAATCGACTGTAAAAAATTCATAATCATCGGAGATTGAAAAAGAAGGGGTCTAACAACCACACCCAATATTTCGATTAGCAATCTGTATGGACAACTCCGAGTTATTTTCTAGAGAATCAACTAGACTCAATCAATAGAAAATACTCAAGGAGTTATTATCTCAATCTCTCAATTTGAGTTACTCAAGCAAATATGATTCGCGAGTCATAATCAAAGAGAGATAACTTGGATGGTACCAAAGACCAATATCCAAGTATCAATTAATTTAAATCAGCAACCAATAAGGTGAGATATTCTAATTGATTGAACAACGCACAACCTGTATTAGTTCAATTATATAGAAATATAATGCGGAAGAGAAATAACACAGAAACCAGAATTTTGTTAACGAGGAAACCGCAAATGCAGAAAAACCCCGGGACCTAGTCCAGATTAAATATACACTGTATTAAGCCGCTACAGACACTAGCTTACTCCAAATTAACTTCGGTTTGGACTGTAGTTGAACCCCAATCAATCTAACACTGATCCAAGGTACATTTATGCTCCTACGCCTCTGATCCCAATAGGATATTGCGCACTTGATTCCCTTAGCTGATCTCACCCACAACCAAGAGTTGCTACGACCCAAAGTCGAAGACTTTAATAAACAAATTTGTCTCATACAGAAAAGTGTACAAGATAGATAAATCCGTCTCCCACGAATAAACCTATGAGTTTTGTTCCGTCTTTTGATAAATCAAGGTGAACAGGAACCAATCAATAAAACCAGACTTATATTCCCGAAGAATAGCTCATTTATCAATCACCTCACAATAGTCTTAATCGATGCAGCGAAAAAAGATATTATGGAATCACAAACGATGAGACGAAGATATTTGTGATTAATTTTGTATATTTCCTATCGGAGATAGAAATCTCAAGCTAATTATTACAATTGTACTCGTATGATAAAAACAACAAGATCAGATCACACAACTACAAGAAAAGTAGTATCGGCCTGGCTTCACTAGTGGATAATAGGTTTTTTACTACTTCCTAGGCTTTTCAAAACAACTGTTATTGGGCGGAAGTATTTATCCATGTTGTCTATAACAGTTGTTTTATAAAAAAATATTAAACTAGTTCCAATAACAGTTGTTTCATAAAGGGATATTTTTGGAAACAGTATGTACTCCCTATTATCTTTTATCTGATATATAAAACAACAGTGAGGAAAAGAAGCTTCTGTGATCCATGTTTTTGGCGGGATTTTGCGCGCCATAAAAAATGGTTAGATGATACCCTAAATGGATCAACGGTGATAGATGGGATCATCAGAATCCTCGTTTCTATCGACTCTATATATCTTTTCTCTCTCACCGTTTTCTTTTTAGTTTCTCTCACTTATTATTACACAAAAAAAAAAATCTCAGACAAAAGAAAAATCAAAGACGAATTCTGATTTGAGATTGAAAAAATCCAGACTAACAAGTGATTCAATACCCTATTTCTCTTCTACATCTGTAAACCCGTGTTCTCAAAACCATATTTTTGTTCTATAAACCCCTTTTCTCAAACCCAATTTCTCTTTATATCTTCAAACCCCTATTTTCGATTTCAATTTTCATCAGGTAATGTTTTGGTTTTAGAAAATCAATTTTTTTGCTTTGTTTTCAATTTCTTTGATGTTAGGGTTTGAACTTAATTTTTGTGTTTTTTTTTTGAATGTAGAAGTCCTTCAGGTGCAGATTAATCTTCAGGTATAACAACTCGATCACTTTGATTGCACTACACCATTTTAAGGATTAGCAACGGCCCCTGGCTGTTGCTGACTGGGGTTGCAATGGCAGACCCCTGTTGCAAAACCGCGTGTTGCAGTTTTTCGCAACGACATAAGCTCCGTTGCGACTCTTGGTCAGCAACGGAGATTCGCAACGGCCATTTCCGTTGCAAACATGTTTATTCGCAAAAGAAGTCTGTCGTTGCTAAGCTGTTGCTAATTACAGGAATTCCCCTACCCGGAACTATGGTTCTGGTTCTAATTTAGTAACAAAAAGACGACGTTGCTAATTTTTTGCAACATAAAAAAAAAGGTCAAGTCTTCATTGACCTGGTCAAAATCCACTCCCCCCCCCAAAGTCGAAGACTTTAATAAACAAATTTGTCTCATACAGAAAAGTGTACAAGATAGATAAATCCGTCTCCCACGAATAAACCTATGAGTTTTGTTCCGTCTTTTGATAAATCAAGGTGAACAGGAACCAATCAATAAAACCAGACTTATATTCCCGAAGAACAACTCATTTATCAATCACCTCACAATAGTCTTAATCGACGCAGCGAAAAAAGATATTATGGAATCACAAACGATGAGACGAAGATATTTGTGATTACTTTTGTATATTGCCTATCGGAGATAGAAATCTCAAGCTAATTATTACAATTGTACTCGTATGATAAAAACAGCAAGATCAGATCACACAACTACAAGAAAAGTAGTATCGGCCTGGCTTCACTAGTGGATAATAGGTTTTTTACTACTTACTAGGCTTTTCAAAACAACTGTTATTGGGTTGAAGTATTTATCCATGCTGTCTATAACAGTTGTTTTATAAAAAAATATTAAACTAGTTCCAATAATAGTTGTTTCATAAATGGATATTTTTGGAAACAGTATGTACTCCCTATTATCTTTTATCTGATATATAAAACAACAGTGAGGAAAAGAAGCTTCTGTGATCCATGTTTTTGGTGGGATTTTGCGCGCCATAAAAAATGGTTAGATGATACCCTAAATGGATCAACGGTGATAGATGAGATCATCAGAATCCTCGTTTCTATCGACTCTATATATCTTTTCTCTCTCACCGTTTTCTTTTCAGTTTCTCTCACTTATTATTACACAGAAAAAAAAATCTCAGACAAAAGAAAAATCAAAGACGAATTCTGATTTGAGATTGAAAAAATCCAGACTAACAAGTGATTCAATACCCTATTTCTCTTCTACATCTGTAAACCCGTGTTCTCAAAACCCTATTTCTGTTCTATAAACCCCTTTTCTCAAACCCAATTTCTCTTCATATCTTCAAACCCCTATTTTCGATTTCAATTTTCATCAGGTAATGTTTTGGTTTTAGAAAATCAATTTTTTTGCTTTGTTTTCAATTTCTTTGATGTTAGGGTTTGAACTTAATTTTTGTGTTTTTTTTTTGAATGTAGAAGTCCTTCCGGTGCAGATTAATCTTCAGGTATAACAACTCGATCACTTTGATTGCACTACAACATTTTAAGGTTTAGCAACGGCCCCTGGATGTTGCTGACTGGGGTTGCAACGGCAGATCCCTGTTGCAAAACCGCGTGTTGCAGTTTTTCGCAACGACATAAGCTCCGTTGCGACTCTTGGTCAGCAACGGAGATTCGCAACGGCCATTGCCGTTGCAAACATGTTTATTTGCAACAGAAGTCTGTCGTTGCTAAGCTGTTGCTAATTACAGGAATTCCCCTACCGGGAACTATGGTTCTGGTTCTAATTTAGTAAAAAAAAGACGACGTTGCTAATTTTTTGCAACATAAAAAAAAGGGTCAAGTCTTCATTGACCTGGTCAAAATACACTCCCCCCCGCGCGCGCACACACATACCCACATTTACCCCCTGCAGTTACCCAATTCCCCATATTCATCATCCCACAGATATACAAACTATGACACATTCATTCAATTTCATTTCCACATTCACCATTATGAAAAAATAATTCTTCAATTGAAGTTAACAAGTATGAGAATTTGATACAAACTATATCATTCATTTAATGGACATACACATAAACATACTTAGTTCCTAAGTTCAGTTCATAGAAAGTTCTGAAATTATTAAGTTCTTCTAACTTAAATCTCTATAAGGAGATACTACATTAACTTACAAATCTTGCAGCTGCTAAGGGACCTAATGGATACTTATTTTTTCTCCAACCTTTCTGATCTCACAACAAAGCATCGTTCAATTAACCTGCGAACAAAGCATCACAAATTCTTCCAATCAGATATCGCAGTGAGCGTTTATAGATCCAATTTAGTTTGATAACTGGATTAACATATTGGATAAGTATATAGTAAGACAAATAATAGAATCGAAAAGAAGCTTACAACAACTACGAGGGTTATTTGAACAGAGAGGAAGAACACTAAAGAATATAACTAAACTTGGGTTACGAGATAGTAGATAAAATTCTAGGTCTGTTGAGCCTTATGGTTCAGATAAAGGACGTTCAATGGTATTTTCACCCATGTACGAATACCAGAAAAACACCATCCATTATCTAGGCACTCTACTTTTTCAAAATTCGAAGACAAATTTCAAGTTATTTTAACTGATGATATTGCTACCCAAGTAAACCAACAGTTACAAGACTAAATTTCAGATGTGATATGTATAATGAAATATCATATATCGAATCCTTCACAATCTAAATTTTCACATCATGGCTTTTTAAAGATCATACGTACAGAATCAAGAATCTCCTGCATTGATCACATGCTTTAAAGTCAAAACTACATAAAAGTAACGAGATAATAACATACCTTGTTTGTTGATGGAGAAGTTGGAACTTCAATATTTAGTGAGCAACTTCTATGGAAAACCTCCGCTTCAATATCCCTTATTGCCACATGTATTAATGGAGAACACATATCGGTTGCTTCACTGAAATCGCTTTCTTTACTCTCATCCGTCTTCCTAGAAAAAATGTCACTCCATAAAATATACAATAAGAGCATCATAGAACTCAGATAATGCTTCTTTACAAAAACGAAATTATCACTGACTAGTCCAATGATATTGAAAGAGAAGGGACACCAGAGATCAAAGCCTCTCTATCTCCCGCAATATCACCTGAGCAATAACTGGTAATTTTTCACATAAAACATTAGAAACAGTCCAAACAGTCCACTAATTACCTAAAAAATTAAACCAAAACATGAATAAACATCTTTTAGGCAGCCATAAATCCTATAACCATTTCAGCCATCTATCCATATTATTATCACACCAACGAAATATGATACATAATTAAAGCTTAATAGTCAAGCTAACTCCACCTACTAGTTGGGGACCTGTACCTATCCAAAAATATGAAATGAGTTTCGGTTCTCGTGAACTACACAAACTCAACCCACTTCGCACTTAAAAGTATACAAAACATTCTCTTTAACTTCCTAAGATAAGATCACAAACTTAACGATGATTGCCAATAATACAATTAGATAAAATAAACACACAACTTAATTTATCTAGCTTCCAGTAACTAGTATTTTTCATTTTGTTTTACTAACACCGACACCGATACACAGTTGCATTAGTTCGTATATCATATATAGCCTAGTTCTTTTCAAGGGGACTATAAATGGTTCAAGTGGAATTATTATTTCTGAGTACTTCATAAATCAAGAGCCAACGGAGAAATCCAAAGTTACCAAATCCAAAATCCGAAGCTACCAGATCTCATATTTTAAAATCTATTAGCAACATATGACAAAATGTCTAGCGTAGCGATGTAAGCTGATTAATGGGGTAGCATACAAACAGGAAACTTAAGAAGGTTAAACTATTTAGTACACGAAATAGGCCAATGAGTCAAACTGCATAAATTGAAACAGAAAATGTTTATGAGTATGTGATCTAAGGATTTATGGACAATGATAATCCTTATTCAAGGTTACTGGATTATCATCTCCGTCCAGTGGTACCAATTAGTAATTATGATTTATGGACAGTGATAATCCTTAGTCAAGGTTACTGGATTATCATCTCCGGCCCGTGGTACAAATTACTAATTACGGTTCCATGAAGAAGTTGAGCAGATTTACATGATCACATCAACCAACAAAAGAAGTTAAAGCAGATCGACATCATGAATTTGTACCTTTCATCTTCTTCTTCGACTATTCTTCGACTCAATTAATACTTATAGGGACAAGGCGTTGGCCCGCTCCCCTTCAGAGAAAAAGAGAGACAACAAAAAACTTACAACATCTCCATTAGCAAGCAATTAGCTAGAGTTGAGTTTGTCAGTAAAATCCACATCATATGATCCCTCGGCGCTCTCAAAAGCACTAGCACTAGGAACTGGAGACTTTAGAGAAGTTTATCGAACTATCTTGGTTAAATTTACCTTACCCACTGGTTGTCCTGAAACAGTACCAACAGTAGAAGTCAGAAGTCATAACTTATACTCCCATTAGAGAAATAACAAGCCCATTAGAGAACTAACCAGTCAATGAAGCATTAGACAACAATTGGATGAAATAATGAGTTTCACCACATGGAAAGATAAATATCTGGTGACCTCTGTAAAAGTAAACAACATCAGACCACACATACAATAGTACTCAACCTTAGTCCATTTAGCCCCCTCTTCAAATCCCAGGGAATTGAACTTAAAAGGCAATGTCAAAACTCCTGCTACATAAAATACAAAGTACACGAGTAAGAAATGGTTGTACATGTGAACAGGATAAGCTAATCAAAGAGTAAGCATAATTACACCAACAAAAACAAGCTAAAAAATTCGGCAGAAACTTGAAAGCTAGATTTTCTACCAGAATACATCATGGGCAGGTCACTCATGCACCCTAGCAATAGATGAAAGATGAAGTTAATTGTTCTGGTAGCAAGGAGAAAGGCTTCACCAACAACAAAAAATCAATAAGAAAAGTAAGGAGTTACTTATAACTAAACGCAAACTTATATAAGTACAAATATCAAAATATGAACGGTGATGCCTAAAGAGTTAAACATGTCTATAAATACAAATCATTAATATATGAAAAAAAATAAGGATGCTCATTCTAGATAAATAAATGCTTAAAGGACTGTACAAATTCAAGTTTCAGAAAATAAGATGAAGCATAACCTAAGATTTTCAGAGAAGGAATTACAGCAAAAGAACATAAAAAGTTCGAAGAATTTATCTTCATTCCATTCCAGCCACTACTACACCAGTAATATGCACAGTTAATAGGTTATGACCAAGTGAAACTTAACTTTATGTTTTCAATAAGACATATGTGCTTGTACAAATGAAAAAAAACTGAAAATGAAGAAATGAAGTGCACTGAGGACAAAATTAGCCTTACTCTTGGAGTAAGTGTAGTTTAAGGAACTTCTACAGCTGGCCTGGAGGAAAATGTAAAGTAACCTATAGTTTATATTTATTTCCACGGTAAATTGTAACCACTACCTTGATTACACACCCATTCTCACATGGTAACAATAGCTACAGATACAGATAAATGCAAATCCTTTATTGCTATACAAGTAGTCAATGTAACGACATGATTGCTAGTAATTTCAATGAACACATGCAAGCAACTATACCAAATTGTGCTCAGCAACACAAGAAATGGATCAAACTTTGATGGTCGAAGAAACTGTTATGCTAACATAATATAGAAATTATGCATCCATAAACCCAACACAAGTAATGTAATTCAATACAATAGTTTTAACACACTTCAAAAACTTAATGCTCACATTTTAATTATTCAACAGTTGCAAATATAGCTAATACCCATGAAAATAAAGCCATAAATGTAAAAATAAACAATAAGAAAGTTTACCCTTTCTTGTCAGGCTTTTTATCGAACACCATCTACACTCTCAATCCAAAAACACCCAGGATCTCATCACAACTAGCTAATCTATGCAGAATTGGGGAAGAACAAGAAACCCTGATTTTGAATTTCTCTCAATTTCTTCTTCAAAACAAAAAAATCACCACCATCAATTCTTGTGTTCAACTCAAACCCTAATTGCAGTTCTTGCATTATCAGTACCACCCTAATTCCTCTCGATATCCTTTACAGATTCATCAAACAAACTGCTTGAATCAAACTCGAGCTCTCTTCACCAACTGTAACTCATCATCACCATCACCTTTCCCTAACTCTTCTTACACAACACCGGCCCAAATCATCACCTTCTTCTCAACTGGTTCATCCTTGTATTTGTGAGTTTAAGAAATTAAAATCTGAAATTTGAAAAACTGAAATCAAAACCCTTGAAATCGAAACTAGAAGATTCACTAATGAAACCCTAAAATCGATAAAGTAAAATTAAAAAAAATGGATTCACAACTGAAACCCTAGAAATCAAAATCTCTAAAATCGCAAAATCTCTAAAGCCTAAAACTAAAACGAAAAGATTATGCGAAGGAAACCTGGTTGATTTCAGTGGTTTTAGATTGAAAGAGACGAAATAGAGATGAAGTTCTTTGGAGCTTGGAGTGGAGATGAAGTTCTGTGGCTGGAGGAAAAAAAATTAGAAGGAAAGTCGATAAGGAAGGCATATATGATGGATTTGGCTTAAGGGTGGAAAAAAAAGAGAGAACTCTTGACCAAAGTTTGACCGGGGTGTGTTTATCAGCTCTAGTTTTCCGACCGCACACGCGCTTCACACGCTTGAAAAAAGCGCAGTTGCAATTCACAACCTTACATGCGAGGTTGTAAAATTCGCAACAGATCGTAGCCGTTGCGAAAAATTAGCAACGGGGATTAGCAACAACAGTTTCGCAACAGACCTTCTGCCGTTGCAAATATGGGTTGCAAATTCCTTAAAATGGTGTAGTGTTGTATTTGTTATAGGTTAATTTCATGATAGATTGTCCAGTTTCTTTTTTCAATTTCTTTGTTAGGGTTTTAATTGAAGTTTCTTTAATTTTAATTTTGTGTAGAAGACCTTCCGGTGTAGGTGATTCAATACCCTATTTCTCTTCTACATTTGTAAATACGTGTTTAAACCCGTTTTCTATATCTATAATCAAGATGGTTTCTGCTTGCTTTATGATCCATGAACGATGTTGCTAGTGGTGACAAGGTAAATTCTGTAAACAGATTTTGGTTTCATTTTTCTCTAGTTAGTATAAATGGAAAATGATTTGCATCGGTACGGGTACATATATTCTTTTGTGAAACTTCTTTACTTAGTTAAATGAAATGGTTTGATAGCGATTTAGTTCATTTTCATGAATTGATAAGTTGGCTTGTGTTCTAAATGGATTTCTTATGCTCTTTTAAAGATATAGATGACTAATAATTGAATGAATTCTCTATTGACATTTCTGAATTTGGTATGGGGATAACATGTTCGATAGAATGCCTTAAAGAAATTAAATAATGACCCATTTGAGCAGCCTTTTTGCCTCCAGGTTTCGATGCGTATTCCTAAGGATTTAGCCAATGGTTTCTTAACGAGAAATATTCTTGTTAGTGTTATCACATGTTATAAGGGTATAGCATTTGGACTTGTAGTTTGTGAGTTATATCCTGGAGAAAACAGCATGCCATATCTGATTTTGTGAATGGCATCACCTGTCAGAGTTTGTCGGTTGAATTTTGGGTCTCTTAGACTCTGAATTAGTTCTTGGAATCTTCTATGAAGTTGTAAAGGATTGTTTGAGCTTTTTAGAATGGTATCGCACGCCTGCTATACATTTATACTTTATAAATTATCTTGTTCCAAACATGGCACCTCCGTGCTGAAATTTCTTGGAATTGGGGGCCGTGTCATGGTTAGAATTTGATTTCGCAAGCGGCTATTTGATCTCTTTATTTTTACTTGTAACTTTGTGTGGTAGATGGCTTGATATAGGTTCTAATGGTATGTTGTGCACTTCAATTTGAATTCCAAAGATTCGTTGGAGTTCCTGAACATAGTACCTCAGGAATGCTGAAATGAACTATAAACTTGGCCTCCATGGATTTTATTATTCATTTTCTTGCGATGCGTTCCATTAAATTATTAATAGCCATGTTGTTTACTTTGATTACATGTATATAGTTGTAAATGTTTTTGCTTCGGTTCCTTTGTATCTATTGTTACTACTTTAAAATGGATGAGTAAAGGTAGTGGTTAGAGTTGATCATAGAAATGTCTTATGATTCCTTTGGGTTTAGTCGCATCGACGTAGAGATGGATAGAAGTCCTTCCTTAGGATATTCATTAGTTTTGGAAAATGGTACGTCTGTATGAAAATCTAGTTCAGGGAAATTGTTAACGAAGTTGACGTAAG
The DNA here is from genome assembly GCA_023529315.1 of Papaver bracteatum. Lineage (NCBI taxonomy): Eukaryota > Viridiplantae > Streptophyta > Magnoliopsida > Ranunculales > Papaveraceae > Papaver > Papaver bracteatum. The sequence continues at coordinate 27,152 of JAJJWX010002250.1, read as the reverse complement.
ATATTACTTTTGTCCTCTACTGATTTCAAGTGATTGTGTCTGGATTACTAATATTAGATGCTTGATATACCTTGATCTTGCTATGTATCTTACCGCTTTGGGATCAAATGGAATATCTTGTAGCAATATTTCTACTTGGAATTGGAAGTTCAGTGGGACATTCCCTAACCAGGTTAAGTTGCATAATTTGAGAACCCATAACCAGGTTGCATATTCTGTACTAGAACAATTGTGGATCAGGTTATCTTATTGTTCACATTGTATCTTTAGGTTTTGAATCTGCAATGCCTTCTGTTTCTAGGCTTTGGGTTTTTTTTTTGGGGTAATCTGCAGCTTAGGTGCCAAAAAATTTCATCCTGGTTTGTACTGGGATTGGACAAGGAGGTTATTACAAGTTGAATGTGGATATTGTTCAATTCCATGGTTTATGATGTACTTCGAACCTGTTAAAAGGTCTTACATTTGGATGTATTTTTAAGCCACTATCCTATAAATGAATTTTGATTTCCAGGCTAAATATAAATAGGGTGACTTATCTCACTAGTTATGTGCTTAAGAGACTTCCTATTAAGATTTATTTTAGATGCGCGAGTTTTAAATGATTATGTTCACCGATGCATCATGGCTCAGTTATTCAAATTTATTTTTTAAGATTAGTTTTTTTATGGATAATGATAATGTGGTGCTGGGTTGTGAGCAAACACCTCGTGTTTATAATCTTATAGCATGGTATTCAATACCTTGATTGTTGTTCGCTAACAAATAACTGGTCTTTGACAAGAAGCTTTAGGAGATTAGGTAGCTGAATTTTATTTATATAAAATTTAAGCTTGAATCTATAAGCCTTTTATGGTGCAGCGTCATGAGCAGGCACTCCTATTTATATTTTTTTGCTGAATAATTAGGGACTTCCGAATAAGATGTATATGGTTAGATATGAATCTCTTATACATGTAGGTGTTATATCATGATATTTAGTACCATACTACTGCAGTTTTTGTATTGTTGCTTATTATGGGGTTTTTGATCAGATAATATGGCTAGGGGACCTAGACGTAGCAGCATATTTTGTAGGTATGGAACTCCTACCACAAATGAACCTACCTGGACTCCTTTGGTTGATACACGAAGGTCTCCATCTACTAATTGTTCAGACAGTCATGGAAGAAGTCCGATTTCAAGTGGAGGGTCTGGATCTTATCCATCGTCTCAGGGTGAAAATTCTCCTAGTGGAGGTTCAGAGCCGTGGCATGAGGCTCTATGTCATAAAAATAGTGAACCTGAAATTAGTGAAGAAAGCGTGATTGGTAATGTATCTGTTTTATCTTACTTCCCTAAATATGTTACTTATTTCAAGTTTTCTTAGAAATTTTAATGACTTTGTATTGTTATGTATAGGTGAACAGCGTCTGCCAATTGATTTTAATGACATAGGCCAGCCTATAGGACCTACCAAAAGGACGTATGCCACCAAGCTTGGGAAAATAACTAGAAATCTCGTCCCACCATCATATAAAAGTTGGAAGAAAGTTCCCCCGACATTGAAGGAAGAAATATGGAGGAGTCTATCCAATGCATACATGGTTCCTGAATATATCAAGGCCAAACTTTGAAAATGGCAAATCTTTCATGGAAAAATGCGAAGACTAAACTAAGGGAGATATGTGATGACTGTTCCAGTATTGCTGAAATGAGAAACAAGATACCCAAAAATTTAAATAAAGAAGACTGGGATGCCTTTGTTGATATTATGAGTAAAGGAAAAGATAAGGAGGTTAGGGAAAAGATGAATATTGCAAGGTCAAAAGTAAAAGATGCACACAGTACCGGTAGGCGTGGTATTGCACAACGCCGACATGAAATGGAACAATCAAGTCCTACTGGTAAGGTATTAAGGGTTGATGTGTACCTGGCTACATATGTGTACCGAGAAATGTCTGAAGAGGAACGTGTACAATTGAATCCCCTATCTTTTGAAGTTAACATCAAGAGATTATGTGGTAAGTTCTATGTTCAACGAATAAATTGGATTCACTAGTTACGCTATTTGTTATCCTCTTATGCATAATGTTGGCTATATTGTGCAGCAAAATGTGAGGGAGTTGAATGAAACAGATGAGTTTAGATGCGAGACCGATATAGATAAGGATGCAGTTGCGGAGGTGTGTTGAGATGATTATATATTGTTGTATTATATAATAAAATTGGTACTAACTAATTTTATATATCTGATGATAGGTACTTGGTCGTGATGGAAGGGGTGTTGTTCGAGGCTTGGGAGGTGGGGTCTCAAAAAATGAGTTACGTGCATCTTCAGTTAGTAGGGAGCAACTACATAAGGAGAAATTGAAGACTGCTGCTGTAGAAAATCGTGTCCGTAATCTTGAGGAGACGGATGAGGAGCTAAGATCCTTAAGTCTCAACCGTGGCACCAACAATGCTAATAATATTACTGAGGTATATATTCTTAACACCTTTAGTTATCACTAGAAACAATGAATGAACACCAGCCTGATTTAAACTAAAATGATCAACTTAGAACAATTAGTTTGGATTGTTTCTTATTATTGGATGTTTTTTTGTTTATAGACAATGAATGTGGATGGTCAAAGAGTCCAGTATGTTGTATTAAGGAATATGCGCAAGGGTGCAGTTGCATTCAGACGTATTGATAGGAATGCTGATGAAAATGATTATTTTTATTTTTATTTTCTCGTCCTCATTGATGAAGTAGTGATACACACTGAGCCTCTCTGCGTTGGAGAAGGAACTCTTTCTAGTATGAAACATGGTGACAAGATTTTGTGGCCCAAGCACTCTGTTGAACCTTGGCCAGTAGTACTTGATGCAGATTTTTGAAAGAATATATGGATATGGTGCGAGTATTTTGTATATTGGATATGGTGTAACTTTTGGTTTTGAGTGTCTTCTTTTCTTGTGTAGTCTCTTTTCTTATTTTGTAAAGAAGAAATTCAAAAACCAATCTGTATTATGTAGCTTCAGCAAGTTTTATAGCCCTGCTATTATATAATAAAATATTATGATGTTCACTTATAACTTGTTCAATCTCAGCAATTTCCTGTGTTTGTAGTTTTAGTTGAAGTTTTCAGATTATAAATTACTGAAAATCCAGAAGTTGCAGTTTGTATTTATGTTTGACTTGCAGATTAAAAATGCATTCACATATTAATTTCAGTTCTTGCTGTTTATAAATTACTGAAATCCAGTAGTTCCAGTGATCTCAAGTCTTATTACAGATCCCATAATTAAAAATGAATTTTCCAAAATTTGTGTTGTTGGCATGCTATTGAGTAATTTGGATATTGCTCAAGGAGTGAATATTCTGATATAGCCACGGCGAAATTGTTTTATGCCTCTGAAACTTGTCCACAAGGTTCTTATCACCTGGGTGGCAATAGGGTTGTTGATAAGGAATTGGACAGGAACGAGGATTCTAATTTTCTAAAGATATGGATTTCACTAGCAAGGGTATAGTCACATGGAAATGTTTCAGCCTAGTCAGGTGATGTTGTCATCTGACTCAAATTAGACTATTATAGTCAGGTTTTAAAATAAATCTGTAAAGTAAAAAAAAACCTTATCTCGTCTTTCTGTCTCATTCTCATCTGAGAAACATGTTCTTCTCATTCTCACGGAAAAATTGTTTTGAAGATAATCAATGACACCTACTTGAGAGAAATCCTTTAAGGGTGCGTCTTTACTAATCGGTTTCTGAATTCAGAAGAGTTATGAAGGCTCAACAACTCTAAGCACAATATAAGATCTCAAATCTCCGGATCTTACATTAGGGGTATCTTGCTGATTGTTAAGTTTTTGAACTCTAGATAAATTCTGGTTTAAATAAGTCATATTTACTAGTCGGGTTATGAATTCAGTTGGAAACTCTAGATAAATTCTGGTTTAATTAAGTTTTTGAATTGATTTTATGTTTCTTAAATTTGGGTTATCAAGTGGTGAAAACTTTTGTAAATTGGTATCCTGCTGCTTGTTATTTTTTTAGGATTTAGACCATACCTTTTGTATCTAGTGGGTATGGATGCATGTTAGACATGTGTTATGTAGTTAACATGTATAGTTTGTAAGTATCAACTGCTTTCAATGTGTATTTCTAGGTGTTCTTACTTTAGTCTCTAAATTTTTTCAGTGAATCTCCACATTAGTCAGTAATTGATGTCTTATAGCATTTTATATTTGGTCATCAAATAGGAGAACCATAATTTGTATTTGTCTATGTCAGTGGGTTCTATTTTTATGTTTTTTTTCTTACTATCTTGCTCAAATACAATAATAGTACTGATTGCTTTTGTCATTTATTTGTAGATGTCAGGACGTCGTATACATCCTCCTAGTAAAGAATGGTTCACCGCACGTAAGGGTTTACCGAGGTTTGTTGAAGGTGTTAAATCTTTCATTCAATTTACAGCTGACAGCCTTGGGGAAGATATAAATCAATTTCATTGTCCTTGCATGAAATGTCAGAATTACAATAGTCGTCCAAAAACACTTGATGAAATACATGGGGATATTCTTGATCATGGCTTCGACGTGACATACCGAACGTGGATCCATCATGGTGAGAAACCTCATGAGAATAATTTCACTATTAGATCTCCTGCATTACCCACTAATAATGTTGTGAATGAAGCTTCTTTTCCTAGAATGTTTGACTTGTTCTTGGACACACTAGGTCGCACTGAGTATGGTAACCATGAAAATGGTGTTGTTGATGAAGATGGTTCTGATGCTAATGTTGAAGATGGTTCTGGTGCTAATATAGAAAGCGGTGGTGTTGATGTCGATTTCGGAAAGAGGATGTTGGATGTATTACAACCCCTGTATCCAGATTGTGGTGGTGAACATACAAAATTTTCGAAAGTGATTGAGCTACTTAGTATGAAAGCAAGGTATCAGTGTTCCATTGTTTTTTTTATAGAATTATTAAAATTTATGAAAACTATTTTACCGGAAGGCAACATGTTACCATCTACATGTGCTAAAGCTAAGGGTATGCTTAAGCCATTTAACTTGCCGGTAGAGATTATTCATGCTTTCTCTAATGATTGCATACTTTATCGAAAGGAGTATGATGATTATGATGAGTGTCCTAAATGTCATGCAAGTAGATGGCAATTACCTCCTGAAGGGAGTGATTCGAATGCTAGAAAAGTGCCAGTGAAGAAACTAAGGTTTTTCCCAATTACTGAAAGGTTACAACGTTGGTATGGTACTCCGTGGATTGCTGAGCAGATGTACTATCATTCTAATGTTGAAGAAAGTATTACACACATGCGACATCCTGTGGATTCTTCTTCTTGGAAGTCAATTGATAGGAAGTGGCCTGAGTTTGCTGCTGAGAAACGTAATGTGCGTCTAGGACTAGCCACTGATGGTTTTAATCTTTTTGGAATGATGACTACGTACAGTACTTGGACCGTCATGGTTTTTCCTTTTAACCTTCCCCCATCAGTATGCACATCAAAAGATTTTACACTGTTAGCACTACTTATTCCTGGTCCAAGTGGCCCTAATGGCAATATTGATGTTTATTTGCAGCCCTTAATTGATGAGTTAATTGATTTATGGTTAAAAGGAAAGATGACGTATGATGCGCACACAAAGACTTCCTTTACAATGAAAGCAATTTTAATGTGGTGTATACATGACTATTCGGCTTATGCGTATATGTATGGTCTGCGAACATCTGGAAAATTTGGTTGTCCGGCATGTGGTGAAGATATTGAGGCTCTGAGTATGAAATTGGGTAATAAGTTTGCATACATGGGTCATAGAAGATTTTTAAGAGATTGGTCTCACCCTTACAGACGTGAAACCAACAAGTTCAATGGATTTAAGGAAGATAGGGGGTGCACCAATACGTTTGAGTGGCGTTGAATTGTTTGATGGGACATCAACAATAAATAAGGAATTTGGGAAGATGGTAAGGCGGCCACTAGTTTATTCTCCGTATTATAAGAGATCAATTCTATTCAATCTTCCATATTGGAAGGTAAGTGAATATGTTGTTATTTTTAGGCATTTGATAAGTGAATATGTGGTTATTTTTAGGCATTTGATAACTTTAATCCATATGTTATTTGTAAATTTTGCTAACTTAGTTATTCTTAACTTTAGTTTCTGCAACTTCGTCATAATGTGGATGTGATGCATGTAGAAAAGAACTTTGCATAGAACTTGTTTGGGACTTTCATGAATCACAAAGATAAGTCTAAGGATGGGGATCCAGCGCGCAAAGATTTGGAACTGCTGAACTTAAAACCAGGCTTGTGGTTGACGGAAATAAATGGTAAAGTAGAACTAGTCTGTAAAACTTTTAGCAAACTGAAAGTTCCTATTGGTTATAGTGGAAACTGGAAAAACAAAGTGGATATGAAAGAGTTACAATTTAAGTGTTTGAAGTCCCACGACTACCACATGCTTATGCAGGGTTTGATGCCAATTTTTCTAATGTATTGTTTCAAAGAGCATAAGCTTTTGCGTGAGGCAATACATCAATCGTCATTGTTTTTCAAAGTTCTTTGTTCTAAGGTTATTGATCGTGAAGAGATTCGTCTAATGCACGAACGTTTTGTGGAGTCTTAATGTGTGTTTGAGATGTACTTCCCGCCGGCTTTTTTTGTTACGATGACTCATCTAGTCGTATACTTGTCTGAAGAGGCACTAACATTGGGACCAGTTCAATTTAGGTGGATGTACCCTTTTGAGAGGTATACTTCTTAAACTGTTGACCCTTTCAGTTTATGGACTTATGTATACCTTATATATATATAATTGTGTTCCTAATTACATGTGCAGGATGATGAGAACCTACAAGGTTTATGGTCGGAACAAAACCTATATTGAAAGGTCTATAACTGCACAATATGAGGTGGATGAAGGAGCGCACCATTGGATGGAGTTCATTCCTGAGGGTAATAAAAAGTCTTATAAGTGTCATGGAAAGAAATCATTGCACGATGATGTTTATGAAGGTTTAGAACCGCCTAATTCATAAGGAAAACCATACCAGTTAACTTCCTTACAACATCAACAAGTTCGTCTTTGGGTATTGAGACATTCAGATGAAAATACTGAATGGGAAGAGTAAGTAGAATCCTTAACTTTGTATGTGAACAATTTTTTTACACTATCTTGACCATATAATCTGTATAGTATGAAGTAACCCTGTCATGTACTATTGTATTTATTGTTTCACAGGAAATACAAGGCATACAGTAATACTTTTAACCGAAGATCAAGGAGTAAGCGTCAGGATTACATTCCCTGGTTAAGAGATCAACTTCTAGGCACTCCCATGACAGATTTTCATAGGCTCGTACTTGGTCCTTCTTTCAAGACAGTTTCCTATAGAGCGTATTCGGTGAATGGTTATCTTTTTTATACATCAGAGTCAGAGAAGCTTATGACTACACAAAATAGTGGAGTGACCATGAATGCCTTCACCATCTTTAGAGCAAGCGCCAAAGATACCAACTTGGTGGGTGATGATACTGCTTACTTTTCCATTGTGAGAAAGATACTTGAGCTCTATTATGAAGACTTCACAGAAGTTGTTTTTCTCTGTGACTGGGTCCGAGTCGAAGACAAAACAACTGGATCATATGTGGATGCAGAGACAAACTCTAGGTTCGTCAACTTCGAAAAGTTTAAGAGAAGCTCAAAAGAAGTTGACGAACCCTTCATCCATGCTTCTCAAGCTGCCCAAGTCTTTTATTGCGCTGATGAGACTAGAAAGCATTGGCATCTTATATTAGAATCTCCCAAAAGATCCTGCCTAAAGGTGAATGCTTATGAAGATCCATATGTGTTTGCTTCATCCACGAATCAACCTTCTTTCTTCAACATCTTTAGCTGACGACTAGTATTGGATAGAGATCAGGTAATATATCTCAACAGAATGCTTGAATTTTTCTTATTTTTATCTTCTCTGTGCTTGAATGCTTGCAACACTTGTAATGCTCTGTCGTGGTCTTCTTTATATCCGTATATTCTTTGGAATATATGAGTAGCTAGAAATAATCACCTTTGTAGGAATTATGTTTTTAGTGCTGACCAAGTTGTTGATTTAGCTTACAATCAGCTTAAGAGTACTGGTTTTTGGTTACTTAAACTGGAAATGTCCTCTTTTTCCTTTCTATAAGTTGAACTATGATGGAGCTTCATCATTTTACTCATTTTTTTGCAGGACCAGGTGGTGTAATACGACATTCATCTGGTTCTTTTGTAGCTTCCTTTTCCCACCATCTTTAGTCCAGGTACTAAATTGTGCATTAAAGTTAATTTTTTTAAATCTGCATATTTGTGTTTTTTGTATTTTTATGCGATCTTTTGGGTTTGCAGTAAGCACATTAATCCACCTTCTTGTGTGTTGTTTTTTACATAATATGTTAGTTGTGAATGGGTGTAGTGCTTGTTCCAAATTTTTGGTTCCTTCAACATGCACTTGTCTGTAACAGGTCAACAGTGGTGTTCAAATTGAATTGGTTAGGAATATTTTTAGGTCATACTATGTTGTTATGATTTTTTTTATTAAACCTTAACGTCAAACTTATTTTTTATGCAGGATAACATTCCGTTCAGTTAGGGAGCTCGGTTCATCTTTTGTCAAGTTGGGATTCAGTGATTGTAAGAAAATTATCTTTTAAGAATGCTCAAGTATAATTATAACTTAGAATGGTGTGAATTCATTACCTATGCAAATTCATTTTTTGGTATTTTTCACTAACTGTCAGCTCGATTGATATAAATCAAGTTAATGTTGTAAACATATTTTGAATTTGGATTGAATGTTGAATGTTTTGTTATCAAATGAGCATCTATTAAAGTTCAGTTTAATGAATTTCAAATTTTATGCCAGTCAGAAATAAGTTGTGAATCAGATTTTTTAAATTTCAAATTTTAGGCCAATCAGATGAAAACTAGTCAGACTGGGTTTCAGACAAATCCGATTTTTTTAAAAGTATTCAGCCCATATAAACTACTTCACAAAACTGTCGATTAACTTTTGTATTTTCTAATTTAAAACTTTAGAAACCACTGTCAATGTCAGTGATATCAATTGGCTGTTAGAGAAAGTCGTATTTTTAAAGATTTCAAATTCTGTGAGCCATAGTCGTTTTGGAAAAAACCACTCCCAGATTCCAACTACTGAAAACAGTCGTTTTTGATGATAATACCTCTTGTTTTGGCAGTGGTTTAACTTGCATTTTCCACTAGTGCTTCATAATCCCAATGAAGTCTTTAAGTCATTAACCTGGTTTTAGAAGAAGAAAACAAAAGTTTAAAGGAGAATCGACTCTAGCTTAGCAATCTAGTATCACACATAATGTGTGGGGATTAGGTTTCCCAGTTGCTAGAGTTCTCCATTATATAGTCTTTCAAATCAGGGTTTGCAATCAATGTTAGCTTAGTAACAAAGCATTCAATATTCACCGTTAGATGAAAACCTGATTAGATACAAGCTAATATTTCTAAACCGTTAGATCAAAAACTTAGCTTGTCATACACACATGTACTTGACGATTTTGGGTTTGTGTAACCGTACCCAAACGTGTACAATAGTTGGTTCAATATTAGTCAACCAAATGGTTAGCCAAATGATAACTTTCATATCAACCATATTCTTCTTCACCATAACTAGTCCAAATGACTCAAATGAACTAGTTAGAGAGTTGTTCAATTTCTATGAGATCTCATTACTACACAATACATAATTGAAGCAAAAACGATGTGGTTCACTTGAATCGATTCATGAACTATAAAGCCACGGTTTACAAAAGAATTCCTTAGTTAATTAAGATAAGTTCACAAACATCTTTTTTAGACATAACCACTCAAGTTCGAGGACTGGGTTCGCGGACTGAAGTTAACTGGTTGGAGTTCACAAACTCCAGCAGAAATTCTCGAGTTCGAGAACTTCATTATTAATGGATCAAACCGGATACAACTCCAGCAAAATTCTCGTTCGAGAACTACGACGTTTGTGGATCTGAGTTGATACTTGATCAACAAAGTTTGCAAACTTCGATTCAAGTGCTAAGGACTTGTACATATATGTGTTATCACAACAATGTTTATATCCCCCAGTTGTTATATTGTCTAAACTCTCATTTCAATCATTGAAACATTCTCAGAGGACATTATATAGTTGTTATTCAGAAACTATTTTTCGTCAGAGCGATTTCCAAAGTGATTGAAACATAACATGACTTTCGTAACTAGGTAAATATGAACTTGGCTAAAGCAAAAGCTTTACCAACACATATTTCGAGAAATAGATAAGCGAGATATACTTAGCTCGAAATATCACATGTGTATATTCTTAGTCTATATAGTAATACGAATTTTATCTCAATATAAGAGATAGAGTAGATAGACTTTCGAGTGACAAATAAGTTCAAGTCTCCACATACCTTTTAGTCGATGAAGATCCACTAGTTCCTTGAGTAGTCCTTCATCTTGTATGATGATTGTCATGGAGTTCTTGAGATCAACTACACTTTCTATCCTAGTGCGAGACCTTAGCTATAGTAGACTAGTACGACCGTTTCCACGGTGGGAAGGCCGACCGAAGAAGAATCTGAAGATGGGGTTTGTCTGCGACTACTTTCGTCCCGTTTAAGAAAAGGTGATACTTTCACATCCCGTTTCGGAAAAAGTGATACTTTCGCTCCGTTTCGGGAAAAAAAATGATACTTTCTCCCCGTTTCGGAAAAAATGATACTTTCTCCCCGTTTCAGAAAAAGTGATACTTTTTATGAAACAGAGTGAAAGTATCACTTTTCCCGAAACAGAGCGAAAGTATCACTTTTCCCGAAATGGAGCGAAAGTATCACTTTTCCTGAAACGGGATGTGAAAGTATCACCTTTTCTTAAACGGAAAATTAGTCGATCCATAAACCAAAATATAGTTGCATGATGTGTTATGCATCCTTTGTGGTGGTTTGCATAATGGCTATGCATTCAATTTTTGAGAATTATGCCTAAAATGAAAGTATCATTTTTCTTGAAACGGAGGAGTACATCGTTTTATTAGTTGCAACGGAAAATTAGTTGATGAATAAACCAAAATTTTGCTACATAAACTATTATGTATCCTTTATGGTGGTTTGCATAATGGATATACACTTAATTCTCTAAAATTGTGCCTAAAATGATAAGTACCTCTGAATTTTTCGTAAAAACTCAAAATTTGATATTGTTGTTTGTGCTCGTTGGATAGGTTTTTTTATTAGCTTTCCAACGAGATAAAATTTGTAAAATTCCAAGGCACGGATTTTTAGATATGTTATATTCAAGTTTGCTTTCCAATTATACCCCTGAAAAGATAGGATACACAATGAGTTATAGTAATGGGACTAAAAGGGAGGGACATTTTTGGTTTTTCGGCCCTAACCATTTCCAATCTTTTTGTGTCAATTGATCACTTACATTTTACAAAAAAGTGGTCATATAAAGGTCCTCCCTCGCTTCGCTCGGTCAGCCCAACTAGAAATCAAGACTTTATAGTTTTTGATCACTGAAATTGACAAACATGCTTGAGATAGAAACGCATGCGAGTTCGACCGAGAATTGCTCTAATAGAGATGCTTATAATTGTTTTCTGATCACTACAGTTGGATGATGAAATTTCCAATTTTAGGGTCAACATAGTAGCTAGTTTCTTTGATCCCTGTTTCTAGCGCCAAAATGTAGTTGCAGGAAATCCCACAACTAACACCCCATAATGATTTCTATAGATCTAAATATATTTGATATAAAAATGAAGAAAAAAATGGTGGAAATGTAAAATAAGACACAAGATTTACGTGGTTCGATCAATGTGATCTACATCCACCGGGTTAAGTTTCACTATCATTGTTGAAATTACATTTGGATTTCATTGAGACTCCATTAATGAGTATTTGGAGCTCTCTGTTGATGAATGAAGAAGAAGGAGATAATAATAATACAAATTCTGTTTTCTCTCTCTACCAATGTGTCCTCTCTTTTTATCTCCTGCATTTCTCTTTATATATAGGTGTTTACACAGTGGATGACAGCTAACATGTAGTGGAGTACAGCTAATATTGTCTCACGCCTATGCTACGTTCTCGCATACTAAGAAATGAATGAATCTCGGATACTAACTGTTTGTAGGTGAAAATGGTTTCTGCTGATTTCAGTAATTGCGGGTGTGTAGGTGAGAAACAATTTAAACCCTAAACAATGTACTGCAAGGGAGTACTTTAGATTCAAGATATCAATCTGTACAAGTCTGGCCAAAACCAAGAAATGTCCGTTCCAGACTTGCTTCGGTCATAAAGTGGAGGAGAATGGGTTGGTTTTAGGGAGGGAAGAAAGGAAAGTGGTGATACCAGAATAGTTGATTCTGGAAGAGTAGTTGGGTTACAACGACTTGTTATCAGAAAAGTGAGAGTGCTAACAAGATGAGCTAGCAAGTAAGTATTTCTGAGTGTTGTATCTCCCGTATGAACTTGTTATTCAATGGAAATAGGTAGGACCTATATATACTAGTCGGAGTAAAAATGTACCCTGGTCTCATTAAGGAGTGGGGAAGTATATGGGAGGAGGTGGTAACCGTATGCATGGAATTGATGTTCCATAAAGTGGTTAACGCATGAAACTGGTTTTCATGAAACTGCTAACGTTATGGAATTGATGTCCCATAAAATTGTTAACGCATGTGCATTATGTCCCATGAACGTTTCACACATAACTTCCCGTATTTACTAACCGCATCACCCTTATGACACTTCCTTATGACGGCGTAGTGTACGCCGCATGCTGTAAACTGCCAAACCAATACCCAAAGAGGATCCTCCAGTTTGTTTTGATGTCTCGAATGTTTTTGGAAAACATGTAGCATGTTGTTGTGGCTTGGCAATTCAAGATCGGGAACTTGCTAGCCTGGTGACCTTCGACGGTCGAGATTTTGCATCTTGAGAGAAGGGGAAACTGTTGATCGTTGCACGCCTTCATTTTGGTAGCCGCGTAGTGAGGGCCAACGTGGTGGCGCAGCTAGGTTGGCATGCCGTTGGCATGGCATGGTTTGGCGTGGCCAAACTTAGGTTTTTGGGCCAAAGGTTACCATGTGTCGTCTGGTAACCTTGGATGGCTAGGATTTCCTCATGGGATTGAAGGGCAATCGTTCATTGTTGCACACTTTCGTTTTGGCGGCCACGTAGGGAAGGTAAACAGGTGACTCAGCTAGGTTGGCATGCCGTTGGCATGGCATGGTTTGGCGTGGCCAAACTTAGGTTTTTGGTCCAAAGGTTACCATGTGCCGTCTGGTAACCTTGGATGGATAGGATTTTCTCCTGGGATTGAAGGGAAACCGTTGATTGTTGCACGCCTTCATTTTGGTAGCCACGTAGGGAAGGCCAACAGGGTGGCACGACTAGGGTGTGGTTAGGCTTGGCATGTGGGGCCAAGGGTTCGCCTTGGGCTAGGTGCGATTTTGGCTTGGCATGCAGGGACAAGGGCTTTCCATGGGCGTATGGCGTGGCTAGGGCGTTTGGCTTGGCATGATGTGACTAGCATGGCTAGGTTCAATGCAAAGTGAATTTGGCATGGCGCGGCTAGCTTGGATAGGTTTGGTTTGGCTTGGCATATGGGGCCAAGGGTTTTCCATAGGCGCATGACGTGGCTAGCTTGGGCTAGGTGCGGTTTTGGCTTGGCATGTGGGGCCAAGGGTTTTCCATAGGCACATGGCGTGACTAGATTGGGATAGGTGCGGTTTTGGCTTGGCATGTGGGGCCAAGGGTTTGCCATAGGCGCATGCCGTGGCTAGCTTAGGCTAGGTGCGTTACCAAGCTTGGGTTTTGGGGGCAAAGGTCGTTTGGTAACCTTAGACGGCCAGGATTTGCTCCCGGGATTGAAGGGCAACCGTTGATTATTGCACTCCTTCGTTTTGATTGCCGCGCAGTGAAGGCCAGTATGGTGGCGCGGCATGGGGCCATTGAGAGGTGCGTTTGGGATGGCGTGGTAGGTGTGGCTGGCATGATTTTCCATTGGCACAGAGGTGCGACTAGCATGGTTGGCATGCTATGGCGCGGTCGGTGTGGATGGCATGATTTTCCATTGGCACAGCGGTGCGGCTAGCATGGTTGGCATGATTTGGAGTGGTCGGTGTGGCTTGCATGATATTCCATTGGCACAGAGGTGCGGCTATCATGGTTGGCATGTTTTGGCATGGTCTGTGTGGCTGGCATGATTTGCCATTGGCACATAGGTGCGGCTGGCATGCTTTAGCGCGGGCGGTGTGGCTGGAATGATTTGCCATTGGCACAGAGGTGCGGCTAGCATGATTGGCATGCTTTGGCGCGGTCGGTGTAGATGACATGATTTGTCATTGGCACAGGGGTGTGGCTAGCATGGTTGGCATGCTTTGGCGCAGTTGGTTTGGCTGGCATGATTTTCCATTGGCACACGTGTGAATTAGGGCTTGTCTTGTCGTAACCCTAATTTGAAAAAGATACCCCGGTAATTATTTAGAGACACATTAAAGGTTTCAGTAAATTTGCCTAGTAAATACTAGTTACTTTAAGTGTTGTGACATCACTGTCTGCTAGGGTTTAGTGTTTTACGATTTTAACCCTAAGCTAAAAACCACCATCAACACTAACAAATGTGTTGTGCGATATTTTTCCCCTACAATAATAATGTAATGTATATATCTCTCATTCTCTATGTGCATGTATGCATACACTGGAGGTTTAGATGGGTAATGTTTAGACAGGGGAGGGGAGATCAAATGACATGGTGGTACTGCTCTTCCTTTATTTATTTATTTAATCTTAAAATTGATAAAATGCACTCTTTGGAAAATTTTCATGGATAATTAAAGAGAAACAAGAAAATAGAAGAAGAGATAGTCAAAGAAAACAGGAGCATGGCCAAACTTAGAAACTTGCAGCAGTAGACTAGCTAGAAATTATTTTAAAAAAAAAAAAAAAAAAACAGCAGGAACCAATCTAAGTAAAAGCAGCATGTGGAAGAATTTATGCTAGGATTAGCTAGAGAGATAGACACACCAAGCCAAGGGCACACTGTATATATATATATATATATATATATATATATGGATGATGGTTGGTTTAACCAGTAGAGAGTGTAAGTGACTGGTTAAACTGGTTGTCTCTTTGGATGGTTCTTCTTCATTTTTCCTTCCTTCCAGATGTTTTCTTCTAACTTACTTTTCCTTTTATTTTATACCTATCTTCTTTGACTCTACTGTGTCCTTCCAAATTGGTGTGCAATTTTATAGAAATATGCATTTTGATTTTGTTCATAAATGGGGGTTTCTAATCGTTCTTTACTTCCAATACAAAGATTCCAATTTCGATTGCTTACTCCATTTCCCTTTGCTTTCATTTCTAGATTTCATTCCTATTCTCTTTAGTACATCATCCAGAAAGACAGAATCAGAAATTTCAGAAACATCGAGATGATGGTGATTGAGCAAGGACAGAGCAAGAAGAGGAAGTACGATCATAAAGACGATGATGATGTGGCTGTTGGAAGGTCGGTCAAGGACTAGATTAGGAAATCTATTTGGTTAAGTAAACCAAGTACTTGTGTCATCCTAAGTATAGCAGCTTAAGAGGTTTGTCTCTTAGAGCTAAGTTAGGAAACCCTATACTTTTAGGAAAGTAATCCTTGTTAAGGAATGTGTCCAGTCCTATTGATGTGTATAAATAGCCATAGAGAGAACTAGAGAAAACACACCAGAACTAAGTAAGAGTTTTCTTCTTCTCGTCTAAAGCTTTGTATATTCCAACCTATACGGTGATATATAAAATTGATTATTCCTTCCCGAGGATTCAACCTCATTAAATACTTGTTCTTCTTGTGTGTGTGATTGTGTTCTTGGAAATATTGGAGTACCATTGTAGTAGTGCAACCTAACGCTTCCGCAGGCTTTGGCGCAACAATTGGTATCAGAGCAAGGTTACGCTCTTGGATACGGGAACTCAGATTGTAGTTGAAGTAAAGGTATTTTTCTGAAGATTTCTTGAGGTAATACTAATCTCAAAGGTTCTGTTTTTTATCTATATTTGGTTGTTTAAGAACAATGGTTGACGGGGAAAAACCAGTCTATCCGAACGATTCTGATGGAGAACATTCAGAGTCCACAAATAAAGATAAAGAAACAAAAGAAGAAATACTTCATTCACATAGATCACAACTCAAGGTAGAAAAGTTTACAGGAACCAGTAACTTTGGTTTATGGAGAACAGACGTAATGGATGCTCTTGTTCATCTTGACCTAGAAGAAGCTCTAGAAGTTCATCCAGTGGATATCTCTGAAAAGAAGTGGAACAAGATGAATACGCTTCGATACGAGGGTGTTTAGCAATCGTAGTAAGAGTTAATTATCAGCACGAGACTTCAGTTAATGATCTCTGGGAAAAACTAGAGAAGGAATACCTTGTGAAGAACGTGGCAAATAGGATACATCTTAAAAGGAATTTGTATCGCTATAACATGAAGAGAGGTGCAACCCTAATTGAGCACCTAGATTCATATAATAAACTTCTTGCTGAGTTGGTTAACTATGATGAAAATATCAACGACGAGGAACAAGCTTTGTGTATGATAAACTCTCTTCCTGAAAAGTATGAACCCGTGATTAAAGCATTAATGCACGGCAAGGACAAGATGACATACGCCGAGGTTACTACAACATTGTGTAGTGAGGAGTTCAGGAAGATGGATTGTGAAGACCTTGCAAGTGAATCTAATAATGACTTGCTTCTTGTAAGAGGTCGTTCAACAGATAGGAGAAAGAAGAATGGTGGTTATGGTAAAGGTAGAGGACGTTCTAAGAGTAGAACGCGACTGCATAAAGATGAGTGTGCTTGGTGCCATGACTTTGGTCATTGGGCTAAGGATTGTACCAAGCATAAGGCAAGAGAAAGAGATAATAATACTGAGGTGAACATTGCAATGAAGAATCAGATGATGCTTCTGATTTCTCGTTAACTGTGACACCATCAGATTGTACTATTACAGATGGTACATGGGTATTAGATATTGGAGCAACGTATCATATATGTCCATATCGTGACTGGTTCTCAAGTTTTGAAGAGCTTGATGGGGAATTATGTATGGGAAACAATCATACCTGCAGGGTGATTGGGATTGGTAGTGTTCGTATCAAGATGCATGATGGTATGGTTAGAGAGATGAAGGAGGTAAGATTTGTACCTGCCATAAAGAAGAATCTGATTTCACTCGGAACTTTGGAGGCTAAGGGCTATAAGTTAGTCGCTGAAAATGGTGTTCTAAAAGTAATCTCTGTATCTATGGCAATCATGAAGGGCATACGTCATCATAACTTGTATTACTTAATTGGGAGTACAACAACAGGGGATGTGTCTATTTCTGAACACATTGAAAGTGCAGCTACCGAGAAGACGAAGTTATGGCACATGAGACTTGCACATCCAGGTGAGAAGTCGTTGCATAGGTTGATTCAACAAGACTTGTTGAAAGGTGCTATCGCCTGCAAGTTAGCATTTTGTGAGCATTGTGTTAAGGGAAAGAAAACAAGAACAAGCTTTGGCACAGCTATCCACAATACTAGTGGAGTTCTTGGCTATGTTCACTCAGATGTTTGGGGTCCTTCCAAGAATGCATCATTGGGAGGTAAACATTGGTTTGTGTCGTTCATTGATGATTATTCTATGCGTGTATGGGTGTACACCGTGAGGCATAAGTATGAGGTCCTAGAAATCTTTGTGAGGTGGAAAAAGGCAACTGAGACTCAAACTGGCAGAAAGATCAAAGTACTACGTTCGGACAATGGTGGAGAGTATAAGAGTGATCCATTCTTGCAAGTATGTCACGATGAGGGGATAAAGAGGCACTTCACAGTTAAGAAGACACCGCAACAAAATGGGGTAGCTGAACGCATGAATCGTACTTTGCAGGAGAAGGTACGATGTATGTTATCTAATGTTAGATTAGGTAAAGCGTTTTGGGCTAAGGTAGTTACATATGCGTGCTTCCTCATTAATAGGTTTCCATCAGCTGCATTAGAAGGTAAAACTCCTATGGAGAAGTGGTTTGGTAAACTAGCTTATGATTATGACTCAATTCATATCTTTGGTTGTCCTGCATGGTATCATGTTAGTGAAAACAAGCTTGATAACCGTGCCGTTAAAGGAATCTTTGTGGGTATGAAGAATGGAGTAAAAGGGTTCAAGATTTGGAATCCAGTTTAGAAAAAGATAGTCATGAGTAGAGATGTCACATTTGATGAGATGTCTATGGTAAAGTCTTGGGGTTATCGGCAGGTGGAGGACAGAAGCACCAGTACTAGTGAGCCTTTGCAACAGGTGGAGATTGATGCAACTCCACTAATTCCAGCTAAGTCTATATCTGTTCAGAATACTTCTGAAGACATTGAGTCTACAAGAGAGGTAACTACTGAAGTTCCAAATGATAGTGACATTGTTGAGGAAGAGGAACAAAAGTCAGTAGAAGATACAGAAGCTACGGTCACAGAGACCATAGCAACCAGCAAACCAAGAAGATCAATCAGGAATCCTGGTTGGATGAATGATTATATTGCTTATGCATTACCAGTTATAGAAGATGGTACTCCTACTTCCTATTTAGAAGTTGTACGTAGTGCAGAGTGTAAAGAATGGGAAGGTGCAATGCAGGACGAGATGGAGTCTCTCTATAAGAATGGCACATGGATTCTTATAAAACTTCCGAACGGTAAGAAGGCCATTGGGTGCAAATGGGTATATCCTAAGAAAAAAGGATTTCAGGTGAATCAAGTACGCTACAAGGCAAGGTTAGTTGCAAAAGGTTATGCCCAAAGAGAAGGGATTGACTACAATGAGGTGTTCTCTTCGGTGGTAAAATACTCATCAATCCGAATTTTGTTGGCCTTGGTAGCACAATATGATTTAGACCTAGTTCAGCTAGATGTCAATACGGTGTTCTTACATGGTGATCTAGAAGAGGAGATATATATGACTCAGCCGAGTGGGTTCATGGTTGTTGGAAAAGAAGATTGTGTATGTAAACTAAAGAGATCGTTGTACGGGCTGAAGCAGTCTCCAAGACAATGGTACAAACGATTTGATCAGTTTGTGATAGGCCAAACATACACAAGAAGTCACTATGACCATTGTGTATACTTTAAGAAGCTACGTGATGGATCTTTCATATATTTTCTCTTGTATGTCGATGATATGCTGATTGCATCGAATAGAAAGAAAGAGATCGATAATTTGAAGTGCAAGTTGTCATCTGAGTTTGAGATGAAAGATCTGGGAGAATCTAAGAAGATTCTTGGTATGGATATTCAACGTAACAGAGAGAAGGGTAAGGTTTGTTTGTCTCAGAAGGCATATTTGAAGAAAGTGTTACAGAAGTTTGGTGTCTACGAAGGAACTAAATATGTAAGTACTCCCCTTGGTGCTCATTTTAAGTTGAATGCTCGTATGTCTCCCACTACTGAAGAAGAGCAGAAGTATATGGATCAAGTCCCATATGCTGAGGCTGTTGGTAGCTTGATGTATATGATGGTATGTACAAGGCCGGACATTTCACATGAAGTTAGTATGGTCAGCCGTTATATGCATTGTCCTGGTAAGGGACATTGGCATGCTGTGAAATGGATTTTAAGGTATCTTTATGGTACAATTGATGTTGGCTTGGAGTTTGCGAAGGATAAAAGTAACAATTAGTTGTGTGTTGGGTATGTGTATTCTGACTATCTTTGGTGATTTGGACAAGAGACGTTCAACTACGGGTATGTATTTACCATAGCAGGAGCACCAGTAAGTTGGAGATCAATCTTGCAGTCTACTGTGGCACTTTCAACTACGGAGGCGGAGTATATGGAAGTGACTGAGGCATTTAAGGATGATATATGGTTACAAGGTTTACTAGATGACTTAGGAGTTGTGCAAGACCAACTGCCTGTGCATTGTGATAGTCTAAGAGCAATTTATTTGGCTAAGAATCAAGTGCATCATGCTAGAACTAAACATATAGACGTACGATTTCACTTTGTGAGAGAAATTCTTGAAGAAGAAGACATTCTACTTGTGAAGATCGATACCAAATACAATCCAAAATGATATGTTGACTAAAAAGCGGTTTTCTGGGATCAAGTTTCGACATTGTTTGAAATTGATCCACATCCTTCCGGTTTGGTGAAAGGCCCTTTTTGGGGTAGAGGTTCTTAGGAACCTAGTGGAGGTCTTCTAGCAAGACCATTTGATAGAACTACGATCGGTTTTGATTCCTATTGAGGATACGTAGGCAGCCAGTGATGGTTCAATCGACGTTGGAATATGGAGGTGATTTTATCTATTATTCGTCTCATGCATGAATGCATGATCCGAGGTGGAGAATTGTTGGTAGGTCGGTCAAGGACTAGATTAGGAAATCTAGTTGGTTAAGGAAACCAAGTACTTGTGTCCTAAGTATAGCAGCTTAAGAGGTTTGTCTCTTAGAGCTAAGTTAGGAAACCCTATACTTTTAGGAAAGTAATCCTTGTTAAGGAATATGTCCAGTCCTATTGATGTGTATAAATAGCCATAGAGAGAACTAGAGAAAACACACCAGAACTAAGTAAGAGTTCTCTTCTTCTCGTCTAAAGCTTTGTATATTCCAACCTATACGGTGATATATAAAATTGCTTATTCCTTCCCGAGGATTCAACCTCGTTAAATACTTGTTCTTCTTGTGTGTGTGATTGTGTTCTTGGCAATATTGGAGTACCATTGTAGTAGTGCAACCTAACGCTTCCGCAGGCTTTGGTGCAACATTGGCGGATCTTAATTCTTAATCGTACTTATACATATTAAGCTAGTGAAAAGCAGTACAACTTATCGGGATATTCAAACCTCTTGGTGGCACAAGATATCCCTTTAGTGTCTTTCTTTGATTCACACCAACTCACACAGTCCCGTAACCAATCAGCGAACTTAAGCGAACCCAACCAATCCCTGAGATCTTCCCTAGCAGGAGCCAGTAGATCTCTTACACTAGCCGCTACAACTTCAAGAGTTTCTATCTGATTAGGTGTAAGACCAATATTATCTAGATTATATCTTAAAAAGTCCCTGACATCTAAAACTATCGAATTCCTGAGACGATCACCACAAGAACTACCCAGACCTGGAATATCAAGAGCCATTAAACAAGCCTTATCAACTAGAGCTCCTCCACTAGATTTTGTAACAACTGCATTCCTGCATGTTATTTGCAAAGGAGGTTTGAATATAACCACTTTTAATATCAATAGACACGAGAACAAAAAAAAAAAAAAAAACTCCGATCAAAAAAACAAAAAGACACAAGAAAAAAAGACAGGGTGATTAAAAAGTGTGTAACATTAATCCTGTATTGATTATCGTTAATTATACTTACTGGGATTGAGAAGCAACAAAGGTGATTAAGAAGAAGAAACCAATGAGAGAAAAAGGCGTTTGTGGTACTGCCATTGTTGAGATTTAGAGATGAGAGTTACCCTGTAGATACTAGCAAGCTATATGTATTAGCAATTTGATTTGTGAAGATTAACAACCGATGTAATTAAGCTCCACCTTTCATTTTTGTATGTAAACCACAATAATAATCACTTTTAAATTCTGAAAGCTCGACCTTTCATTTTTGTAGTTTTATTAAGCTTATTTTGATTAATAAGAGACAGAAAAGAAAATTATGTAATCTATACATCATGATCTACACGTCTGTTAACGTGTTTCAGAAGCAGTTTTCGATCAATATTGTCGCCTTTCAAATTCAAGCCTTGTAGTATTATTTCTAATTGAATGTCTATGCCCATAATTATAATTAAATAGATTGTCAACAGTATTAAAATGATTTAAACTAAAGATCATGCTCAAGCAGTTAGTGGAAAAATTATGATTCGTTTGTTCATGCTTCATAATAAAATTATTATACTGCAGTAAGGGGGAACCGATCCATTTCTTTCAAAATTTAGGATCATTCCAACCATTTTTATCAAATTTTACAGCTCCATTCGGTAATTCATCCTTTATATCATATCGTTTCGAAATAATCCCTCTCGATTTGTGCCTTGACTCCAAAAATATTAGTTCTCACTAAACTGTAAAAAAATCATTAATCTGACATATATTAGTACGACCGTCTCCACGGTGGGAGGGCCGACCGAAGAAGAATCTGAAGATGGGATTTGTCTGCGACTATTTTCGTCCCGTTTAAGAAAATGTGATATTTTCGCCCCGTTTCGGAAAAAAGCGATACTTTCTTCCTATTTCGGAAAAAGTGATATTTTCTCCCCGTTTCAGAAAAAGTGATACTTTTTCTGAAACGGGGAGAAAATATCATTTTTTCCGAAACAGAGCGAAAGTATCACTTTTCCCGAAAACTGAGTCAAAGTATCCCTTTTCCTGAAACGGGAGATGAAAGTATCACCTTTTCTTAAACGGAAAATTAGTCGATCCATAAACCAAAATATGGTTGCATGATGTGTTATGCATCCTTTGTGGTGGTTTGCATAATGGCTATGCATTCAATTTTCGAGAATTATGCCTAAAACGAAAATATCATTTTTCTTGAAACGGAGGAGTACATCGTTTTATTAGTTGCAACGGAAAATAAGTTGATGAATAAACCAAAATTTTGCTACATAAACTATTATGTATCCTTTATGGTGGTTTGCATAATGGATATATACTTAATTTTCTAAAATTATGCTTAAAATGATAAGTACTTTTGAATTTTTCGTAAAAACTCAAAATTTGATATTATTGTTTGTGCTCGTTGGATATGTTTTTTTATTAGTTTTCCAACAAGATAAAATTTGTAAAATTCCAAGGCACGGATTTATATATATGTTATATTCAAGTTTGCTTTCCAATTATACCCCTGAAAAGACAAGATACACAAGGAGTTATAGTAATTGACTAAAAAGGAGGGACATTTTTGGTTTTTCGGCCCTAACCATTTCCAATCTTTTTGTGTCAAATGATCACTTACATTTTACAAAAAATTGGCCATATAAAGGTCCTCCCTCGCTTCGCTCGGTCGGGCCAATTAATTAGTCTGTAAAAAAAATCATTTTAACATAATCTCTCCTTAAATATTATGATTTAATAATTTACATGAACTATACATATAACATGCACATTACAATCAACAAATAACATGTTCGTTGGTGGTATTTGAATTAGATTGGTGTATGTAAGATTTTAAAAGTCAAAAATATAATAAGGAATAATAATTGAGAAATTGGGTCAATTGCCTAAATATTTTTAAAACATAGTTCTAATGGACGAGTAAAAATTATTATGGGTGAAATGGACACCAAAAAAATAGCAAGAACGAATCTGAATTCATCCTAGTTTAAACTTAAAAAAAATAGCGATGGTGAAATTAGATGCATCCTGATTTAAAAATAAGAAAAAATATTTGAAAATGAGTAGGATAAAACTGTTTATATCCGGACTATTTTTTCATTCTCGTCCATTTAAACATTATCAAATTTTCTCACCCATGAATTGTCGCTATTGGGTTAATTGACCAATTTTGTGATGATGATAATTTAGCGAAGACATGGTAAAATATTATACGAGTCGCATGATTTGGTAATTCATCATCTGTATTATATCGTTTCTCAATTTGCTTCTTGACTCCAAAAATATTAATTCTCAATCTTTTTACTAAAATACCTCCATTTTCAATTGAAGGCATGAAAAAGTTCTACGGAGCGTTACATTAGGGACATCTTTAAGACGCACCATAAGCAGGAAATGAAAACATATTTATACATGCGCAAAGACGCGGATCATGAATACCACCAGTACATAGCAGCAAAACAACTTGAATAACTGAATAACCTGCAAACCCCATAGCATTACCAATCCGTAATTATACTTGGACATATTAAGCGACTGAAATGCAGGACAACCTATCGAGTATACTGCCCATGTTAGTACTCTTGGTGGCAGAAGATATCCCTTTAGTGCCTTTCTTTGACTCGCACCATTTCGCACAGTCCCGTAACCAATCAGCAAACTTAGATGAACCCGCAGTATTGTTTACAGCATCAACAACACTTCTGTATTGATCACCTAAAGCAGCTGCAAAATCTGCATTATGAGTTTGAATCTGATCTAAAAGAGGCTTTGGAATATTTCTTAAAGCTTCCCTGACATTTAAAACTTTCCCATTCTTGAGACGATCACCACAAGAACTACCCGGACCTAGAATATCAAGAGCTATTAAGCAACCCTTATCACCTGGATCGCCCATAGATTTGAAAACACCCGCACTATTCCTGCATGTTGTTGACAAAGGAGGTTTGAATCAAACCAATAATATGAATAGACACAAGAAAAGAAAAAAAAGACAGGGCGTGATTAAAAAGTAATCCCGTATTGATTATACTTACACTGATTGAGAAGTGACAAAAGGTGAATAAGAAGAAGAAACAAACGAGGGAAAGAGGAGTTTTTGATACTGCCATTGTTGAGATTTAGATAGCCTGTATCTAGCTATACGTATTAGCAATTTGATTTGTGAAGATTAACAACCGATGTAAGCCTCCTTTTATATATGTAAACCACAATATTAATCACTTTTAAATTCTGAATCATTTTCATTAATTTGTAATTTAATTAAGCTTATTTTGATTATTAAGAAACAGAAAAGAAAATCTTCTGCAGTCACATACATATACAGCATGATGTACACGTCTGTAGACGTGTTTCAGATGCAGGTTTAGATCAAAATTCCCGAGATTAAATATCAAGAGGAGTCTTGTAGTATTCAAATGAATTAAAATAAAGATCATGCTCTATCACTAAGTCGAAGAATTATGATACATTTGTTCATGCTTCATAATAAATTTTTTTAAGAGTAATCTAAAAATGGATTAGCCAGCTATTGGTTTGTTAATATAAGAATGTTCGACCTTCTTTCGTTTATGTATACAATACATACCTAGAGTTTACTTTTAAGCTTACTTTGATTAAGAGTACAAAAAAAGGACCTTATGGATAAAACCCATTTCTTTCAAAATTTACGACCATTCCAACCATGTTTCTCAAAATTTACAGCTACATTAACATTACCACAAACACGACTACTTAATTCCATCCTTTTACGAAAACATGACGAATTTTAAAGAGTACGCGGTCAGTGAAAATGAAAATGAATACACCATTTACAAGTGAGGTGGCAATTGAGATTTTCTTACTCATAAGTCCTCAACAATAGGAGTTGAGTGGAGAGATTCTCCTGCCTGCCCACTTGTAGTGGAATGGAATCAAGGTAGTTTGCTGGGATGGGCTGGACCTGGTTTTATGTTTTGGATGTGGCTGAGCCCAGTAATCTTACCTTAGTGCAAACTCCTGCTGAATAGGGATGAACATTTGGCCCGGAATCCGCGGATTTAGTTGGGACCATCCGTAATTTTGCGGGTGAGTGTCCGGACCGTTCCCTAGTATGTTGGATGTGAATGAAAATTTTGCGTGAGTGTATGGGCTAAGTAGATGAGCGGTGGTGTGAGTGAGTTGTGTGCATAGAGAGAAAATAATATGCAAGAGTGTCTAGAGTGAGTGTAATGGCTTTTGGCAGAGGTGTAAAACGTGCCGGCCCAGCACAGCCCGACACACGAAGTCGCGTGCTTCACGTGTCATGTGTCGTGATCATCGCCGGCCAACGATTTAAACGTGTTGTCTTGTCTGTGCTTTACTAGTCAAAAGCTAGGCACATCACAGCTCACGGGCACAGTACACAAATAAACGTGTCGTGTTGTGCCGTGCTGGCACACGTGCTATAAACAATTTGAAATCATTTAATATATACATTAAGTCGGACATTATCACAAGAATTTAATTAGACAACATATCATTTGAAATTATTTCAAGTAAAATTAACAGGTTTATTCAATAAAAAGAAATAGCCCATCAAACATAAAATTGGATTATTATCATGTAAATTAATGTTCTAGTTAAATATAGGTGACGACATTATAACAGCGATATTGAAATATATTTTCCAAATATTAAGGTATTATATGTGTTGTTATAAATAAGCCAACATAAAATGTTAAAAACTAGCTAGAATAATGATTCTTTTGTGAAATATACAAAAAATGTGATGTATTATGCCTTGTTATATGGTATATTTGTACATGTTATGACGTGCTCTCTTAACGTGCTGTGCTGGGCTTGGCCACGTGCTTATCCATGCCGCGTGCTGTGCTGTTCTACTGTACCAATTAGTCAAACCCAGCACGTCCCATTTAACTAACGTGCTATGCCGTGCTGAACTAAGTCACGTGCTGGGATGGGCTGTGCTCAAATTTTAGCGTGCTGTACTGGGTTGTGCTCGTGCTGGCACAGCCCAATTTACACCTCTAGCTTTTGGTACATAATTAATGAAATTACTTTTGTATCGAAATTCTACCGTCTCTAGACTCCAAAGATTAAATTCTACTGCACCTACATCTACAACATGGGTTTGTGTCAAGAATTGTAATAATTGTTAATCGAAGTGCTTTCAATCTGCTTTTTAAATTGAAATCATGAGATTATTCTATGGTTTGGTTACATTAGGTACAGAAAAACAACTAGAATAACCAGGAAATCCCCAGGCATTACCAATCCTTAATTATAATTATACATATTAAGCGACTGAAATGAAGGACAACCTATCGAGTATACTGCCCATGTTAGTACTCTTGGTGCCCTTTAGTGTCTTTCTCTGATTCGCACCAACTCATACAGTCCCGTAACCAATCACCAAATTTAAGGGAACCCAACGCATCCCTGACTCTGTCCCCGGGATCTTCCCGTGGTAAAGAACTTGCTACATTTGCTTTTACGTTCTTTAATTTAGCACGCACAAGATCCGTTAACATTTCAAGAATTCTCGTGAGCTCGGGTGCAGCAGCTTTAATCTGACTAATGCGATCGCTGAGCCTCTCCCTGGGATCTTCCTGTCCTAAAGAACTTGCTACATTTTCTTTTGAGTTTTCTACAAGATCCGTTAAAGTTTCATGAATTCTCGCGAGTTCAGGTGCATGTTCTCGAAGATCTTTAATACGATCAGCTCCCAGATCATCATCTAAAAGAAGCTCCGGA